>CM053622.1:116286301-116302442 GCA_028646595.1 Phalanger gymnotis
GTGAACAGCTATTTGAGAAGCAGTTTTGCCTAGCAGGTTTTGACTGACAGACTTTTCTCTAAGGAGATCAAAGACATCAAGGCTTGGAATCCAGAAACCTGAGTAGTTCAGTACAGTATAGTATAGTATAGTATAGTATAGTATAGTATAGTATGGTACAGTATAGTACAGTGTAGTATAGTATATTTATTACATAGTATTTTCCCCAGTGCTAGGTTATTATAAATGCATCCCCACTGTTCCACATAGATATTGTGTGCAATAGCTAGAGACTGTGGTTCAGACATATGGATAGACTGTCAGATTTTGATTATTTCTGATTTTTGCCTTCTGCTGAATAAATTCTATGATTATTCTTGATTTTCTGTTCGTGTTTAATAGATCTTTCATGTTTATTCAATAGTAGTATTGTAACTGATTTTATGCAATTGAGAAGCACATCTTTTAGGGCTCAGTCATTATACTGGTGAATAGGAGTACACCCCACCTATTCCAGGCTTATCCCTAGAAATATGGAAATTAAGATGTAGCAATTGATTTATATCCATGGCTATCTCCTGTACTCTTGGAAAGATCCAAGATCTGATAGTGTGAGAAAAACTTGGGAATGAATGAGTGAATCCAAAGAAAGAGAAGGGGTTTTTAAGGCAATTCATTGAATGCCATGCTTGGGCTTGATTTAACATGTGAGATTTCAACAAGATGGCCTATAAAGTCTCTTCTAGCTCTAGATATATGATCCTATGATTCTACTTTACGAGAGTCAGTTTCTTCACTGAGTTTCCAATACCAATAAAATCACAAGTCTGGTTGAAAACAAAACAAATAGGGGCTGCTAGGTGGCACAGAGAGTAGAGCACTTGCCCTGGAGTCAGGAGTACCTGAGTTCAAATCCGGCCTCAGACACTTGACATGTTTACTAGCTGTGTGACCTTGGGCAAGTCCCTTAACCTCAATTGCCCTCCCTTGCCCCCTGCAATACAAAACAAAACAAATAAAAATGGGTATATAATATCTGTTATATTAATTATTACATGTAAAATGAGTTATAAATGATAAAACTCTTCATAGATGAAAGGAATTGTTATTAAGATATTATATTAAAATCTTGAAATTTCCCTGCAACACATTGGACTGGAGGTAACCTTGAATTTTGAAGATTGCCAATGAAGCACCAAATCTTTTAAAAGTTACCAAACTGGTACTATTTGAAATACAAGCTTTGCAATGCAATTGTATCTTTGACAAATATATTTAATTATCAATATATTTATATTGGTAGTAAAGAGATGAATATTTTTGGCCACAGCAACTCAAATATACCATATTCTAAATTCAGGAGATATTTTGACATGTTGGACCGGTATTCAATAAAGCTGTTTGTCAGACACTTTACACATAGGTAGGCATCAGTAAAGAGCAGGTGGAAGACAAACAACGATCCAGATGGAAAGGAAACTTATGATCTTTGTAGTCTCATTGATCTCTCTTATGGCATGAAAGGCAGAAAATCATGACTTTGAGAGTACACTTTTCTGACCAATTGCTATGTCTTCTTACGTGTCTTCTTTTCTCCAGGGTTAAGGTCATTATGATGATTCAGACCCCTGCCATCCATCACCTAGACTATTACAATAACCTCTTTGTTCCTCTATTTATGGTCTCTCTTCTTTCCCATCTATCTGTTACACAGCTGCCAGTGAAATTCCTTAATTATAGGTTTTATCATGCCACTCCCTTACTCGATAAACTCCAATAGCTCCCTCTTGCCAGTACGATCAAATATAAACTGTTTCTCATTAAAAATCCTCCATCACTTTGCTCTAATCTACACTTTTAGTCTTGTGATACATTACATCCCTGTACACACTCTTTGGGTTAGCTAAATTGACTGTCTTGCTGTCTCTCACATCCTTTATTTCACCTGCCACATTTCTGCCTTGGCACAGACTGTACCCAATCCAGTCCTTAAGGGCAGAACCATTTTACTTTTACCTTTTTATCCCAAGTGCAAATGTTTATTTTTTTTTATTTCACTGATTCCTTATTTCCCCTATCTTTATTTCCCCTTCCCTAATGAAGACTGAATATTACTAAAGGCCACTACTATCATTTAATCATTCCTCTGACATTATGATAGTAGAGAGACTGCTGGACTTGGAGTCAGGAATACCTAAGTTTGAATCCTTCCTCAGACATTTAAGAGTATGTGACCCTTAGCAAGTCATTTAATTATTCAGACTCAGTTTCCTCATGAGAAAATGAGGAGGATAAGTAGTACCTACTGTACAGGTTGTTGTGAGAATCAAATAAGATAATGTATTTTGAGATAAAATGAGGTAATAGACTTTGAAAACTTTAAGTGCTATGTAAATGCCATCTATCTGTTCATCTTTCTGTCTGTCTATTATTATAGGAGGCTGTAATGTTAATGGAATGGGAAGATATTTCCCACCCATTAATAGGCCTATTTGACCTGTTCTGAGCCCATGGTGGGAGGAGCTTGCCGAATGGGTGGAGCAGGAAGGGTGGAGGAGGAAATGAGAGTGAGGCAGAGCTGAGAGAGAGTGAGGCAAAGTGGAGGCAGAGCAGCTAAAGTGAGTGAGAGAGGGAAGAATTTTGCTTAAGGGAGCTTGTTTGTGGGGAGGCCTAACAGAAGGAAGTCTGGGGGTTGTTGGTATTCCCTGGAATATCAATGTATATACAGTTCTTTGTTACCATGGTGGATTTGGCCTTCTGGTATCTGCATAAATATCTTGGTCTCATCTTTGAGGAAGAGAGTTTGTTATATTTCAACCTTGATTGATTCAACCCTGGAAATGTGCCTGCATATTCATATTCATATTCACAGCAGCTGTTATGGGTATCTCTGTGGCAATATAGAGACATGGGTGCTATTAATTCTTATTATATATATATATATATTTCACAAATATAATTCTTATATATTCTAATTTTACAATTATGTCAAGGAGTTCTCCCTTTCCTATCCATTATGTTTTTCATCGTTCTTCCCCAAAAGAGCTAAAAGAAAATCTGGTTGTTTTGAATAATAACAACAAAGTTAACTAATCATGACAGCAAAACTCCTTAAGGACTCTGAAAGGCAACTGTGTTCTCTTTCCACTTCTATATCTACTCTTCGTGGTCACAAGTTCATATTCCTTCCTGATAGTCTATCTTTTATTTTCAAGTAGACAAGCAGATTTTTAGAGTGCCCTGCCAAACATTACTGGCATTCCTCACTTAGGCCCTTCTTTAAAACAAAACAAAACAAATTGCCAGCTCTGTCTCCTCTTTATTTTTTTTTAAATTATTATCTCAGCTAAGTCAACTCATTATTGTGCATAAGGAAATGTCTTCTGTCATCTCCATACCTAACATGAAAATACAGCATCCTATTTTCTGAAACAAAGACTCCTTCCCAAATAATCTCAAACAGCATGAAGTCCTTTATTCTTTTATCCAGGGATACTAGCCTCCTTTTTTTATTCCAGTAGGAAGATGTTCCATGTCTTTACTCAGAGCAAGTATGGAAAGAGCTCCGTCATCTCCACATTTGGCTTTCCTGTCTTCCTTCAAGTTCCACATAAAATCCCACCTTCTAGAGGAAGCCTTCCCCAGTCCCTCTTAATTGCAGTGCTTTCCCTCCATTGGTTATCTTCAATTTCTCCTGTATACAGCCTGTTTGCTAGTAATTCTTTACATGTAACCTCTCCCCCTGAAATTGTGAGGTCCTTGAGAGCAGGAACTCTCTTTTACATTTTTTTATATCGCAGTGCCTGACACATAGTTAATGCTTAATAAATATTAATTGACTGGCCAACCTATAGTCACTCCAGGAAAAAGGCTCCTTTCTTCATCAAGGACACTGTGCAATAAAATAGATTCCCTTCCAATTTTCCAATGAGAAATGCCACTTTTAGTAGACTTGATTTTTTTTAAAGTAGGGTGGTTTGAAATAATAGAAGATGCTACCCAAAGAATGTGGAGAGATTCTTTCTATTTTCCCTGTTAAATAGCTTGAAACAGAATCCCTAGCATGGAAAGTATTTGAAGGGCCATCAGACTAGACTGTACATGAGCTTAGAAGAGAGATATCAGTTTGTCATTTTGGTAACAGCTTCTCAGGTATGTATGTCACTGACAAAAATTTCTTGTCTGGAATAGAATAGTCTCTGGTAAGCTGGTAAATTAGATCCAATAAAGGACATTGGGGAGCTATTTTTAGGAATATGACTACTAAGTTCTTACTATGAACAATTCCCCTCTAAGTAATACTGTAAGAAACAGTAAGAAGAAATGTAAGACAGTGTAAAAATGAGGTAGCATGTCCCATGTGTCCACAAACATATGTATATGGTCACAGGATGTAAAGAACAACACATTTATCTAATGTTTTTTCTTGAATTCTCCTTGGCATAGCCCAAGATACACTTTTTTATCTTTTCCTCAGTTTCTTCTATTTCTAAAAACAATACATGTTTATCCTCTGGATATGCCTTTCTGACTGATCCACTGCCACCCACCAAGACTAGCATTCCCTGAATTTGATAGCAGATCCCTGCTTTTGCATGGGTGACACAATACTTATGGCCCACCTGAAGAAAGCTTCTTCTTGTAGACTATCACATCTTCCTAGTCACAAAAACTTCATGTGGGTCATTGCAGAATTTCATCTGTGGAGTACTTCATATTTCCAGTCCCACAATGGTTAGCACACGGAGGAATAGCAGAGGGTTGGAGATATAAACCCATGACTATCTCACTCAGTACAATATGAAAGAAACTCTGTAGCTCTACCAATGTCTACTGTCACTGCCATCTACAACACCAACTTGCAAACAACTGCAACCAATGAGCTAGTGAGCTCAAGAGCCTCAGGAATAGAAGTACACTAAAAACTGTGCTCCTAGCCTCCTTTTCCCACCCTCCATACCCTACTCTCAAGCCACTGGTGTGGTAGGCAACCCCTGTGGAGATGAGACTTGGTAACTTCCTCTATCCGGCAGCTAGGTGGTACAGCGGATAGAGCAGTGGGCCAGGAGTCAGGAAGACCTGAGTAAAAATCTCACCTTTGACACTTACTAGCTGTGTGACCCTGGGCAAGACACTTAAACCTGTTTACCTCAGTTTCCTCAGCTGTAAAATGAGCTGGAGAAGGAAATAGAAAACACTCCAATATCTTTGCCAAAGAAAACCCCCAAAGGGATCACACATAGTTGGACACAACTAAAAATGACTCAACAACAATAGCAACTTCCTCTGTAGGTATTATAGCCCCAACTCTCTCCTCCACAGCAAAAGATATTGAAGACCCAAAAAGGAATGTTCTCATTACTACAATCCTCAAAACTATTAAATGCTTCATGCTCAGATACCAATTTGGTTTTATTAATGGGAAAGACATTAAAGCTACATTGCCCTGTTTTGCAACCCCCTGAGGACCAAGGACATTTCAAGACTTTTACACATATTGTATCTCATTTTAGAATATGAGCTCCTTGAAAGTAGAGACTGCTTTACTTTATGATTTTATCTCTAGGACTTAGCATAGTTCATTTTATAGAGCAAGCACAAAACAATTTTTTTCATTCATTCAATTATTCCAACCCTTAGTTATAATAATCATTCAGATAGTCTACTTGGATACTCTACCCATAACCATCATACATTTTATTCAGATTTATTTCCAGTATGATCAATAATATACCAGTTCTGTTCCTCCTTTTTGATTCTCCTTGAAAATCCTGTATAATTGCAAGCCCTAGGAAAAATATAGGTTTAATCAGTATCCACCTCCATCCCAGTGGAGCTCAAAACTCCGGTTCGGTAAGGGCACCCCAAAGAATTTCCTGCGTGATACATGGTTTATCACCTGTGAACTCTTCCATCATTGCAGGCCTAATACAATTTCCCCCCTTATACTAAACTGTCACCATTAGTCACATATCAGTCAACATGGGTATACAGTTTCAGTTTCCCCTTAGTAGTCTATATGCTATCACCCTAAAGGGAGAGTAATTCACTTAAGAGTAGAGATTTTTATCTCAAAGCCCACAAGTACTTAGTACTATGCTAGGCACATGATCAGTTTTTAATAGACACTTGAATAACTGACCATTATCTGAATCATTATCTTCAAAAAGAAAGGAAAAAAAAATTAACTACTTCTGACAAGTTGTTAAGTCACATCACAACTTTACTGGTTTACTTGGCTATCATTCTTCTGAATTCTGTAATATCTCAAATTTAAATCCAAAAGAATCCCCTATTTTTAAAATATAAATGCATTTATTTTCAGTTTTCTACATTGACTTCCAAAAGATTTGAATTCTAAATGTTCTCCTCATCCCTCCCTTCCCCCCACCCCATGACAGCATGCATTTTGATTACCCTTTCCTCCAATCTCCCCTCCCTCCTATTATCCCCTCCCCCTTTTCTTATCCCCTTCCTTTCTATTTTCCTGTAGGGAAATATAGAATTCTATACCCCATTGCCTGTATATCCTGTTTCCCAGTTGCATATAAAAACAATGTTTAGCATTCATTTTTAAAGCTCTAAGTTCCACATTCTCTCCCTTCCCTCCTCACCCACCTTCATCGAGAAAGCAAGCAATTCAGTGTAGGTTATACATGTGTAGTCTTGCAAAACACTTCCATAACAGTTATGTTGTGAAAGACTAACTGTATTACCCTCTATCTTGTCCTGCCCTCCATTTATTCTATTCTCTTCTTTGACTCCTCCCTCCACAAAAGTGTTTGCTTCTGATTACCCCTTCCCCCAATCTGCTGTCCCTTCTATTATCTCCCCTCTCTTATCCCCTTCCCCCTCCACTTTCCTGTAGGGTAAGATAGATTGCCATACCCTAATGAGTGTGTATGTTATTGCCTCCTTAAGCCAAATCCTCTAAGAGTAAGGCTCACCTATTCCCTTTTACCTCCTCCCTCTTCCCCTCCATTGTAAAGGCTCTTTCTTGCCTCTTTTATGTGAGATGGTTTACTATTATTCTACCTCTCCCTTTTTTTTTTCTCCCAGAACAGTTCTCTCAATCCTTAACTTTATTTTGAAGCTATGATCCCTTCATTTCAACTCGACCTGTACTCTCTGTCTACACACACACACACACACACACACACACACACACACACACGTATATGTGTTTATGCATGTATACATGTATATGTGTATATACATGTATGCACATATGCATAAATGCATACATACACATATTATATATAATGTGTGTGCATATATACACACATGTCATGTATACACATATGTACATATACACACATATATGTATTTATATATATACACACACCTACACACAGACCCACATATCACACAGACACACACATATCTATATCTATATCTATATCTAATCTATATCATCTATATCATCTATATCTACTCCCTCTAACTAACCTAATACTGAGAATGGTCTTTTGAGTTACAATCATCATCTTTCCATGTAGGATGTAAACAGTTCAATTTTAATTAGCCCCTTATGGCTTCTCTTTCCTGTTTACAGTTACATGTTTCTCTTGATTCTTATAATTGAAAGTAGTCACATTTTCTATTCAGCTCTGATCTTTTTAACAAGAATTCTTAGAAGTCCTCTATTTCATTGAAATTCCATTTTTTCCCTGAAACATTATACTCAGTTTTTCTGAATAGGTGATTCTTGGTTTTAATCCTATATTCTTTGATCTCTGGAACATCATGTTCTAAGCCCTCAGAACCCTTAGTATAGAAGCTGCTAAATATTGTGTTATCCTGATTGTGTTCCCAAAATACTTGAATTATTTCTTTCTGCCTGTTTGTAGCATTTTCTCCTTAACCTGGGAACTCCAGAATTTAGCTACAATTTCCTAAGAGTTTTCCTTTTGAGATCTCTTTCAGGAAGTGATCAATGGATTCTTTCACTTCTATTTTACCTTCTGGTTCTAGAATATCAGGGTAGTTTTCCTTGATAATTTCTTGAAAGATGATGTCCAGGCTCTTTTTTTTTTGATCATGGTTTTCAGGTAGTCCAGTGATTTTTAAATTGTTTGTCCTTGATCTATTTTCTAGGTCAGCTGTTTTTTCCAATGAGTTATTTCACATTGTCTTCTATTTTTTTTTCATTATTTTCATTCTATTTTATAATTTCTTGATTTACCATAAAGTCATTAACTTCCATTTGATCCATCCTAATTTTTAAGGAATTATTTTCATCAGTGAGGTTTTGGACTTCCTTTTCCATTTGGCCAATTCTGCTTTTAAAGACATTCTTCTTTTCATTGGGTTTTTGGGCCTCTTTTGCCATTTGGGTTAAACTATTTTTAAGGTTTTGCTTTCTACAGCATATTTTTGGTCTCCTTTAGCAAGTTGTTGATTCATTTTTCATGATTTTCTTGCATCACTCTCTTTTCTCTTTCCAATTTTAACTCAACTTCTCTTACTCGATTTTCAAAATCCTTTTTGAGTTCTTCCATGGACTGAGACCATTTCATACTTTTCTTGGAGGCTTTGGATATAAGAGACTTGACCTTGTTGTCCACCTCTGGCTGCATGTCTTGATCTTCCTTGTAAGAAAACATTTTTTTTCACCAAGAAAATAACCTTCTATAGTCTTACTCTTTTTCCCATTTGCTCATTTTTCCAGCCAGTTATTTGACTTTTGAGCTCTTTGTTAAGCGGATGCTATACTTCCCCAAGTTTAAGGGGTTTAGTGCAGCTGTTTCAGAGATATCTCTAGGAACCTGTAAATTCTCAGTTCCTCCACTGTGGTATGATCAAAAGAGTGGCGTTTACTCCCCTCCTGGCCTGCGCTCTGGTCTGTGAGCAACCACAGACACCCTATTCTGCCCTAGAACTGCAAGGGAAGTGGTGGGGGTTACCTCTCCACAGCCACCAGTAGCTCCACCATGCCAATGCTCCTCCTCACCCCAGGACCGCCAGCCAGGACTGCAATCTAGATGAGCTGCTCAATTCTCCCACTGTCTATATAGGCCAAGAGGTCTGGAAGTAGTTGCTACTGTAGCAGTGGCTGCCACCACCCTGGGGCTTGGGCTAGGTTTGGGGCTAGACCATCCACCCCTCTCACACAGATGAGAGAGCTTTCTCACTGACCTTTGAAGCTGATTTTGGCATTTGTGGGTTGAGCAGTCTTGAAACCACTGCAGCTGCTAGTGATTCAGTGCCCTGAGGCCTGCTCCATTCCCATCAGCATGACCCACACTGCATTGTACTGTCCTCCAAGCATGATGTGGTAGACACTTTCTGTTGCCCTTCTAGATTGTCTTGGGCTAAAAATGTGCTTCACTTTGTCATTTTGTGGCTTCTGCTATTCTACAATTTGTTTAGAATCATTTTTACAGGTATTTCTAGGGTTTTAGTGGGGGGAGAGCTCAATCAGGTGTCTGCTTCTACTCTACCACCTTGGCTCTGCCTCTAATCTACTCTTTAGTGTTGATATCTGATATGACTCATTCCTTATACAATAGCATTGACCTTCTGTGGATTAAAACACGGAATTGTAATTCAGATGGGGTAGTGAATAAAGGGCAATTTGCCATATAGTATACAAAACTCTAAGAGAGCAGTTTGAAACAATAATGACACCTGTGATACATCACACCTGCTAATAAGGATGGTTGCCTGTAGATCAGTTCTCACATCTCATTTCTATCCAATGAGACTGGTAGGGTAACAATGACAATCCTGCTTGTAAGGTTGAAATCACCATATTAGAATCTAATAAAGCCACTTTTAGGAATGATAAACTTTCTAAAATCTTTGGGAAGAAGAACAAGGAATGTAACAATAGCTCATGTCATCTAGATTAGATCAGCATTGGATATTAATTTATAGAAAACTATCATGTATTTAGAAGGTCAACAGCAAGGACTTTGAGTGTTAAACAGTTTTTGCTATAGTGCTCATAAAGGGACATGTGTTCAAAATTGAAGTGCATTTTGACTCAAGACATGTGGTACTCTGAGTTATCCTAAACATCTTCTTGACAGAAAAGCCTATCTTTTTTTAACACTAACATTACTGTAGTCATGGAAAATCACTATTTGAAAGGGATGAATTTTTGTCATCCCAAAGGACACTTGGTGAATAAATAGTTTGCAGCATATGACCAACAAAGGCTACTATGCAGGAAGCTACATAGAAGACATCATCAAGGATACATATCACTAGAAAATGAAGTGAGCTTCTTATGTAGTCAGAAAGAAGGGTGATCTGATGAATACTTCAGTATGACACTGGTATTGCCAAATGAGAATAAGACACAAAAGGGAATATCCATTGCATTAGGGAGATCCTCTATAAGGATTTATGGAAGGATGAGCATCATGTGATGAGAAATGTTATTCACAATGATGGAAGTAATGCCCATATTCATGAGTTTATGATTACATTACCTTCACGATGGTTTGGCTCTGGAAGTAAACAGACTAATTGTATTGTTGCATGATTGTTACACATCTTCAGTTCAGTAGTAACATGGGTGGTTGGCTCTGCTAAGTTTAAGTTCTACCCTTGGTTAATTAAAAGTCATGGATCATAGAATTTCAGAGCTGGAAGTGACCTTAAAACCATCTGGTCCAATCCCTTCATTTTGTGGAAGTAAATGTATGCCTAAGTGCTCTCTGAGGGATGGAGAATAACTGGTTTAAAAGAATACAAATGTTGTCTGTCCAAAGGGTTTAGCTAGATATGCACTGGAGAATGTGATTTAAACAATTAAGCTAATTCATAAAACAATTCACCATGTTGGACCAAAAATAAAAGAATAAACTTTGTCCTTACATGTTCTTGTACCCAACTGAACCAATTAGAGTATCATACTTATTTGCTGCTGATTATTTTAAATTTTAGGATCAGCACAAAAAGTTTGATTCTGTTTGCTAATGGCGAAGTTAAATTCTATGCTTTGTATTTCTTTCAGAAGAGGCCACTATTCTGAATTTAAAAATTGTAATCTTTTGTTTGTTAAAAAAATCAGGTTTCAGGTTGGTAACTCTAAGGATCAAAGTATTCTATGAATCACAGAATACAGCTCGTTTGCATTAGCCTGACAGTATGTCTCAATTATGATCTTGAGTGATGAGAACAGTTTCTTGTACATCTGAATAATAGTTTTCCTAATGATAATTCCTACAAAATTGTCTGTGTTCATGAACCTTGCCACAGAGCCATTCAGTATAGACACACTATTGTCAAATACTGTTTTAAGAATTGCAAACATATCCTCCTCATCCCATGACCAGCTTAGTGTCCTGCATAGAAAGTCATTGAATTATACCTCTGGAAGTCATCCGAGAGGTCATTTCACTCCCCTCTTTCAGGCATTTTCATCCAAAAGAGCCTGATTTCTTTCCTCATGGGAAACAATTTATGTTGTCAGAAAACAATGTAGTTAATCTCTAGGAAAAAAAAATAAAATCAGGAGTTGAATCTAAGAGGAAAATATATCTTGAAACTTTGTAGACACTTGGTTCATTTTTTCTCTCTAGACACCAAATTGAATAACATTGAGACCTTGTGACCTTAAGGAGTCAGTTAAAAAGAACACTCTGGCATACACACACACATTGAAAATTAATACCTCAAAATATTCCCTTAACTTTTAGGCTGCATGTGTCCTGTTTTCCATTGTATTCAGTTTTCCTCCACCTTCTATCCTGTGTTTCCTGGGAGTCTAAGTAGCAAGTTAAAGTGGTGCTGTTGGGGGTAGGAAGGCAAAGGGATTTTGGGAAGCAAATGATTCTCCTCCAATTTTTGAGTCAATATTTGTTTGGTCCAATCCAAAAATATCTATTAAATATCTTCTATGTCTCAGAAACTGTGCTAGGTTCTGGGGCTAGAAAGACAAAAATGAAAAACCTTTGCTCTTATGAAGCTTATTTTTTTTTAATAACAATTCAGTGGACAAGATCATAGGCTCTTTAAACCCTTATAAATGGACAGACATAAATATAATCTAAAGACACACTCAGAGATAATCTGCAAGCATACTTCTAACTCAGTATAAATATGCAAATCCATAGAAAATGAAGAACGAAATTCTGAATAGTAACCTTAAGGATACATATTCATTTTACTAAGTATGTGACTCTGGGCAAGCCACTGAACCTCTATTTGCTGCATTTTCTTAATTTGTAAAAATAGGGATAATTAATAGCACCTACTTCTTAGAGTTGTTATAAGGATCAGATGAGATAATAATTGGAAAGTACTTAACACAGTGCCTGGCACATAGGAGTAGTTGTTGTTTAGTAATTTTCAATTGCTTCCTACTCTTCGTGAACACATTTGGGGTTTTCCTGGCAAAAATATGTATCAGCAAGGCAAGATTCATGACCTCAAGGATGACCATGAACATGCCTGTATGGTTTGGAATTGCAAAGTAGGAAATACTCTCCAGGTAGAAGGAAGAGGAAGTTTAACACTTATTTAGACACCAGATGATCAAATCCCAAGAACAATAACTCTAATTCTATATTGCAGTAATTATATTACCAAACCAGTAAGCCCACCTCAACGTAGCAACAAGGAAATTATAACACAGTATTACAGCAAGGAACCAAATCATCCTGTAACCTTCCTCTCTTCTGGGGTCTTCAAAAATCCTGACTGTCTGCTTGTCTGTGTTATCTTCCTTCCTCAGTTCTCCGGTCTCTTTATATATGCTCTATTTATACATACTCTTTTTAGAGCCTGAGGGGTTCACACCCAAACATCAAAACAGTGTAGGTCTGTGGCTTAGGGCCTAGTAAATAAAGAGTATAGGCTGGCCGAAACAAACCTCTAATCAAGCCTCCCATTGTTGGCCCCATGAGAGGCCTATTGAATGGTTGGGAAAGATCTTTAATCACTGATTGGCATCACAAGATACTAGAGTGATTTGACATTTCTTTTTTCCAGCTCATTTAACAGATGAGAAAACTGAAAAACAAACAGGATTAAATGACTTTCCCAGGATTACAAAGGTAGACCAGATGTGAACTCAGGATTATGAGTCTTTCTGACTCTAGGCCCTCCACTCTATTCATTTTGCCACCTAGCTGCCAGGCACATAGTAAACACTATAGCAATGTTAGCTATTAATAATAGCTTGTCCATGGGATACTCCAAACCACTATCTCAATACTAGAAACAATATCATACCTTCTACATTTGACATTGTAAGTCAGAAATTAAGCTCATTGGGGTAGGATGAGCTGTCTCTTGTAAGGATTAACTCTAATTTGGTATCAAGAAGGCCCTATGGATTTGGAATGAGATGACTTGAGCTTGAATTATGGCCTGAATTTTACTACCTGTGTAATCTTGGATTAGTAGTTCAAGCCTTCTGGGTTTCATAACATGTAAAATGTAATATGTAATGTAATATGTAAAATATGTAAAATGAAAAGATTGAATTAGTAAACAGCATTTCAACCCCAAATCTTGTGATAATATGTTCCAACCTACAGATAAAAAAAGTTCTTTAATCTCAGCACATGAATTATTACTGTCTCCTTTTGCTGAGCCCATTTCCTCTATGTGTCTTAGGTGACTGCTTAGAACTTATCTTCTAGTCATAGGCAGGTTATAATTTATGTTGGTGGAGGGAATTTTCATTTTAGGAGTTCTTAGAACCTACAAAATCATGGATTATTCAACACCAGGTTACATTTGTTTATAAAACATAGGCTTTCAAAACTTAAATACAGAATTTGTGTGTATTTATAAAACTGAATACATAATTTTAGAGAATTCTCAAATAATCGTAGGTATGGATACTGTCCATGAAGCCCCTACATAGTTATGACTGGAGGTGAGTGGTTAAAAGGGAAGGCAATTTGTCAATTGACAAAAATAGCGTTATTGAAGATACCTAAAAGTAGGTATGCTATTAGCACCCAGCTCATTGGATCTAGGTAGGATCAACCTGTGGATTTCTAGAATGTTATTGTTGTATAGAGGCAAGGATAATTCTTGAGATAGTTTCTCTGTAGCTAAAGTCAACTCAGAGAAGCTCCTTTCCAATTAAAAAAAGAGGGAATTATGTGTGTTTCTAGACATAGACATACATGTTCTATTATATGTGCATTTATGAATATATATGTGATGTGTGTGTGTGTACACACACACAGAGAAAATTCAATTCTTAGTCTAAGATCCATAGTCTGGTTCTTTAGCCTCTGTTCAGGATGAGGGTTGGGTGGGAAACCTGTTTCCATGTTGAGAGCCAAATAGTGCTACTAGCCTCTGTTCTTGCTCCTTGCTCAGCAGACAGCCTCAGGCTTGCTACTGCTCTTCTCCTCCTAGGGTAAGCTTGCCAAATCTAGGTGCAGGTCCATTCCTTAGCCCACACTGGAACTGCAACCCCACTCAAGGTATGGAAAGCAAAGCTATTTATTTTGCTCCCTGTATATCAACAGGCACATTCCTGTTGGATTGGGATCTTTCCCTGCCCTAGTACAAAGCCTCAGGCCACAGCACTGTCCCCTCACTAGAAGGCTCTACATGTTGTACCTTCTTGGCTGGATTTTCTTATAAGTGTCCTCAGACCTCTATATGTTTCCCTATGCTCATCTGGGATAGGAAATTTACTCATCTTGAATTTTCCTTGGGTATAATGACCACACTTTTCATAAAATTTTTCTAGATTTTTTTGGGGGGCTGGAGGGTGAAGTGGCTGTGGATGAGAGCTGGATTGCATTATTTCCCCCTATTCTTTCCATTTTCACTAGTCTTATTCTTTTATTTTCCAATTCTCTCTAGTCCAAGGGGCATAATGTACTACATTAGGCATTTTTAACTTCATATTCAAGTCATTAAACACATTTGAATTAAAATCCAGTCTTCCTATTAAATGGGAGTATAGGAGTAATATGTAATATCCAGTCTTCCTATTAAATGGGAGTATAGGAGTAATATGTAATAAATTGACAAGTTCGGGGGTAGAGCTAAGATGGCAGCTGGAAAGCAGGGACCAGTGTGAGCTCCCTGCCAAGTCCCTCCAAAAACCTATAAAAAATGGCTCTGAACCAATTCTAGAATGACAGAACCCACAAAACTGCAGAGGGAAGCAGGGCCCCAGCCCAGGACAGTCTGGATGGTCTCTGGGTAAGGTCTATCCCACACAGAGCTGGGGGCAGAGCAGAGCAGAGCCCAGCATGGGCGGCACAGACCAACCAGACCAGGACCTGGGCGGAGCGTGCCCTAGCACCCAGAATCAGTGAGCTGTGGCAGTTACCAAACCTCTAAACTCACAAAAACCAAAGACAACAGAGAAGGTTAGTGGGAAAAGCTGCTGGGGACAGAGAGTTTGGGGTTCAGCTACTGCCCCGGGGGGCAGTGGAGGTGGGGCAGCTACAGAACTGCAGCTGAAGTTGCTTCTGGCCCCAGGCCCACCTGGTGAGAGCAATTAAACAGTGGATCAGAGCAGGAGTGCAGAGTCTGCTAAAGATCTAAGTCCAGTGCAGGTTAGGGGTTCTTGGGGAAGGAGGAGTGCTGGTGTGGCAGAGCTGGAGTATCCCCCAAAGCATGGAACATAGAACTCTTTAGTCTACAAGCAGTCATACCCTGCTGAAAAACTCAAGGGTCAAGTAAGTTGGCTGGAAACATGGCCAGGCAGTGAAAATGCACCCAGATTAAGTCTCAGATTCTGGAATCTTTCTTTGGTGACAAAGAAGACCAAAACATACATCCAGAAGAAATCAACAAAGTCAAACAGCCCACAACAACAGCCTCCAAGAAAAACATGAACTGGTCTCAGGCCATGGAAGAGCTCAAAAAGGATTTGGAAAAGTAAGTTAGAGAAGTAGAGGAAAAATTGGGAAGAGAAATGAGAAGGATGCGAGAAAACCTTGAAAAACAAGTCAATGACTTGCTAAAGGAGAACCAAAAAAAATACTGAAAAATATACTGAAGAAAATAACACCTTAAAAAATAGAATAACTTAAATGGTAAAAGAGCTCTAAAAAGCCAATGAGGAGAAGAATGCCATGAAAGGCAGAATTAGCCAAACAGAAAAAGAGGTCCAAAAGACCACTGAAGAAAATACTATCTTAAAAATTAGATTGGAGCAAGTGGAAGCTAGTGACGATGAGAAATCAAGATATTATCAAACAGAACCAAAGGAATGAAAAAA
>CM053622.1:116319256-116337242 GCA_028646595.1 Phalanger gymnotis
TCTGGGGCCCTGCTTCCCTCTGCCACTTTGTGGGTTCTGCAGCTCTAGAATTGGTTCAGAGCCATTGTTTTATAGGTTTTTGGAGGAACTTGGTGGGGAGCTCACGCCAGTCACTGCTTCCCAGCTGCCATCTTGGCTCTGCCTCAGAATATATGCCATCTTGGAGTGGGGGAGTGGAAGTGGGGGAAAATTTGTAATTCGAACTCTTGTGAAAATCAGTGGTAAAAACTAAAAGCATTAAATAAATAAATAACAATTGAAAAAAAAGCTTAAAAAAAACCACAAACTCACATCTAAAAAATTAGAGAGATATACAAAATTGTACCTGTCAGATCTTTGGGTAAAGGAAAAACTTAATAATAAACAAGAAATGTGCCGAATCATAAAACTGATGAAAATATCTCTTTTAAAAATCTGGATTGGCAAAATGGAAAAAAAAAAGAGTTATAAAGGCTTGTGGAAGAAAATAATTCCTAAAAGTTAGAACTTGGCAAGTGAAAACTATTGGCAGCAGAAGACATCAAGAAATAGTTTTTAAAAAGTTAAAAGAATGAAAAATAAAAGAAAATGTGAAATATTTCATCAGAAAAACTGACCTGAAAAGGAGATGAAGAGCAGTCAATTTAAGAATTGATGTTCTACCTGATAACTATGATAAAAAAAAAAGAGCCCATACAACATATTTCTTTCTTCTTTTGAAATTGATAACCTTATTTTTAAAATTCTTTTATCAATTTTATATTGCAAGTTCTGTCCCTGCTTTCAGACTGTTCCACAACCACTTATAATTCAAGCTGTATGACATGAATTATACATTTTATTTCACTGAGTCAATCAAATATCTCTGGAAGTAGGTGGAATTTTCATCATGAATCCTTTGGAATTATCTTAGACCATGGCAGATATCAGAGTTACTAAGTCTTTCATGTTCTATCATCATTATATTATTGCTCTTACTCTGTACAATGATTTTGTCATTCCGGTCAGTTCAAATCATGAAGGTTCTCCCATGTTAATCTGACACCATTCCCATCAGCATTCTTACAGCACAGTAGTATTCTGTCACAATCATGTGCTGCTACTTTTTCAGCCATCCCCCAATTGATGGACATCCTCAAAATCTCCAGATTTTGCCCACCATAAACAAACAGCTACTATAAAGACACGTATATATGAGTCATTTCCCTGTTTCTTTGATCACTTGGTGGTATATACCCCTAATAATGCTATTGCTGAGTCAAAGAGAATGCATAGATTTATAGCCCTTTGGTAATAGTTCTTAACTGTTCTCCATAACCATTTCACAGCTTCAAGAAGAGTTTATTAGTATGCCTTTTTTCCCTCATTCCCTTCAGCATTTGTCATTTCTAATAGGCGTGAAGAGGTTGGTACCTCAGAGATATTTAATTTTAATTTCTTTTATCAATAGTGGCTTAGAGAACCTTTTCATATGAATATAGATGTCTTTGGTTTCTTCATCTAGACCCTGCTGGCTCATATTTTTTAATACTTTATGAATAGGGGAATGGCCTTTATTTTTTATAATTTTGATTCAATTCCCTGTGTGTTTGAGAAAGGAGACTTTTATTGAGAAAAAAAAAACATGATTTAAACTTTTGTTGATATTATTTCACTGTTTATTGTACTATTTAAAATATATATTCACCCTGATTGTCTTTTTAAATTAGGTATATTGTGGCTTTCGCTCCATGTGTGATCATCATTGGTATCATGTCCCTTTCTACTTCAGTTGAAGCATAAGAAAATCTATTCCAGCCACTTCTTTTAACTCTGGCATGTCCATTTCGTGTGTCTCTTGTGAAAAAAATCACAACAGTGGATTCTAGTTTCTTATCCATTCTGCTATCCACTTGCATTTTATAGATGAGCTTAACATAATTATCTTCACAGTTATGATTACTGTGCATTTCCATCTATCCATCCTATTTTTATTCTCTCTCTCTCTCTCCTCCTTTTTTCTTTCTTCTTCTCTCCCTTTCTTCCATCCCTTCTTTTCCTTCCTTTCCTTTTCTCTATTTCTTTTTTAGTTCTTTTCTTTCATCTTTCTTTCCTCCTTTTTCTATCCTTCCTACTGTTTTTATGGTTCAATAATCTTACTTTCCTATGTCTATGCATAAACCTTCAAACAAAACTAATCTAAAATTACCTTGCTCATTTTATAAAACTTTTAATAGAGGTTCTCTAATATTATCTATCTTTAAAACATATCTAAATATGTATGACCTAAAATAAGGCTAATTTCTGCATTTGATAATTATTTACTTTATTACTCTCTTATTTTCTTTACATTGTTTTCCCCTGAATTACACATATTTATGGACATATTATGGTAGGCAAGGGGAAGACCCCAAAAAAGTATATCCACTTTGCACCAAGATAATTGGAAAAACATTCAGATAATGATTATTTCTATGTGGCACATTGGATTCTAGTTACCCTAGTATAGAATGATGTATTTTGTTTTCACTTGAGTTGGGGTTTTGTGGTTGTTTTTTTTTTGGAGGGGGATAATTTAGATCAGCCTTAAGTCCTTGAAGAACAAGCCATGTCTTAGTTGGTTAAAAGGGAGCCAGGTTGCTGACTATGTCATAGGCTAGTCCATGTATTTCTAGTATCCTTTGCTTCAATGACATTGAGTCACAAGCAAGTAACTTAGCTTTAATAATTTCAGGAAGGACTAGCATTTCTTGTGTGAGGGCTTGGTGAATCCTATACAGGAATGTTTATCTAGTTTTGGTGTCTACCTGACACCAACTCTCTCCTATGGCTCCAAGAAGCCCCATTTTGATAAAACCATCTCAGCAGATAGGCCAAATCAGGTTGAGGGAAACCAACAGATCTGAAACCCTTTGGTGAAGTAGCATGCGAAGACTTCCCATAGCTGAATGGGTATATGAGAACAATTCATTCTATAGCCATGAAGGTGGCTAAAGCCAGTGCTATGGAGTGCTTAGAGCTTTGTCAGACATCAGTGTCACCATTGTAATCCACTTCAGCCCAGATGAACACCAGATATCTTGACTTATGTCTTGCCACTGGACTTTCATAACTCTGGTAGAGACAGTGAGGCTGGTGACTTTGAGGAACTGTCTGTCACTTATAGCCAATTCACATACAATACAAGATGTCACCCTTTAATGTCATTGGTCTTCTTTGGAAAGATGAACAAACAAACAAGCTATAGTATGAGATGTGTGTGTATGTGTATAGTCTTATTACAATCTTATGAAAATGTTGAAAGTGCCCTGAATGTAAGAATGTTGACTTATTTATGTTTGAATCTCCTCTAGCATAATGACATGCAGTAATGGGTGTTTAAGACATACATGTTTTGTGATTGACACTGATTCAAAATTGGAATCTTTCCATTTGTTTTATTTTTAATTTTTTGTTGTTTAAAGATGATTAATGAGAGGTCATTCTAGTACATATTGAAGATGAATTTTGGACCATCTGCTAGCTGCTTTTTTAAAATGTGCAGTACTTTTCTTTTCTGACCCCTCTCAAGAACTCTTACATCAGAACAAACTCATAAATATGAAATGTGACAGATGTCAAACCTGATGAATATGTGTATGTATTTATCCAAATATGGAATTCTCAACTACCTACTGAAAGTGTTTACATTTGAACCTAAAATTCACAGCATTTTCCTTTTACAGTCAAAGCATAGAAATTACAGCCACAACTCAGAGAGAGTCTTTAAAATACTAACCCCCTAGGAAATGTTTAGAAATAATAGTAATCATGTACCCTTGGGTACAAAGAAGAAACATTGCAAAGTTTTAAAAATTATTTCTTAGTGAGGATGGTAGAGACAAAACCTTAAGTTGCCTGAGCTCTCCCAGTTTCTCCCAAAATAACTTTACAATCATGTCTCAAAATGAATTCTGTACATAAAAAAGGACAAAGTGAAATAATTTTTCAGCTCAAGACAACTGAGAAGGACTACAAAAAGCCTGTCTCACTTGGTTTAAAGGGAAGGTTCAGGAGGTGACTGGGCAAAGCAACAGATGCCCCTAGCCCCAGAACATATCAGCAACCAAGGCCCTGTGGTGCAGACTCACCAGGCCAGCAACACAGCTGGTGAGGCACCCAGTTGCAGTGAAACAGTCTAGTGGCCAGACCTGGCAATTCTGGACATTCCACTGCAGCTGGTGAGCAAGAAGTCACAAAGGCACCTCTGCAGAAATCCAGTGCCTAGACTCCAGTAGAAGAAGCTTGAGACAGTGCCTCCTCTCCCCCAGGAGCAGCATTCAATTTTAAAAGTCATGAAATAGTCTGGAGAATGAAGAAAAATGCAAAAACAAAAAAAAAAAAAAGCCATGACCTTAGAATGATATTTTGGCAACAAGGAAAATCAAAACACAACTTCAGAAGAGGATAACAATATCAAAATATCTATACATAAAGCCTTAAATAGAAATATTAATTGGTCTCATACCCGAAAATGTCTTCCAGGAATAGATAAAAAACATAGAGAAAATCAAATAAGAAAGATAGAAGAAAAACTGGAGAAAGAAATGAGAGTCATGGAAGAGAATGATGAAAAAAAGAGTCAACAGCTTGTAAAAGAAGGACAAAAAATGGAGAAAAAAAAGATATACATAAATTCCCTTAAGAAAACAAAACCTTACAAAGTGGAATTGGTCAAATGGAAAAAAAGATACAAACAACAAGTGAAGAAAATAACTTCAAAGGGGAAAGATGAATTGGTCTCAAGCCCAAAAAGCCTTCTTGGAAGAGCTCAAAAAGGATTTTTAAAGTCAAATAAGAGAGACAGAAGAAAAATTGGGCTAAGAATAAAAAGGCATGCAAGAGAGAGATAACAACTTGGAAAAGGAAGGACAAAAATTGACTGAAGAAAACGATTCCTTAAAAAATACAATTGGCCAAATTGGAAAAAAAAAATCTACAGCAGCCAGAAAGAAATAATTCTAATATCAAGGACTCACAGTCAGGAGTACACAGAATTTAGCACCTTCTACATTAAAGGATCAAAGGCCTGGAATATGATATTCTACAAGGCAAAGAAACTTGAATTATAACCAACAATCAACTACCCAGAAAAACTGAGCATAATCTTTCAGGGGGAAAAATTGACATTCAATTAAATGGAAGATTTTCAAATATTTGTGATGAAAAGACCAGAGCTGGACAGAAAATTCAATTTTCAGATAAAAGACTCAAGCATAAAAAAGTAAACTGAAAAAAAAGTTATTCATTAAGGTTAAAGGGTTTATTTCTACATGAGAAGATGACATCTGTAACTTAAGAAATGTATCTCTATTAGGGCAGTTAAAAGAAGTATACATGGACAAAGGGTATGGATATGATGACTTTGATGGGATAATATAAAAAAAATTAAGAGGTGAGAAAGAGGTTTTCACTGGGAGAAGGTGGAAGGGAGAGGTAGAATGGGGTAAATTATATCCCTTGAAGAGGCACAAAATCATATTACAGGGAAAAGAAAGAAGGAAGGTGGTTTAGCATTGTGTGACACTTGTTCTCATTAGGTTTGTTTCAAAGAGGGAATAACATACACACTTTTTGGTATATAAATCTATCTTACCCTTAAAGGAAGTAGGAGGAGAGGGAAACAAACAAAGGGAAGGAGTGATAAATGGAAAAGCAGGTTGAGAGAGATGAAGGTCCAAAGCAAAACACCGATGACAGAGGAAAGGGTGAAAAAAGAGAGAAAAAAGAGTAAATGGGGGGAAGTAGGATGGAAGGAAGGAAGGAAGGAAGGAAGGAAGGAAGGAAGGAAGGAAGGAAGAAAGAAAGAAAGAAAGAAAGAAAGAAAGAAAGAAAGAAAGAAAGAAAGAAAGAAAGAAAGAAAGAAAGAAAGAAAGGAAGGAAGGAAGGAAGGAAGGAAGGAAGGAAGGAAGGAAGGAAGGAAAGAAAGGAAGGAAAGAAGAAAGGAAAGAAGAAAGGAAGGAAGAAAGAAAGGAAGAAAGAAAGGAAGAGAAAGAGAAAGAAGGAAAGAGAAAGAAACAGAAAGAAGAAAAGAAAGGGAAAAAGAAAAAAAAAAGAAATTAAAGGAGTAAAATGAATTTTAGAAGAGTTAGATATGATAGAACTCTGGTGAAAATTGAATGGGGAAAGAAAGAAATATACATTTCTCTCAGCAGTACATGGCACCTACACAAAAACTGGCTACATATTAGGGCATAAAAATCTCAAAATCAAATGTAGAAAGGCAGCAATGTTAAAGAGAACCTCTTTAGACATGATACAATAAAATTTACATTAACTAAAGGGCCATGGAAAGATAGATTGAACTTAATTGGAAAGCAAATAATCTGATCCTAATGAATAGGTGAATCAAAGAACAAAGCATAGAAACAATCAATAACTTCATCAAAAAGAATGACAGTAAGGAGATGTGTTGTTAAGCAAAATTGTCTCATTAGCATGGCTTTTGTTTCTTTTGAGTGGAAGTACTTTCAGCTGTTAAGTGCTAAGCCCCAGGCCCAGGGCCCTGTCAGGTGTGAAACCTGTGTGGGTGTGGATTGGTGACTTAGGAGGTGGCCAGCTAGGGAACCAATGGTCTCTGGTCATTGAGGTGCGGCTTGAGAATGCCATAAGCCCGGCTGGGAGGAGGGGTGAGCCGGGAGACAACTTCAACAGAGGTGGAAGCTGTGGAAGCAGGAATCTGCAGAGGCAGGAAGCTGCAGAGGCAGGAAGCTGCAGAGGCAGGAAGCTGCAGAAGCAGGAAGCTGCAGAGGCAGGAAGCTGCAGAAGCCAGAAGCTGCGGAGGCAGGAAGCTGCGGAAGCAGGGCTTACCCGAGTGCGAGCAGGAACGTGAGGCCAGTAAAAATGATTTGGCTAAATACCATCTTGTTTTTCTGTGGCTTCCTGGTTACTCTTGTGAGGTGGGCTTTCTGGGCCTGGAGTCTTTTTGTCAAGATGTTGGAATGGGGAGGCTGGTTCACGGTTCTGCTGCAGTGGGGCCTAAATAAATTTCTTGTTGTTTTCTCCTTAGAGAATCTCTCATACCTTGCGATTTTGAACCACTCGAATATATACACGATTATATTCGAGATTATAAATTCGGCCTTCCTACTACATGAGACAACATACCAAACTTGTAGGGGTGCAGCCAAAATGTTACTTAGGGGGAAATGTGTATCTCTAAATTCTTCCATCAATAAAATAGAGAAAGGGCAGCTCAATGAATTGGATTTGCAATTTAAAAAGGTAGAAAAAGAACAAATTAAAAATCCCCATTAAATACCACATTGGAAGTCCTGCATATCAAAGGAGAGATTTTTTTTTAAAAAAAGTGAGAAAACAATTGAACTAATTAAAAAAATCTAGGAAGTGCTATTTTGAAGTGAAAAAAAAACCAATAAAATAGATAAAGCATTGGTTAATTTGTATTTAAAAAAAGAAAAAGGAAATTAAATTACCAGTACTGAAAACAAAAACTGTGAATTAACCAGCAATGAAAAACATATTAATTATTAGGAGCAATTTTGCCAAGCCATATTACAATAAATCAGAAAATCTAGGTGAAATGGATGAATACATTCATATATATGTATACACACACACACACACACATATATGAAATGGGTGTGTGCACATCTTGTCCAGATTAAGAGAAAAGGTAAAAGAATTCTCCAATAACCTTATTTTAGGAAAAAAGGGAACGAGCTATCAATGGTCTCCCTAAAAAGATCCCCAGGACCAGGTGAACTTACAAGTGAATTCTACTCATCATTTTAAGAACAATTATTTTCAATACTATGTAAGCTATTTGAGAAAATAGGGGAAGAGTGAGTCACATTGATTTCCTTTTGTGACACAAAAATAATGGTGATACCTAAACTAGGAAGAACCAAAATGAAGAAAGAAAACTAAAGACCAATTTCCCTTATGAATATTGATGCAAAAAGTCTAAATAAAATACTAGCAAGGAGATTACAGTAATATATGACAAAGATCATATGCTACATTCCACTAGTGGGATTATACCATGAATGAAGGTCTGGTTCAATATTAAGAAAACTGTGTGAAGGGGGAATGAAAAAAGTGGGGAGTGAAAAAAGAGAAAAAAAAATAAACGGGGGGAAGTAGGATGGAAGGAAGGAAGGAAGGAAGGAAGAAAGAAAGAGATGGTAGAGAGAAGCCAGACAGTTGACTGAGGTCTCCCCAGGTTCCCTCAGAAACAACATCATAACAAGCCTCTAAACAGATTGTGAAGACACAGAAACTGCAAAAGAGTGAAGTGAAACAAATTACCAGCTTATGATAACATAAAAGGAATTCAAGAAAAGTCTGTTACTTTGACAAAAGGGGAGCAGAGCCCAGTATAGATGGTGCCTAAGAAAGCCAGCAAAAGGCTCTTACCCATAGCACAGGTCAGCAACTGAGTCCCCTCTGTCCTGGCTCAGCAAGCCAGTAGTGAGGCCTCCAGCCCCGGTGCAGGAGGCAAATTGGAACCACAGAACCTCAGCACAACAGTCATGATAGCCGAGGCTACTCTAGTGCAATGGGCAAGCCACAGGAACCTAAGGCCCCAGAGCAAAACACCAGGGATTAGGTCCCTGGTTGCCAGGAGAAACATGGGACAATACCCACCTGTGTCCAAGGAATAGAGCTCTACTTTAAATACAGATTAGGCTGAAAATGAGTAAGAAACAGAAGATAGAAATGTCCATAGAAAGCTTCAATGATGATAGAGAAAATAAAAACACAAACTCAGAAAAAGGCAGAACCAAGATGGCAGAGTAAAGGCAGGGACATGCCTGAGCTCTTCACCAAACCTTTCCAAATACCTTTAAAAATTACTAAACAAATTCTAGAGCATCAGAATCCACAAAAAGACAGAGTGGAACAAATTTCCAGGCCAAGACAACTTGGAAGGTCAGCGGGAAAAGTCTGTTGCACCAGGGCGAAAAAGGAGTGCAATCCAGTGCAGGCCATGCAAGGACAGACTAGGCCCCAACAAACCCAGAGCAGTCCTCGGAGCTACTCAATCACTGCCTGCATTGGCAGTTTCCAAACCTCTTACAGCACAGATGCCAATGACAACTTAAAAAGTTAGCGGGGCGGGGGGGGGTCTGTCACATCTGGGTGCTAGTGGAACACAGACCAGTACAGGCCATGCCAGTAAAACTGGGAGCAGCCTTAGGTGTGACTGAATCAGCAGTGTCTATTTCCAGAGCACCTAGCCCACAGATAATAAGGTAGTTAAACAAGTTATCAGAAGGAGATTATAGGGAGTCTCTTTGCTAGCACTGAGGCAAGATTCTGTTGCTTTGCCCATACTTAGATTTGGGTTGCAGTCATGGGTGGCAGTGCCAGGGCAAAGAAGAGCACTAGCACAGCAGAGATCATAGCAACAAAGGAGAGGGGACCCTACTCACAGTTTGAGGGCAGAATAATGTTTGTAGTCACTCAGAGCAGAGCACAGGCCAGGAGAGGAGTAAACAAGTCTCTTTAGTTCATATCACCTAGAAGTACTGATAATTTATAGGTCAATAGAAGTATCTCTGAGAACAGTGGCACAAAACCTGGGACAGTACAACTCCTCTGGAAGCAGAGCTCTACTAAAGTCAAGTAATTGGCTGGGAAAATAAGCAAATAATGGGTGGGGGAGGATTCTCACTATTGAAAGTTATGATGGTGATAAGGAAGATCAAAACATACTCAGAAGAGAAAAAAGTCAAAACTCCTACATTCAAAGTCTGAAGAAAAATATGAATTGGTGTCAGGCCATGGAGGAGCTCAAAAAGGAATTTGAAAATCAAGTGAGAGACGCAGAGGAAAAACTGGGAAGAGAAATGAGAGTGATGTAAGAAATAATGAAAAAAAATGAGTAAATAGTTTGGTGGAGACCCAAAAAATATTGAAGACAATAACACCTTAAAAAACAGACTAAGCCAAGAGGTAAAAAGAGGTCAAAAAGCCAGTGAGGAGAAGAATGCCTTAAAAAGCAAAACTGACCAAATGGGAAAGGAGGTCCAAAAGCTCACTGACAAAAATAATGCCTTAATAACTGGAATTGAGCAAATAGAAGCTAATGACTTTATCAGAAATCAATGAAATAAAACAAAAAAATGAAAAAAATAGAAGATGGTGGGAAAAACAACTAATGTGGAAAATAGATTCAGGAGACATAATTTAAAAATTATAGGACTACCTTAAAGCCATGGTCAAAAAAGAGCCTAGACTTCTTCTTTCAAGAAATTATCAAGGATAACTACCCTGATATCCAAGAACCAGAAGGTAAAATAGAAACTGAAAGAACCCACTAACCATCTCCTGAAAGAGATCCCAAAATGAAAACTTCCAGGAATATAATAGCCAAACTTCAGGCCTCCCAGGTCAAGTAGAAAATATTACAAGCAGCTAGAAAGAAACAAGTCAAGTGACATGGGGTCAAGATAAGACAAGATGCTTCTACTTTAAAGGATCGGAGAGCTTGGAATATGACATTCCATAGACCAAAGGAGCTAGAATTACAACCATAAATTCTCTACCTAGAAAAATTGACTATAATCCTCCAGGGAGATGGGGAGGGTGGATGGACATTCAATGAGTACTTTCAAGCGTTCTTGATAAAAAGAGCAGAGCTGAATATAAAACATTTACTTTCAAATACAAGACTCAAGAGAAATATAAAAAGGTAAACAAGAAAAGGAAATCATAAATGATTTGATAAGTTCAAACTGCCTACATTCTGACATGGGAAGATGATATTTATAGCTCATAACATTCTTCTCATTAATAGGGTAGTTAAAAGGAGTATATACATGCACAGAGGGGACAGGTGTGATGTGAATATGAAGGAATGATATCTAAAAAAATAAAATTAAGGGTCAGGAGAGGAATGTAATGACAGAAAGAGAGATGTAGAATGGGGTAAACTATCTCACATAAAAGAGGCAAGAAAAATCTTTTACAGTAGAGAAGGATATGGGGAACATAGTGGGGGGGGAGAGTGAGTGAACCATACTGTCATCAGAATTGGCTCAAGGAGGGAAACTTTACTGGGTATAGAAATTTATCTTATTTACCCTACAGGAAAGTATGAGGGAAAGGGAATGGGATAAGGGAGGTGGTGATAGAAGGGAGGGAAGATTTGGGGATGGAGTAGTAAGAAGAAAAACACTTTTGTGGAAGTACATGGTGAAAGGGGAGAGATAATAGGATAAAGGGGTAGGAAACAGGATGGAGGGAAATACAGTTAGCAATAATAACTGTGAAAAAAGGTTTCGGACACCTTCGTGTGAGCAGTGGATCCCCTGCTTTAAAAATATCTACTGGAATAGAAATAGTACTATGAATTAAGGACATCAAGAGTTCTAATCTTAGTAATTTATTTAATGGACCTATTCTCCCAAACTCAAAGAAGGGGTGCCACTTTAGAAAAAAATGAGCAATGAACTCTTTCCTCATCCTCTTTCCTCAAAGTATCTGGCCTTTGATAAAGTGTAATCACTCCCCTCCCCTCTACCTCCAATCCTTTACAAGGCTTTCAGGTAATAAGAGTCATTAAAGGATTTTATGCTCTTACAAATAAAGGTCTACAATACCAGGACCTGTCAATGTTTAAAAAAATACTCCGGGACATTGTTGTTTGAGAAGAAAACTCCTTTTGGTGGAGAAAGTGAGAGACAACAAGGGGTCATCATGAAAATCACCCCATAAGGTGGAAACTCACTCAATAGAAAATAAATAGGGAGTAAGAGACATTTCTTGGCATTGGAAGTGAGGCCTATTAGACCAAAAAGGAGCATTACTATACAGTGGTAAACTTCATCTACCTGGTTCACTTTATATTATCTATAAGACTACAAGATTTACAGTCTTGTCAGAAACTATAAATTGGTCAGTGAAAAAGAAAACAGGAAAACTCAGGAAACACTGCCCTTCTACACGCTTCTGATTTAGAGATTGCAATAGAAACTCCATGTGATAAGCTCAGCCAAACCTAGAAGACTGAAATATTCCTTTCCCTAGTCCTCCACAGTTTTGCCTCAGTAAAGAAAACATGATACACCAACATCTGCAATTAAAAAGTTAAGAGCAGATGATTCATGTTGCAAAAGGTTTCTTTGCTTTACAGCGGCTTTATAAGAGGATTCTTTTAAGTAGATTTTCTTGCATCACTCTTGTTTCTCTTCCCAATTTTTCCTCTACTTCTCTTACTTGATTTTCAAAATCCTTTTTGAGCTCTTCCATAGCCTGAGACCAATTGATATTTTTCTTGGAGACTTTGGATGTAGGAGCTTTGACTATTTTGTCTTCTTCTGGTTGTATGTTTTCATTTTCTTTGTCACCAAAGTAAGACTCTATAGTCTGATTTTTTTCCACTGTGTGCTCATTTTCTCAGCCAATTGCTTGACATTTTAGCTCTTTGTTAAGGCACTTCTCTGCTTCCAGTGTGGAGGGTATACTGTCCAAAGCTTCAGGGGTTTTGTGCAGCTAATTTCAAAGATATTTCTAGGTACCTGTAAATTTTCAGTTCTTCCAAGGTTGGATAATCAAAGGAGAGGTGATTACTCCTCTCCTGTCCCGTGCTCTGGTCAGTGAGTGACCATGAGCACTTTTTTATTCCTTGCAACCATGAGAAGGATTGCTTCTCCATTGCTTCCACAAACTCCACCACACCAGCACTCCCCTTGCCCCAGGACCACAACTCAGGACTGCAACTCCGATACAAGTATGGACAAAGCAAGAGAATCCTGCCTCAGCACCAGTAAAAAGATCCCTGCAAACCCTCTGTGCTCTCTCCATGGTCTGTTGGCCAAGAGTTCCAGAAGCAGCTGCTACTGGCACTGCCACTAGCTCCACTGTCCTAGAACTGGGCTGGACCACACTCCTCTCTCACACAGTCCTGACAGACCTTTCCCACTGACCTTCTAAGTTGTCTTCGGTGTTTGTGGATTGAGAAGTCTGGAAACCACTGCAACTGCCAGGGATTCAGTTTCCTGAGGCCTGCTCCAGATTTGCTAGGGCCCCATTTGTGCTGGCACAGCACATCATCTCAGACCAGTGTAACAGACCTTTCCTGTTGACATTCCAGGTGGTCTTTGGCCTGAAATTTATTTCACTCTGTCGTTTTGTGGGTTCTGCTGCTCTAGAATTTGTTTAGAGTCATTTTTATAGGTGTTTGGAGGGGCTTGGGGGAGAGCTCAAAGCAAGTCCTCTGCCATCTTGGCTCCATTCTGTGCCCCCCCCTCCATTCCTTTAAGTAGGACATAATCTCCCTGAAGGCAGAAAATGTTTTTATTTTTGTCTTTACATCCTGAGCACCCACCGATTACCTGTCATGGCACCATGCATAGAGTACCAGATTTGGAGTCACATACTTATTAATTGTGTGGTCCTCAGTAAACCACCGAAGCTATCTAAGCTTCAGTTTCTTCACCTCTAAAATGAGGATAATAATGAAATCTACAGCACCCTCATAGGGTTGTTGTGAGAATATGAAATAGTGTATATAAGACTTTGCAAATCATCATAAATATATGTAATTTGATAAATCGTTTTATTGATGTGAGAAAAAAAAACACTACCAGGCATTTTGCCACACAAGAAAAGACAAATGTCATTCAAAACCTCTTCTTTAGTTGGAAGTTTGGCTAAAGAGGGAGTGACTTCAACCTGAAGTATTTGGTTGATAGTTTCAATATTGTTTCATGATGTTTTGTTGAGAACAATATGGAAGTATTCAGCCTGTCTTTCCAGGATCATTTCCTTACAGTAATCAATGTGACTCCATCAGTCTGAGTTGTTGAGATGTGCCATATGTCTTTGGCACACAAATATCCTGGGCATCATAAAAGTACTTTGGATATTTACTATCAGGACAAAATTGTATTAATTCTTTATCTCTCAAAACTTTGCTTACATTTTACTTGTGATGAAGTTAAACACTCCATTCTTAGAGACAGATAAACTTCCCTCCTGATAAATTACTGTAGAGTTCTTGTTTTTCATTTAGCAGCATTTGAATTTTTCCATCATCTTCATCAAAATAAACTTGATGTTTCTGATTGTTCTGGCCCAGATGAGTAAAAACTATGGTACTGTATTCCACTGAAATCTGGCCACTCCTTTTCTGCTCCAATATTGCTGACTATGTGTTTACTCAACTTTTCTTTCAAGGTATCAAACAACTGCTCATTTTTAGAGAAGTGTTCTAATCTTTTGACAAAAAGTCTTCTGGTAGTATTGTTTTGGGGTGCTGCTTTTGTTAAATGTGAGTGTTTAGCTGGGAGATAATAAGTCTATGATTGGTCTATCTCTCTGTACCACATTACTGCCTTCATTACTCTCATATCCTGTCTGTCTTCTCACAATAACATAGTCTATTAAATACCAATATTTGCTGTCTGGGTGTATCTATAATGTTTTATTGAATTTAAGTAAATGTGATACAGTGCTAGTAACAAGGTCATGAGACACACAAGCCTTCAGTGGTAAGTGACCATTTCTGTTGTTATTTCTGACTCCATCCTTTCAAAGGATGACTTCTACATCTGATAGCCTGTGCCTACTCTGGTGTTAAAGTCATCCAGAATTACAAGCTTGTCCTCTTTCAGCACATTGATGAAGACAGTCTCAAAGTCTTCATAAGATTTTTCTTTGATGTTGTATTATGAAGGCAGAATTTATGATTTCAAAGAGAATCATATACATGTCTGAATGGTTTGGAACCGCAGGATATAAGGAATTCCCTAAGTAGAAGGCAGAAGAATTAAAGCATTTATTCAAGCTCCAAAGTAGCAGACCCACAAACCAGTGTCCCCATTTTGATATCCTGATCAAAAGCTTCCAGGCCCAATAAGTCCTCCTCACAAGAGTAACCAGGAGGCCACAGAAAAACACTAAACCAAATCATATTCATGCTTCCCCCCTCTGGTAAGAAGATTACCCACTGGCCTCAAGTCCTTGCTCAGCACCCCTTGGTCCACACACGGGTCAGTCCTGCTACCAGAAGCTCCTGCATCTTCAGCTCCTTTGACTTTGGCTTTAGCTGTTTCTGGCTCCAACAAGTCTCAATCTCAAAGCTGTCCTCAGTTTTTGACGTCATCAAGCATCATCTGAAAGACCACAACTTAGGCTCTGGTCATTGGTTCTTGAGTTTGCCCCCCCCTTAGGACCCTGGGAGGTTCACATCCACACAGATTAGGTTAACACCTAATAGGGGTTAGCGCCTGGGGCTTAGCACTTAGTAAGACTCAAGACTGGCATGGGTCTGGAGTTAGCACCTCCCCTTAGCCAGCCCCACCTTGGGCCTCACCCGTCACCAATCCACACCCACATAGGTTCCACATCTAATAGGGGTTTGGGCCTGGGGCTTAGCACATAATAAGGCTCAATGAAATACACTGAATTACTCAAAGAAAACGAAGGGCATTTTGCTTACCAACACAGATGTCATCAGGATTTGTCATAATGGGAGCATATACACTGATGAAGGAGGCAAGGTGCTTTCCTGCAAGTTGCAATTGCATTGTCAAAAGCCTTTCATTCACTCCTTCTGGGGGGGCATACATGCTTAGATTAGTTTTGATTTTGAAACCTATGCCAGCTTTATGGTGCTCCCCATCACTACAGCCAGTCCAGAAAAACATCATCCACCTCCAACTTTGTTAAGCTGGCCTTTATTTACCAGCCTTGTTTGACTCAGGGCCACTGTTAGGATGCAATACCTGCTGAGTTCTTTCACAACAAGAGCTATTTGTCTTCCAGGACTACTGGATTTCATGTTGTCCATAAATGTGTGCACATTCCTTGGACCAATGGTGAATGGAAACATCTTTTCAAAGGTTTTGTATATTTTTCGTTTCAACTGCTGGGTAAATTCCTGCCTTCCTCCCTGCCTGCCACAGTAAGAAGGCCAGGGTTAGGTTAGCTAAAGCAGACATTTTAGGTCACCTGAATCCCATTGCTGCTTTATCTCAGTGTGAAGAAAATCCTATGCCTTGGGCCACCTTAGTGTATCTGCACCTGCTGCTTTGTCACTTACTTGTCACTAAAAGGACTTTGAAGTAGGTAAAAATAGTAAAATGGTGTGGGTGATACCTTACAAAGAAATCAGATTTAAATGAGGCAGAGTTGCACACAGTTATTGTCCTCACTCTCTCTTCCAGACTTATCAGAGTACGCTGGCAGAACAAAGTCTAGATCACTGGCTATGCTTTGGGATGTAGTAGATGAACTTGGTGTCTTCATTGTCTAAGCAAACTCTAAGAACTCCCACAATACCTGCTTGTGTTACCTTAATGGCTAGTTGGAACAATTTTTATTATATACAACTATTCTGCCAGGTGAACTCTTCACATGCTTGGGGTAGCCATCCCCCTAACTCACCAATGAGTTTGAGGCCTCTTGGTTACCTTCAACCTGGTTTAGCCTGTCTGTCAAAAATGGTTTACCAGGGTGTGGCCACTGCACATTCTATAGCTTCTTGGAGCAGCAGGTGAGAGTTGTATGAAACAGGTGGACACAAATGTTGGAAAGCAGCCCTGAATAGGGCTTAGTAGCCCTCACATCAGAGGTACTAACATCCCCTGAAGACTCCCCATACACGCAATCTAGAAAGCAGATAATAAAAAGGAGAAAAGCATAAACAACATTGTCAAAACCTACAAAGATGTAGAAGAGAATGAGAATTTAAGAAAAACCAGATTATTGAAAAAGATAGAGGTATAATGCAGTAATCAAATGTGTTAAGACTTTTGGGTGACAATAGACATCATAATGAAGGATAACTAGTGGTATAAATAAATAAATTTTGTGGAAAAATAAAGCCAAATTTAATGTCTTGTACACTATGTTTCTATTTTGACTTTGCATTAGTTTACAGTAGTCCAGGAGTCATAGCCAATAACATAGCTTATATGTGCTGGGTTTTGCTATTCTCTTTTCAGTTGTTTATTTGCTGACCATCTGTATCAGTAAGGCAATATTCATGACCTCGAGGATGTCCATGAACATACCTCTATGGTTCAGAATTGCAAAGTATGGAAAACTCTCTAGGTAGAAGGCAGAGGAGTAGGGGGCGGAGCCAAGATCATGGCTGCAAAGCAGGGACTAGCGTGAGCTCCCCACCAAGTCCCTCCAAAAACCTATAAAAAATGGCTCTGAACCAATTCCAGAACTGCAGAACCCACAAAGCAGCGGAGGGAAGCAGGGCTCTACCACAGGACAGCCTGCATGGTCTCTGGGTAAGGTCTATCCTACAGAGCTGGGAGCTGAGGGGAGCGGAGCTGAGCGGAGCAGAGCCCAGCATGGACAGCATGGACCGACCAGACTGGGAGCCCGGTGGAGCATGCGCTAGTGCCCTGAATCAGTGACCTGCAGCAGTTACCAGACTTCTCAACCCACAAACAGCAAAAACAACAGAGAAAGTTAGTGGGAAAAGCTGCTGGGGACAGGAAGTTTGCGGTTCAGCCACCGCCTCTGGGGCAGCGGAGGTGGGGCAGCTACAGAACTACAGCTGAAGTTGCTTCTGGCCCCAGGCCCACCTGGTGGGAGGAATTAAGTGGTGGATCAGAGCAGGAGTGAAGAGCCTGCTGAAGATCTAAGCAAAGTCCAGGTAGGGGGTTCTTGGGGAAAGAGGAGTGCTGGTACCGCAGCACATCCGCCCAAGCGTGGAACATAGAACTCTTTAGTCTACAAGCGGTCATACCCTGCTGAAAAACTCAAGGGTCAAGTAAGTTGGCTGGGAACATGGCCAGCCAGTGAAAACACATCTAGATTGAGTCTCAGACCCTGGAATCCTTCTTTGGGGACAAAGAAGACCAAAACATACAGTCAGAAGAAGTCAACAAAGTCATAGAGCCTATAACAAAAACCTCCAAGAAAAATATGAACTGGTCTCAGGCCATGAAAGAACTCAAAAAGGATTTGGAAAAGCAAGTTAGAGAGGTAGAGGAAAAATTGGGAAGAGAAATGAGAAGGATGAGAGAAAACCATGAAAAACAAGTCAATGACTTGC
>CM053622.1:116337742-116360670 GCA_028646595.1 Phalanger gymnotis
GTTAGGAAGAAGCAAAATATAGTCTTTCACAACATGAGTATTGTGGAAGGGTTATACATAATGATATGCATGTGGCCCATTTTGAATTGCTTGACTTCTTAGGGAGAGTGGGTGGGAAGGGAAGAGGAGAGAGAATTTGGAACTCAAGTTTTAAAAAATAGATGTTCAAAAGTAAAAAAGTTTTTTTTTTTCATGCAACTAGAAAATAAGATACACAGGCAATGGGGCATAGAAATTTATCTTGCCCTACAGGAAAGGAAGGGAAAAGGGGATTGGAGGGGAGTGGGGTGACAGAAGGGAGGGCTGACTGGGGAACAGGGCAAGCAGAATATATACCGTCTTGGAATGGGGGGGGTGGTAGAAATGGGGAGAAAATTTGTAATTCAAACTCCTGTGAAAATAAATGCTGAAAACTAAACATATTAAATAAAAAAAAATTAAAAAAAGAAGGCAGAGGAGTAGAACAGTTATTTAGACACCAAAGGATCAAACCCCAATACCAATAACTCCAATCCAATATAGCAGTAATTATATTCCCAAACTGGTAAGCCTACCTCAATGTAGTAACAGGGAAATTATAACACAGTATTATAGCAAAGAACTGAGTCATATTGTAACCTTCTCCTCTGCCAGGGCCTCCCTGTAAACAATTATGAATTCCAACTGTCTGCTTGCCTATGTTCTCCCCTCCCTCAGTTCTCTGGTCTCCACAGCAACCTGGTTTCCACTCTCCGCTCTGAAGTCTTTATAAACCTCTATCATCTTGGAGTTCTTACTTTTCCTCCTTGGGCTGGATTTTGAATTCTCACTTTTGACTTCTGACTTCCAAATTCTCAGTTCACAAAGACTATCTTCTGGGTCTATATATTCCTTTTGGGGCTCCCAGTCTTTGTGCCCAATCAGCAAAAGTGTGTGGGCATGAGGTTGAACATCTACTTAGCAAAAGGGTGTGGGAAATATCCTTATTCACTTATTGGCATCACAAAGGTGTAGGCCTGCCTCTCATCAGACTTCTTTTAACTGGCCTCACCTGAGGCCTTTTGAATTGGTGGGAAAGATCTTTAATCACATTATCAGTACACAATTCAAAGCAGATAAGTTTTTATTGTCACATTTATTTTGATAAATAAAATTTTACTGATTATATGACATTGATATTACATGTGTATTTAATTGTTATGCTAATGAAAATATATTATAATAAAATTTTACTTTATTGAATACTGATATTAATAGTTATACATTTGGTTATTTTATTTTTTTCAACTACAAGTAATACTACTCTAACAATATTAAAACACTTACCTCATTAAATTTGTTTTCGATGGTAGTGCGAAGATGGCCAATTAGGGATGGTGTGGATGGTGAAAGATGGAAAATGATGGCTCATGTAAAATTTTGAAGTGGCAAAGCCAACAAAAGACTGGGGTGAAGCCATATTTCCAGCTTAAGAAAAATTAAGAGGTTGTCAGAAGAAGTCTGACACCAGGGTAAAAGCCTGTCTGGAACCCACACACAAAGCAACAACAGCGGCCCCCACACAGCAGTGGAAGCTTCAGGAGGTCTCATCCCACAGAGAAGAGGGTTTGACAGCTGGTCAGAAAAAGATTACAGTTGACCCTTTGTCGGCACTCGGGAAAGCTGAGTCTGATGGGCAACTATATTGCCCATACACCATTCTGGATCAGAATTAAAGGGTGGAGAGGAGGTCTGTGGTAGAAAGAGGGGAGGGGACTTGGCCACAGTTCCAAATCAAAGAAGAGCATAAGTGCTTGTAGCTGCAGGGCACCAGAGGGTACATAGAATAAAAGACAGGGCTGCAGCAGAATCCAATATGCTTCAGGTGAAGTAGAAAAAGTAGGGACAGCAAATCATGGTCTCAGACAAAGTAAAAGAAAAATATACCTACTTAAAAGAAATAATCCAGGAAATTGCATTATGTTAAAAGAAAAAGTAGACAATGAAGCAATTTCAGAAATTATTACAGCAAGTTCCTCTGATAAAGGATTCATGTCACAAATATATACTAAGAATAAAATTGAGACAAATTTATACAAATTAAAAAAAAATTCCCCAGTTGATAGTCAAAGGATATAAACAAGAAATTTTCAAAAAAAAAGAAATCAAAGATTTCCATAACCATATGAAAAAAATGTTCTGAATCACTACTGAGTAGAGAAATATAAATTAAAACTACTCTGAGGTATCACTGTAGGTTTAAGCAAAGTGGGATTTTTTGTTATTATTTTCTTTTTTTTGTTTATTTTTTGGAGTTCAGTTTGCCAGGCTCATGCTAAATTTTAAACATCTACAGGATCAATCTCCTTTGAACTCTGCTAATTCAAAGCTGTGCTGAATCATGTAGGCTTTGGCTTATTAGTCAAAAGTGTGTTTGTGTGTTTGTGTGTGGGTGGTTGGGTGGGTGTGTACTCTGAGGTGAGACACTGCTCTGATGCCTCACTTAAGGAAGGACATTCAGCCATTATCAAGAGGCACTCACCCTCAACTTGAACAAAGATGTTGGTGCTCTCTCTTGGTCTGATATTGTATAGAGAAAGGAAACCTCTGATGGAGAAGAGACCTCTGATAGAGAGAGGAGATCAATGACGGAGAGAGAACTCTGATACCCACTCTTGTGAGAACACTGAAACACTGAGACCTCTCATAGAGACAGGAAAGCTCTGATACCCACCCTTGTGAGAACACTGGAATACTGGACTAGAATAAAACACTAAAGGAAAGTATGGGGTTTCATTAGACTGGGATAGCTGTCTGTTGTTTTCCAATTATTGTATTATTTTGCTGTGCTCAGAGCCCAGATCTGAGTGGCCCCTCCTCATGTGAGGTTGAGGGAGGTTGAGTTGCCCCAGAGTTGGGGTGGTGCAGGCCAGAGATAGAAGCTGGGGGCAGGGGCCCCTTGAGACTGCTGTGCCTGGATCCCGGCAGGAGTAGAAAGAGCTTGGAGTGTAGCAGTGCCTTCCCCAGTGAGGTGGGACGTGGAGCAGGAGTGGAGAGCTGCCTGTGTGTGGAACCCATGCAGGAGCCAGGAGAGGTTGGCTCCCGGACCTGCAGGAGGAGGAACCGAAGAGCTTGGGACTCAGTCCTGAGTCAAGATAGAGGCTTTGCAGCAAGAGCAGTGAGCATGCTTGCCTGCCACACCCTCCTAGGATGGATTGGGACCCAGGGGTGGAGTAGTCTATGTTGGAATGGGGGAAGTACCATGGTCGCCAGGACTGACCCCATTGGCTTTGTTGCCTAGCCACCCCTCAGGATTTGGAAGCTGGGGCCAAAGCAGTACTCTGTGGATCGTTTCAGCTTGTGTGCACCTGAGAGTGCCAGTGGGAGCCTGCAACATCAGTGTGGGGAGAAGGACACACCCCCAAGAGGACTTAGTTGGACACTTTGTTTTGAATTGAAGGGACTGTAATCTACTGTGACCTAGGGATGGAGTGTGTTGTGTTCCCTGCTGCCCCTGATGATGTGCTGTGCTAGAGAAAACCCTGGCCTGGTCTCCTCTGATCGTATAAATAAGTGTAAGGTGTGGGATATGCTTTGTTATGTTAAATATTTTTCTGTCTGTTTAAGGCCATGAGGCCACCCTGGTAATAAATTGTTATATAGTTAAATAGAGAGCTCATGATACTTTGCGGTTCAACTCTAAATAAATATGTATATATTCATAGCAGCAACCCTCAAGTGTGCTGTGTTGATTGGCATTACAACCATCTCACACATATGAGATATGACAAATGCTGGAGAGCATGAGGGGGATATAGTTACACTAATGAACTACTGGTGGAGTAGTGAACTGCTCCAACCATTATGGAAAACAACTTAGAATTATGCCCAAAGGACTATAAAACTGTTCACACCCTTTGATCCAGCAATACCAACACTAGTTCTATATCCCAAAAAGATCAAGGAAAAAGGAAAAGAGGGTACCTAGGTGGCACAGTGAGTAGAACGCTGGCCCTGGAGTCAGAAGGACCTGAGTTCAAATCAGCCCTCAGATACATTACACACTAACTAGCTGTGTGACCTTTGGAAAGTCACTTAACCCCAGTTGCCCTGCCTTCCCCCCTCCCCCCCAAGGGAAAAAGACCTATATGTACAAAATATTTATAGCAGCTCATTTTGTGGTAGCAAAGAATTGGAAATTCAGAGGCTGTCCATCAACTGATGAATGGGAGAGCAAGTTGTCACTTAGGGTTGTGATTGTGTAATATCATGCTAAAAGAAATGATAAAGGGAGTAGTTTCAGAAACAAAAAAAGACATTACCAGATCTATATCAATCAATGTAAGTGAAATGAGAATAACTGGGAGATAATTGTGTATAGTAAAAACCCATTGTAATGATGATCAACTTTGAAAGACTTAGCTACTTTAATAAATACAATAATCCAAGACAATTCCAAAGGACTCATAGTGAAGAAATGCTCTCTATATCCAAAGAGAGAACTGATGAACTTTGAGTGCAAGATAAGTCTAATTTTCTCACTTTTTTCTTCTTGTTTACACACACACACACATACACACACACACACACAGCTGATTTGGAAATATATTTTGCATTATTTCATATGCACTGTTTTTATCATATTGCTTGTATTCTCCATGGGTGGGGGAGGAGGTAGGAAGCAAGGAGAGAATTTGGAATTCAAAATTTGATAAAAGAGTGTTAAACATAAATAAATAATAAATTAAATTACAAAATAAAGCTCTGCTTGAAAAAACTTCCAAAAATGCCTTTGATAAGGCTTTCTGAGTACAATCCAAATAATGCAATTATTAAGCAAAAATATATTATTATTATTATTGTTATTATTATTATTATTTTTATCCTTTTATCAGCACATTGCCCTCCAAAATGATCTTTAATCCAGCAATAATAAATAAATATGGGGGCAGCTATTTGGCTCAGTGAATAAATACTGGGTTTAGAGTTAGAAAAGACTTGATTTCAAATCTGACGTCAGAGTTTTACTCATTTCGTGACACTGGGCAAATTACCTAAGCATTATGTGCTTCATTTTCTTTGTCTAAAAATTGGGGACAATATCATCTTACCTCCCAAGGTTGTCATGAGGATCAAATGAGATAATATTTAGAAAAGTGCCTCAATGCCTAGTGTATAATGGAACTATGTAAATTATTACTATCATCATCATCACTTTGCCAAAATTCTTCTAGCATTGATAATTATACACAATAATTTTTAATATTTTTGTGAATGTGAAGTGGTACCTCAAAGTTATTTATTTTAAACTTCTTTGGCTATTAATGAGGCAATTTTTAAGCGACTATAAAGAATTTGTGTTTCGATTTTTTCTAATTTTTGGAATGTATCTTTTAACTTTTATCCATTGAGGATTAAGAGTTTTCAGTAGATTTTTTTGTTCCTTTGTTTTAGGTATCAGACCTATATTATTTGCTGAAAATACTTTTAAAAATGAGTTATTTTTCTTTTAAGACTATTGATTGTCTTGTAATTTTTTATGTTAATGTACTGAGGGACATCTGACTTGACACTAATAATTCCTTATATATGTTAAAATAATTCCTTATATATGTTAAATAATCTCTTCTTCACAATTATGAAAAGAATTTTTATTTAATTTTTTTCTCTATTTCTAAATGTAAAAAAGTCTGATATCCAGATGGATTTCATTGAGACATATGGTGTAATGTGTGAATCTAAAGGCATTTCTTACCAAATCATCAACATTTTTTCCCAAGTACACTTGTTAAGTAATGAATCATTTCCTTAGTTTTTATTTTCAATATAATTATCAAAACAAATCTTTAGTATACATTTATTTGGATGTCCATTACATTTTCTCTACTTCTCAATATATTTTCATTTCATTACTGTAAGATAATGTTAAAACCAAATACTTGAAAGCAACATTCAATTCAATAAAAATTTCCCTTTTTATATGATTTTTATTTAATTTTCAACATTCACTCCCATTAAGATTTTGAGTTTTGAATTTTCTCCCTGACCGTCTCCCATCCATTCCCCAAGGCACCATGCAATCTGATATAGGCTCTACTTGTACATTAATATTAATTATATTTTCACAATAGTCCCAATGTAAACAAGAATTAGAACTAATGGGAGGAACCACAAGAAAGAAGAAACAAAACAACAAATGAAAAGAATAGTGTGCTTCCATCAGCATTCAGACTCCAAACTTCTCTGGATGTTGATAGCATTGTCCATCGAGAGACTTTTGGGAATGTCTTAGAGAAGAGCTAAGTCTATCAAAGCCAGTCATCACATAATGTGGTTGTTATCGTGTACAATATTCTCTTAGTTCTGTTCATTTCACTCAGCATCAGTGCATATAAGTCTTTGCAGATTTTTCTAAAGTCTGAAGCACATTTCTTCTGAATCACAAAAATATTCCATTATTTTCATATACCGCAACTTGTTCAGCCATTCCCCAATTGATGGGTATTCCCTCAATTTCAAATTCTTTGCCACCACAGAAAGAGCTGCTGTGAGTATTTTTGTAATGTGCATCCTTTTCCCATTTTTATGATGTCTTTGGGATATAGACTTGGAATTGGTATTGCTGGGTCAAAGAGTATGCGCAATTTTATCTATGGTACCTTTAGGCAGGATGTAGTTTCCTTCCTTATCTCTTTTAATTAGATCTATTTTTGCTTTTGCATTGTCTGAGATCTGCATTGCTGCCCCTGCTTATTTTTTTTAAAATTTAGTTGAAGCATAATGTATTCTGCTTCAGCCTTTTACTTTTACTCAGTGTGCATGACTGCTTTAAATGTGTTTCTTCTGCACAACATATAGTAGGATTGTGGTTCTTAATCCATTCTGCTATCTGCCTCCGTTTTATGAGAGAATTCATTCTATTCACATTCACTGTTATGATTACTACCACACTGTGTCTCTATCTCCATCCTATTCCTCTCAGCCCTGTTTATGCTTTTCTTTTTCCTTTCTCCCTTTCTCTCATCACTACGATTTTGCTTTTGACCACCGCTTCTCTCGGTGTGTCCTCCCTTCTATCAGCCCCCCTACCTTTTCTTCCCATTTACCCTTCCTACTTCCTATAGGGTAAGTAAGATTTCTGTACCTAAATGATTATGTCATTCCCTCTTTGAGGCAAATCTGATGAAAGATTCAAATAATGCTCATCTCCTCCCTTTTTTCCCTCTGTTGTAATAGGTTTTTAAATCTTTACATGTGATGTAATTAACCCTTGTCTCCCTCCTCCTTTCTTCTTCTCCCAGTACAATCGCTTTTCACAACTTACATATTTTGTCACAGCAAAACCAACTTATACCCATGCCCTCTGTCTATGTATACCCCTTGTAAATGGCATAATAATACAGTTTTCAAGAGTTACAAGTGTCATCTTCCCTTGTAGGGATATACAGTTTGCCTTTATTAATAACATGCTTTTGTTTTGTTTTGTTTTGTTTCCTGTTTACCGCTTTTGAGTTTTGTATGTGAAAAACAAATTTCCTGTTGAGCTCTGGTCTTTTCTTCTGGAAGGTTTGGAAGTCCCCAATTTCATTGAATATCCATCTCCTCCCCTGAAAGATTATGCTAAGTTTCAGTGGGTAGTTGACCCTTGGTTGTAAGCCATTCACTTTTGCCTTACAGAATATTGTATTCTAAGCCCTCGAATCTTAATGTAGAAGCTGCAACGTCCTGAATAATCTTGATTATGTCTCCATGATATTTAAATTGTTTCTTTCTGGCTGCTTGCAGTATTTTCTCTTTGACCTAGTAATTATGGTATTGGATGAAATATTCCTTGGAATTTTCAATTCAAGCTCTTTCAGGAGGTGATCAGTGGATTCCTTCAATGACTATTTGACCTTCTGATTCTTGGACCTCAGTGAAGTTTTCCTTGATGACTTCCTGAAAGATGCTATCGATGCTCTTTTTACATCATAGTTTTCAGGAAGACCAATAATTTTTAAATTGTCTCTCCTGGACCTGTTTTCCAGGTCAGTTGTTTTTACCATTAAGGTATTTCACATTTTCTTCTATTTTTGTCATTCTTTTGTTTCTGTTTGACTCCTTCTTGATTTCTCATAGAGCCATTAGCTTCCATTTGCCCAATTCTAATTTTTAATAAATTGTTTTCTTCTATTAGATTTTGTACCCCCTGTTCTATTTGGCTCATTTTACTTTCTAAGGAGTTCTTCTCTTCAATGAGTTCCTATGCCTCCTCTTCCTTTTGACCAATTCTACATTTTAAAGACTGGTTTTCTACAGTCAAATTTTGTTTTTCCTTTCCCATTTGTTTTTCAATTATATTTTCATTCATTCATTTATTTTTAGTTTACAACATTCAGTTCCATAAGCTTTTGAGTTTTAAATTTTCTCTCCCCTCCCCAAGATGGTGTGCAATCTGATATAGGCTCTATATAAACATTCACATTAAACATTTTCACATTAGTCATGTTGCAAAGAAGAATTGTAAGCAATGGAAAGAACCACAAGAAAGAAGAAACAAAACAAATAAACAAAAAAAGAGAATGAGAGAGAGAGAGCAAACTGTATGCTTCAATCTGAATTTAGACTCCATAATTCTTTCTCCGGATTTGGATGCATTTTCCATCACGAGCCTTTTGGAGTTGTCTTAGAAACTTGCATTGCTAAGAGTCAAGCCTATCAAAAGCTATTCATTTCACAGTGTGACTGCAACTGTGTAGAATTTTTTTTTCCTTTTCTGCTCAGTCATCATCAGTTCATGGAAGTCTTTCAGGTTTTTCTGAAGTCCACCTGCTTATTGTTTCTTTTACTTTTTTTTTTAATACCAAAGAATATTTTACTTTTGAATGTGGAGGTGACAGGCAGCTAGATGACTTATTCAAGGTCACAAAAGATAGCTTTTGGCTGATGCAAAATGAGCAAGTATGTTTCCTGACTCCCTATCTAGTGGCCTTTATAGCACGGCACTTTTATTTATTTATTTATTTTTGTTTTAAAACCCTTCCACAATACTCATGTTGTGGAAGACTAATTATATTTTGCTCACTCCTATCCAGTCCCCCTTTATTCAATTTTCTCCTTTGACCCTGTCCCTTAGCATGACACTTTTAGCATAAAACATATACTAGAGGTCTAAACAAATCATAGCAATTAAAGTCGATCATCCTCATTCAACAAAACAAATCTATGGAGTAGGAACTGAGTTACATGTCTAAAAATATCTATTTTTTTTAACTCCATGCAGGAAGATCTAGGATGAGAACCAATGTCTTCTGGATGAGAATTCCATGGCCTTTGGCATGATTACAAACTTACAAGCATCCATATAGTTCCCATACTCTAGTGTCTGCACTGGTTATATTCTCCTCCCTTTCCAATCTTGACCTCTTGGTGAACTAGGTCAACTCTATGTTATCCTCTGCCTTACAATCCCTTTTCCTTTTAACCTATTGCCAAATGTGCCCTTCCAACCCCTAATCTTGAACTATTCTCATCATCTGTTGTCTTTGCTCTCATATTTGTCCTTCTGAAAATAATTAAATTATGATGACTGGATCCAATACACACATATACATACATATATGCATGCATACATACATATATATGTATAAGTATATATATATATATGTAAATTGATATTACACAATAACAATTGGGTTCATACTATAGCAAGGCAATATCCTGTCTCCATTTAATTTATTATCTCACTCACTGTAATGAATTTCTAAAACATTTGACCCACCTTTAAACTCTCAGGGATTTCCTCTCACTCACTCTCTCAGCTAACCTTATCTATTTTACTTAAAACATGGAAAGCATTCACCAAGAGTTCTCTTTTTATTCCTTATTCATTTCAGATTATTCAGATATTTTTTCTCAAATATTACCTCCTTTAACTTTGTTTCACATGAAGAGTTGCCCCTTCTCCTTGCCATGGCAATCTCATGTTTACATATATAATCCCATTCTATCTCTTCTTCTCCTGAAGATTGCACCCTGTATTGTCCTCACTTTCTCAGTAATCCAATTTCTCCATCTATAATCATTGCTCCTCTACTCCCTTCATAGTCTTTTATATCACCCCTTTCCCAAGACACTATTACTTATCCTGTAACTCTCTGACTTTTTATGGTCTCTTTGAGAAGCTGTCTTCAGTTGGCATCTCTGTCTTCCTTCCTTTTACTTACTTTCTTAACCCTTTGGATCTTGGTTTATGACTTCATCATTCAACTGTAGCTGCTCTCTCCAAGGTTCTAATGTTCTCATAATTGCCAATCTAATATTCTTTTCTCAATATTCTTTTTTTTTAAATTCTCTGCAACCTTTGGCACTGTCAGTAACCCTCTTTCCCTTGATCTTCTCTTCTCTTTAGGTTTGCATGACAGTACTCACTACTGGTTCTCCTCCTGTCTAACTACTCCTATTATTTCTCCTTTCCTGGCAATTGTCCATGTCACACACACAGACACACACACACACACACACACACACACACACACACACACACACACACACACTAAAACTAGGTGCCTTGAAAGTTTCTGTCCTCAGCTTTCTTCTCTCTCTCTCTACCATTTTGTTTGTTGATCTCCTCAGTTATCATGAACTCAAGTATCATTTTTTGCCCATGATTATTAAATCTCCAGTCTCACATTTCCAACTTCCAATTTGTCAAATTTTTGTCCCATTGACATTAAAAATACATGTCTAAATGAAATTTATTATAATTTCCCCCAAATGCTCCTCTTGCCCATATTACCTCACCCCTGTCAACAATCATGCTCCTATACAGCCAGGTTCACTATCTCAATGTCATCCTCAACTCCTCCCTCTGTCTTTCACACATATGTAATCTAATTCCTACCAATTCTCCTGTCATAATATTTCCTTTATAATCCTAGATCTTTCATCTGCCACTATCTTGGTTCGAACTCTTATCACTTCATGCCTGAAGCAATGCAGTATCATTTTGGTTGGTCTCACTGCCAATCACCAATCCAGTTTATCTACTCGTGCTTCAAAATATTTTCTTAAAGCACAGGTCTGTTGTGTCACTCATTTCTCAGTGAAATATAGTGGCTCTCTATTTTCTCCAAGTTAAAATATAAAACCCAATGTTGAATTTTTAAATTTCTTCACAATCTTTCCCTTCTTATTTTCCATTCTTCTTATGCCTTACTATCCTTAATGTACTCAACAAACCAATTGGATACTTGCTCTGTCTCTCCAAATCTGTATTTTCACTGCCTCTCCTCCATGCCTAAAACATGCATGCTCTTTACATTCAGTCTCTCCCAGTACCAGCTAAAACTCTGCATTCTTCAAGAAGCCATTCCATATCCCCCTTAATTACTATGCCTTTCCTCTCAGATTATCTCCAATTAATTTATATATTTTATATGTAAATGGTTCTTTATGTGTTGTTCCCATTAGAATGCACTCTTATTCTATGCCAGACCTGCACATCTTGGCAGTAGGTAAGAAATAAAATTAAAATAGGCTAAACTTGGGGGCCATAGATAGGTTTTTAATGGGTCACTTTCCAAGTAGATGTATAATTAATAATTAAGCTATTGGACTTGTCATGTGACAAAAAAGAGAGAGTGTACAATGGCAACCCACCCACCAAGTTGCATAATGGGTACAATAGTGACTAGATGGGTTAGGTGGGGCATAGACAAAGCACTTGTTACATCTTTACTTTCCTTTACATTCTCTACATTTTTGTGGGCTGCCCAAAATCGTGTGGCAGACTACAAGTGGTCCATGAGCCATATGTTGTGCCAGCCTTTTCTGGGCAGTGCCCTTTAAAAAAAACTTTGTATTCTGAACAGTTAGAAAAGTAACTAGAACAGAGTAAGTATTTAATACTTGTTGATTGACTAACTTCATAAAAGTTATTAACTAGTATTATATCTTTCTCATAACATATTATAATCTATGTAACACAGAAATTCTTTTGTTTCCTTTGGGAAATATGACATAATATGATTGTGAACCTATCTGTGCCCAGCGTTTTATATTTTTTGTAGGTTAATTTTTGGATGACTTCTCTCAAAGTGATAAAAGTTTTATGAAGATGAAGCAAAAAAGTGCAATTTTTTTGCATCACATTACTTGTTGTTCAGTCATTCAATTACGTCTAACTCTTTGTGACTCCATGGAACATACTGCCAATGAGGTTTTCTTGGCACAGATCCTGGAGTGTTTTGCAATTTCCTTCTCCAGAAAACAGTGATTAATTGATTTGATCAAGGCCACACAATTAGTAAATTCTGAGGGCTGATTTTGAGCACAGGTCTTCCTGATTCCAGGCCCAGCACTTTCTCCACTGAGCCACCTAACTCCTTTTGAATAGTAGATAACCTTACAAATATGTAGTAATAATAATCTCAACAATAATAAAATCAATCCTGTTGTGATATTTTAGAAGCCATCACGTTACATGTTCAGTAATAGCACATAGTTTAAATTAGGTAATGATTGCCTAGAATTGTTTTTCATTTTATATATCTCTTAAACAGATATTTTCTTATCCAGTCCTAAGTATCATTGTATTTTCTTCAGGCAAGTAATACATCCATTACCTCATATTGAAAAAAAAGACCAGGAAAATGACTAAGATAGTTCCTTGGGCAACAGAGCTACTACTGGGGGCAAACACCTTTTGGTATAAATTGATATTCTTCCTGGAACACAACCTTTAGCATATTCTACTTGAGCTCTGGGAAATACATGCTATTTTTGTAAAGAAGCTGAAAATTCTTCCATATTTATAGGAAATATATATTGCTTTATAGGAGAACTAGTTCATGGTCATCATCATGTCAGTATGACATAGACATATTATTTTTGTTTGACCTATTTATAAAATTTAACTTAGAATCTTGTGGTTGAATTTCTTGCAACTGTCAGTAACTCCTCAGGAAGCATTACCACTCCTCACAATGTATTTTTTTGTCAATAAATATGAAAGAAAAAAATAAAGTATCCAGATAGCTATTAAAATAGTATATTGATTGTAGGAAATTTAGGATTATAGATTACAGGAACATTTGATTGCTGTTTGTTCATAGATAACACATAATGTTCACATAATGTTATATTTAATTTTTCATCTGATATTCAGGTAACTTAGATTTGTACATTAGTTATGCTTCCTTGACAGAATTGTTATTACTTGCTCCCCTAAATAGAGAAGCATTAGTAACATTTAGGATTATGAAAACAGCAACAAAACAATGCTAATGGGAATTAAGAAAACAAACAATTATAGGTTAATCTTCAATTATGTCTAGAGAATATTGGTAATTTCTAAATCATTCACCATATCTCTTTCCTGAGCAGAAAGTATTCTTTTTATTCATCATGTTGCAATTAAAATTTCATATATGCCAAGAGAATTACAGCTTTGATCTTAATCTAGAAACTGCACCAGAAGTGTGATGATTCTGTTTCATTTAAGTTTCTGTAAGTCAGAATCCTTTCTCAATTTGCCTTTTTTTTTTACATTATTTAACTTGAGTATCTCAAACTTATAGGTACTGAGCAGTCTTCTACTAATTACAACACACAGAAACATTTTTCATGACCTAATTTTTCCCCTTTTTGCTTATGATTTTTAATTGAGTAAATAAGGAAAAAAAACTGATCCAGGTGAAAATCTCAGGAATAAAATTCATGTTCTTAAGGGTTTGGAAAGTGAGAAATTTGAATTAAAGACCCTTGGTCCAACTCATCTCTGATGAAGCAAAGGCATACTCTAGCAATATATTAAATAATTTATTAATATTCTAGTTGTTCTTTTTCTGTGTTTTTTATAGCTATAAAATTAAATAATATAAATTGCTCCTTAAGGAATACAACAAATATTCCAGTGTTATAGGAACACTAAAAAAAATGGAATTCCAAAAAGGTTAAGTGAACATATTACCTTGTGGAATTTAACTCTAAATTCTATTTATACCAAACACATCTATCATTAGAGTCATATAGGAAATCTAATACAATGTTAATCATCAATTTAATAATTTTTGACCTCTATGCTTGAAAAGTAATTTTGTCATCTTCAGACTGAGATCAACCTAGTAGAAATCTATTTGGAAGTTCAAAAAAGGCTATTGGATTTTTTTCCAGAGTCTAGGATACTACATTTTTCTTCTTATCAACTATCTCTCCTCTCCTAGAAATTATATACTTACAGGAGGAAGAGACTTTAGAGTTCATCCAGCATAATTCCTTCACTTTACAGAGAAGGAAAATAAGGTCTGGAAAGGTAGCATAATTTGCTCAGGTTATTACTGGTAATTACTGGTAAACCTTGGATTTTATCTGAGGTACTCTGCAGCCTAATCTAGTTATATTTCCACCATACTTCACAGATACATGTACAGCAAGAATCAGTTCATGGTGTACATTCAAGGAAAAACTTTTATCTTAGCTTCTCATGATAAGCTTTATGTGAGTTGGTCTCTTGCTAAAGGATTATCATGACTTTCCAGTTCAGCTGGATCTTTCAGTCTTTATCGTTTCGAGGTGGAAGAGTAATTGAGCTAGGAAGATTCATCTATTATGTGATCAAGGAAAGATAGTTCCCAGTCTCTTTAAATGTGTCTGCTTTGTTGTGGTACAGCCAAGACCAGGTTACATGAGAACTTCTAGAAAAGAGAGGAGATTTATCATCCAGCCCAATAGCAGCTATGGAAACTGTGCATACCCACTAACAAAATGTGGACTTGTTTATGTGAGTCTGAGATTGGCTTTCAAATGTGTGACTGTCTCCTTAAGTCGTGAGTTTATTCCATGGACCATCAATGCTGAGAAGTGGATATTTCCATCTATGAAAGTTACTTCAGGATTCTAAGAACATAGAACCTTCAATTTTGTAAATAACATTTCAGAATTCTTATGACCAAAACATATATAATTCTATGTAAAAATGGGTGACAAGTCACTCTGATTCTAGTGAACTCAGAAGATGAGCATAAAATTTCTTTATCAGGCCAATGTTCAAGTGGTTTCCAAAACATGAAGACCAAACAGAGCCTCTGTGATTCTTGCATAGCTTTTAAAAAATATTTTATTTATTTTATTAAACATTTCCCAATGACAGGTAAAATATTTATGATCTTTTTTTTTTTAATTTTGAGTTCCAAAGTCTCTCCTTCCACATTATATCTCCCCTCTTTGATAAGGCAACTTGATATTGTTACACATGTGAGGTCATGCAAAACTTTTCATAATAGCCATTTGCAAAAGAAAAGAAAATAATAAAAAGAAAGTAAAAAAAGAAAGAATGCTTCAGTTTGCCTGTAAAGTTCATCAGTTCCCTCTGTGAAGGTAGATAACATTTTTCAGCATAAAGTCCTTTGATATTGTACTGGATCATTGATTGATCAGAGTAGTGAAGTCTTTCTCAGTTGATTATCTTAACAATATTGCTGTTACTGTGTACAATGCTCTGCAATGTTTTAAAGCTGTCAATGAAAGGGGAAAAGTGTTTTGTAGTAGTGTTCACATAAACCCTGAGTTTGTCTGGCAGGTAGACTCCCAAATGTTTTATATTGTCTGTAGTAATTTTAAATGAAATTACTCTATCTCTTCCTGATGGGTTTTGTTGGTACTGTATAGAAATGCTGGTGATTTATATGGTTTACTTTTATATCCTACAACATTGCTAACTTGTAATTTTTTACTTAGTTTTTTAGTTCATTCTCTAGAATTCTCTAAGTAAAGCCATCATATCACCTACAAAGAGTGACCTGTTCTGTTTCCTTATTGCCTATTGTTATTGATTCAATTTCTTTTTTTTTTGGTTGTTTAATTGGTAGAACTAGCATTTCTAGTGCTGTATCAAATAAGAGTGGTAGCGATAACAGTGATGATGGGCATCCTTGTTTCACTCCAGATCTTACTGGGAAGGTTTAATATTAATCCCAAGTACAGAAAATGTTCTTTGTTTTTGATATATATATATATATATGCTTTTTAGTGTTTTTAATAGAAATGGGTGTTGTGTTTTTCAGAGGCTTTTTCTTCATCTATTGATATAATCATAAGTTTTTGTTGTTTTTATTATCGATGCTGATACTTCTCCTAATATTGAACTAGCTCTGCACTCCCATTATAAATCCCACCTGGTCACTGTGTATGATCTTTGTGATTTGTTGTTGTAATCTCCATGCTAGTACTTTATTTAAAATTTTTGCATTGATATTCATTAAAGAAATTGGTCTATAGTTCTCTCTCTCTGTGTGTGTCTCTCTGTCTCTCTCTCTGTCTCTCTCTCTCTGTCTCTCTCTCTCTGTCTCTCCCTCCCTTTTTTTCTCCTTTCTCTCCATATTTTAGGAAATATTCCTTCCTTACCTATTTTTAACAAAATGTATATAGCATTGGGATTAATTGTTCCTTAAATGTTTGGTAGCATTCACTTGTAAATTCACCTGCCCCTAATGATTTTTTCTTGGAGATCTCATTGATGGCTTGTTCAATTTCAATGGGCATATTTAAATATTTTATTTCCTTTTCTGTTTATCTGAGTATTTATATCTTTGTATATGTTCCTCCATTTCACTTAAGTTGTCAAATTTATTGACACATAACTGGGCAAAATAACTCCTAATTCCTTTAATTTCATCTTCATCGATGGTTCATTCACCCTCTCCATTTTTATTTTTGTTTTCTGCTTTCCTTTTTAAATTGAATTAACTAATGTTTTATCTACATTTTGTTATTTTCCCCATAAAACCAGCTCCTATTTTTATTTATGAGTTCCATGGTTTTCTTGCTTTTAATTTGCTTACTCTGTTTATTTTCAGGATTTCCAATTTGGTTTAATTGGAGATTTAAATTTGTTCTTTTTTGAGTTTCATTTTTTTTAGTTGGATGTCCAATTTGTTGACCTGTTCTTTATTTTACTGATATACACATTAAAAGATAGGAATTTCCAAACCACTGTAACAGTATTGCAAGGTCCTGAAAGCCATTCCAACAATTTACTTTCAACTGTTTTTCATATAATACTCTAATTGCCCCAAAGTTTAAACTCATCTGAGTAAGGTACACCAGCAACAAATGTAGTACTAAGCTGGCTTAAGCCTTGAAATTTTTTCTTATAGCAATTGTGCTTTAAATGTGGTTTATGGAGGAAATGTGAGATTATGGGTAGAAAGTGCAGATCTCATTATATGAAAAATATATTTTTAAATTAATGAACTTAAAATGCAAGGTGAAATATGTGTCTAGCCATATAACATATTGACATTGGTGATAGTAGCAATATTTTTTATTGTAAAACTGTGGTTTCCATATGACATCTAATGATAGACAAAATTCAAAATTATACTTTAAATGTACCCCGAATAGTATAGTTTCATCTATTTGTATATGACAGCAAGTCGAATCTTTGCTTTTTGTTTTTGACTAGCATTATTTATAGAATTATTATAGGCCACAACTTCACACAATCACACGTCATCTATTCTTTGTGTGTTAATTATTTTGCCTTTCTTACCAAGGATACTGACATTTTAAAATTTTTACCTGTCCACTACATGGAGTGGAGGAGTTCTGCTGGACCTTGGCACTGGAAAATGCATCAGGATAGATGGCAACTAGAGTAAAGATAGAGGAGTTCAGCTGAGATTATATACCAGAGACGAGCATAAGAAATGCCATCTAGATGTAGTATTTAAGCCAACTTGATGCTACATCAAGTGCTGTTGTGCTCTATTCAGATTGATCTAAACTTCAGAGGAAGTATTATACAAGAGAGAGTAGAAAAATAGATGACTGACATGTCTCCCAGAAGTTTGTAATAGATAGTAGTCTGGGGATTCCTTTCCTTGTTGTATCACCATTTCCCCCAGTGGTGCTATTTCATCCTGGGTGCTCTGAGTATCAGGAGGCCAGCTAGTTAAAAGCCTATGACATTTTTAAAAATTTCCCTGTGATAAATTATGTGCTCCACTGTCATTGTTGTAATGTCAAGGGAAATTGAGAAAGGCTTCCATAATGTTACCAGGCCATCTTCCCACCCAAATACTTAATAAGAATTATTGTTGAACAGCAAAGGCAGGCATAGGATTGACTATCATTCATATTATGGGAAAATATATACATTGAGAGTAAGTAATAGTTCTATTTGGTTGTTTTAATATATAGCAAAAAGGATGCATTTTCCCATTTACACTGTAACAAGTAAAAATGATATGTATCCCGATTAAGTGACCCATTCTTGATATATAGTGAAAAGATAGTGTAAGAACTTTGAAATTGATTGTTTGACATAGGATACACTGGCATGGGACCCCTCAGCATGGCATTCCCAAATCAGAGAACGTGTACTGTATGAGCAAAGCAGAATTGAAATAGCTCAAAAGAAACACAAAATGTACAAACTTATAGAACCCACCCCAAATGTTCTTATTAACTACTTGTCCTCCACCTGTAGTAGAACATTCTAAGCTCTTATTGGTCTGATCAGCCACAGCTGGACACACTGAAACTTGATTCTAGCCTAGTGATGTCATTTTGGTCCTCTTCAAGAATGAAGGACAACAACCAACCAACCAGTGTATGAACAGATTTATTATCAGTTAATCACTAAGTCAAATGGACATTTACTAAGCACTTAATATGTGCTGGGCACTGTACTAAGTGGTGGGGATAGAAATACAAAGAAATAGAAAGACAGTGTCGAGGCTCAAGAAGATTGCATTGCAAATGGGAAGATAGCATATTAAGGAGAGGGAAAGAAAACAGCAAGTACGGTGGCATGCTGAAGAAGTCTGGAGGGAATGTTGGTGAGAAATAAAGAGTTGGATGGCATGTGTACTTTCTTCAATGAAGGTTCTTAGAGGAGCCATCAAGACAAAAGGAAGGGCCAAAGGTATAAAGGGTACTCTTGAAATATGAATTAAAAGCCTGAAGTGATCTCCTAGGATGGAGTATTTCAGGACCTAATTTTTCCCCCTCATATATATTTGCATTTTTTATTTCTATACAAAAATAATGATAGAATAAACTTAGGAATCATATATATCCACTTCTAATGACTAAATAATGTGATTAAAATTAAATTCAAATTAAGGTTAATGGAAAGTAGCACACCTTGGAGAGAAAGTAAGACTCTACCTTATTTTTTGGAAGTCTAGTGTTCAGTAGGAAGAAGATAGTACTTTATAGTGCTTACTGTAGTAAGCTGAGGTAGCTATTATGCATTTCTGAATGTTTATAAAAAACAAAGCTTATGTTCAGGCTCATATTCTCTTCAGTTTTCAAATCAAAATACTTCAATACTTTGAAGCATGTATGATGTTACTGATGCATATATTCCCTCCATGTTTCAGGTTGCAACTCATTCTGACCTTCTTGTACTATGCTCCTATTGTCCCATTTACAACTCTAAAAATTCCACAGGGAATTTGAATATTTTGACTTCAGTTGGTTAACAACTGAAAATGTGGGTTGTCCATTGGTTATTAATAGATTAATAGTTTTGACTTTCTTTTAAATTCATACATATATTTCATAAAAGATTTTACACTGAAGTTGGTGGCTTGGGAACAGGGACTTGCTTAAGCTCTTTCCCCAAATTCCTCTAAACACCTGTAAAAAAGGCCTCTATACAAATTCTACAGCTACAGAACCCACAAAATAACAGAATGAAACAAGTCTCCAGCCCAAGACAGTCTGGATAGTCACTGGGAAGGGTCTATTGCACCATGCTGGGAGTGGAGCACAGCATAATGTGGGATGCACCAGGACAGACCAGGCTGGCTGGTATAGACCAGGTGAATCAGGCTTCAGGGCCCTGAATCAATGAATTGTGGAAATTACCAGACTTCTTAACCCACAAAGACCACAAAGCATGTCAGTGGAAAAACGTCTAGATCTGGGTGAGGGAAGTGCTCTATCTGGCTGAAGCCTCAGGGCTAGGGAGGTGGCTGTAGATGCCACAACAGTAGATGCAACATAGCAGCAGCAGTAGCTGCTTCCAGCACCTGGACCACACAGTGGGAGGAGGGGGGGAATCAAGCTGCCCATCAGAGAGGGAGCACAGAGATCCCTTTGCTGGCTCTGAGGCAAGGTTCTCTTGATTTGCCCTGCTTGGATCTGGGTCATGGTTCTGTCTGGCAGTTCTTGGAAGCAGAAGAGCATCGGTGTGTCAGAGCTTTGTGGTGGCTGTGGAAAGGGAGTCTTCCTGGTGGTTGCATGACAGAAATGAGTGCCTGCACCCACAGATCATAGCACAATCCAGGAGAGGGGCATTATACCACCTCAGAATAGTAGTTCTGAAAACAGCAGTACAAAACCCCTAAGCCTTGGGACAAAGCACTGTCCACTGAAAGCAATCATACCTTGAAAAAAAGCTCAAGGGTCAAGTAATCAGATGGGAAAATAAGAAAGCGTCATAAAATGACTCAGACTATAGAATCTTTCTTTGGTGACAAAAAAAGATCAAAACATACAGGCAGAAGAAGTCAACAAAGTCAAAGGCCCTACAACAAAAGCCTCTAAGAAAAAAAATGAATTTGGTCTCAGGCCATGGAAGAACTCAAAAACGATTTGGAAAATCAGGTAAGAAAAGTAGATGAAAAATTGTGAAGATAAATGAGAGTGATGCAAGAAAATCCTGACATTCTTCAATTAATAAGCATCCCCTTTATTTCTAATTCTTTGTCACCACGAAAAGAGCTGTTATAAGTATTTTTTGTGTATGTATGCCATTTTTTCTTTTTCTTTGATTTATTTGGGATAAAGACCTAGTGGTGGTATTGCTGGGCCAAAGGGATATATGTATCAAATTGTTTGAGCAGTTCATTACTCTACCAGCTATGTATTATTGTACCTATTTCCTCATCCCCTTTTTGATATGTTTAAAGTCATACATATAGCTGTTTTAATTTGTCCTTTTCTAATCAATAGTGATGAGAATGTTTTTCATATAATTATAGAAATCTTTAATTTGTTATTCTGAAAATTACCTACTTATATCCTGTGATAATTTATCAATTGGGGAATGGCTCTTATTTTTATAAATTTGAATAATTTATATAGTCAGTATATATTTGAAAAGTAAAGCTTTTATCAGAAACTTCTTGTAAATTTTTTATATTTATTTTCTTTTACCCCTTATTAAAATGTAATTGCCTTGATTTCTCATTTAATTGGGTCTATTTTTGTTTTTGCCTTGTCTGAGAGTATGATAGTCATATCTGCTTTTTTTCTTTTACTTCGGCTGAAGCATATTATATTCTGCTACACCCTTTTATTTTAGCTTTCTATCTTTCTTTTTTTTTTGGTCAGAATACCCCATTTATTGTATTCTCAAGTTCCCTTTTATACATGAGAAGCTGGCTTGGTTACCAATAGTAACCGTTACCCGAAAGAATGTAACATACCAAGTAAGAATAAACAAAAGTAAGATCAAACACATACATTAACCTTATTAACCTTGTATGAACATATATCCTCCTGTCCTTCATCATTCTGACATGGAGAACAGCATGACCGGGGCATGTTGTCCTAGTAACAGATATGCTGCAGGACTCATTCTCTTTGGGGCATGGTGTTCTGATGCCTTGTCTCTGGCAATATACAAAAGGGTGCGGTAGTCCAACCATCCCTGAAGGAATGACTCTAACCTGCTATATCTGTTTAGCCTTAAAGGGCCCTAACATTTCCCCCTGTTTTATTAATAAAGGGTGATTCCGAGCATTTAAGCCCAGATCTTGCAATCTCATCATGTCAGCGCGAAGAGCAGACAGGGAGGATAAAAGGCTGCGAAGGATACAAGGACCACAGCAACAGATTAATAATAAAACCACTACACCTACTAAGATAGGAAATATCCAGTGAACTAAGGTTGTTAGAGGACTATAATGTTGGAAAAATTGAAGAATATTACTGGCCACATGACTAGGTAAAAAGTCCTGCTCCGCAGCCAGATTAATAGAATCTGCCAGGCTAATAAGTTGTTGGATTTCAGCACTAATATTTTCCGGTAAGGCACCGTGTAGCTGAGCACTAATTTCTTCCCAATCATGTTCAGAAACATTAAAGTGTTTTTTGGTTACACAAAAGGTAGGGTAACGATAATCACACTGTAATGAGAGTTGTAGCTCTACATACTCAACTTCTCTTCCTAAAAGATGTACTGCATCCTGTAATGCGGTGAGAGCAGTAACGAATTCCCTATCTATCTGAGCCTGATTACGAAAACCAATAGAGACATTATGCATCAATTCGTGTAATTCCTTAGCTTCCGCAATTCTATTCTGTGTATTGCTTATAGACATAGCTAATGCTGTAGAACCAATAATTAATTCAATCAACAATGTAATACCTAAAATCACACGAGAAATGCATCGGGGGCCCCGGGAGAGGCCCGTAATATGTTGATTCAACAAAGATAAAGCATGATCAGCAGGGGTTCTATACCATCCTTCTGAAGAGACTACTGTCAATGCATACTGAGGCCGAGTGACTATAAATACTCATCCCCTTGAAAAGGCAGTATGATTCAGGCATTCAGTAAAAATACATGAAGGACATGTCAAATTGAATATGTTAGTAACATTGTTATGTGTCTGAAGTGTAGAAGCACCATTTAGATCCCACATAAAGGCATGAGAGGAGGGTAGGCATACAGTAGCCTCCAAAGTAATATTAGTAGGAAATCGAGAAATCAATTGCTGGTTATGTACAAAGCCTTGCACTGATATCCCTCCTAAAGCTGCTGTCAATAGTCCCATGCCTGTAACAGTGCTGCCCTCTTGTGTAGTATACAAAGGCATAGGGTAACCAGAGGTATATATATCATTAACATTCATATCAAGATTATGACAAGAAGTAAGAGTAACATTGCAATTCGCATAACTCAAGAAAGTCGAATTACACCAATGGGAATGACAATTCAAAAAAGGTAAAAATCCAGTATAATTGTGATA
>CM053622.1:116361170-116399852 GCA_028646595.1 Phalanger gymnotis
TAATTAACCTTTGAGTTTTTCCATGAGGTATGGCTGCTTATAGACTAAAGAGTTCTATGTTCCACGCTTGGGCAGATGCGCTGCCTCACCAGCACTCCTCCTTCCCCAAGAACCCCCTACCAGGACTGGGCTTAAATCTTCAGCAGGCTCTTCACTCCTGCTCTGATCAGCCACTTAATTCCTCCCACCAGGTGGGCCTGGGCCCAGAAGCAACTGCATCCATAGTTCTAAAACTGCCCCACCTCCGCTGCCCCAGGGGCAGTAGCCGAACTGCAAACTCAGTCTCGCAGCTTTTCCCACTAACCTTCTCTGATGTCTTTGCTCTTTGTGGGTTGAGAGGTCTGCTGGATGCCACAGCTCAGTAATTCAGGATGCCAGGGCACTCTCCGCTCTTCTCCTGGTCTGGTAGGTCCGTGTCTGGTCTATTCGCGCCATGCGTGCTGGGCTCAGCCCCGCTCCCCTCAGATGGGGGCTTGGAGGTCCGTGTAGGACCTTACCTAGAGACCATCCAGGCTGTCCTGGGCTGGAGCCCTGCTTCTGTCTGCCACTTTGTGGGTTCTGAAGCTCTAGAATGGGTTCAGAGCCATTTTTTAGTAGGTTTTTGGTGGGACTTGGTGGGGAGCTCACACCAGTCACTGCTTCCCAGCCACCATCTTGGCTCCGCCCCCTTCTGTTCTCCATATGTTTAAGAAATGAGGCATTTATCAGAGAAACTTCCTCTGAAATTTTTTTCAGTTACTGTCACTAACTGTATTTCTTTCCATTGAATTATCCCCCTTTATTCTGTCCTCTCTCTCTTTTCACTCTGTCCTTCACAAGTCTTTTGCTTCTTTCTACCCCCTCCCTAATTTGCCCTTCCTTCCATCACTTTCCCTTTTCTTATCTCTTCCCCCTCCTACTTTCCTGAGAGTAAGATAGATTTCTATATTCAATTACATGTGTATGCTATTCCCTCTTTGAGCCATTTCTAATGAGATTAAGGTTCACTCACTCTCCCTCATGCCCCACCTTTTCCCCTCCACTGTAAAAGGTTTTTCTTGCCTCTATTATGTGAGGTAATTTGCCCAGTTTTATCTCTCCTTTCCCCTTTCTCCCAGTGCAATATTGTCTTGTGACTTAATTTTATTTTTTAGATATTACCCCTTCATATTCAACTCACACCTGTGCCCTCTGCCTAAATAAACTCCTAACTACTATAATAATAAGAAAGAGCTTACACATTGCAAGTATTATCTTCCCACATAGGAATGTAAACAGTTTAAACTTGTTAAATTCCTTATACTTTCCCTTTCTTGTTTACTGTTTTATGCTTATCTTGCATCAATTCATTTCTCTTCCCAGGTTTTCTTTTCCCTCTCTTAATGGATTTTCAAAATGTTTTTGAGCTTTTCCATGGCTTGAGACTAATTCCAATTTTTCTTGGAGGCTTTGGATGTAGGAAATTTGACTTTGTGGCCTTCTTCTGAGAGTGTTTTTTGATATTCTTGTCACCATGGTAACTTTCTATGGTCAGAATTTTTGTTTGTTTGTTCATTTTCCCAGCATATTAATTGACTTCTAACTCTTTGTTAAAGCAGCATTCTGCTTCTAGGGGTGAAGGCACATTGTCCCAAGTTTCAGGGGTTTTGTCTAGTTGTTTTAAGAGATACCTCTAGGGTCCCTTTAAATTTTCCTTTCTTCCAAGGTGGTATGATCTAAGAAGTGTTTACTATTCTCTTGGCCTGTGATCTAGCCTGTGAGCAACCACAAGCACTCTTTTCTGCCCTGGAATTGTGAGGAGGGTCCCCCTTCCACTGCTACCATAAGATCTGTTATGCTAGTGCTCCTCCTTGTCCTGGGACTACCACCTAGGACTGTGACCTGGATCTAAGTACAGGCAAAACAACAGAGTCTTGCCTCAATGCTAGTAGAAAGACTGCTATAATTTCTTTCTGATCAGTTGCTTGACATCTTTCCCATTTGTGGACTGAGAGCTCCTGAAGTAGCTGCAGCTGCTGCCACTGCTGCCACTTCTGATTCAGTCAATCCTAAATCCTGTTTCTGGTTTGCTGGGGCTCAGACTCTAGTGTTGTGGCCTCCACTGGACTGCACACCATTCTCATCCAGGTGGGACAGACTGTTCATGCTGAACTTATAAGTTGTTTTTGGCATCTGTGATGGCAGCCATTCCTGCCACTCACTCCATCACCCAAGACCCACTCCAGGATTCCTAGGGTCCAATCTGTGCTGGCACAGCCTGAACTTGACTCCACTCTTCCCATATGCTAGTGTAACACACTTTTCTTGCCAACCTTCCAAGTTGTCTTGGACTGGAAATTTGTTTCACTCCATTTCTTTCTGGGTTCTAATATTCTAAAATTCATTTAGAATCTTTTTCAAAGGTATTCGGAGTGGTTTGGGGGAGACACCCCTCCTTTACTCTGCCATTTTGGCTCTACCTCCCTGCTCCATTGTGAAAGCTCTTCTCTGCAGTTCTTTTATTTATGAAAAATTTCCCCATTCTACCCATCCCTTTGCCCTTCTTTCTTACCCTTTCTTATCCTTTAAAATTTTTGGAGATCACTCCAACATAATCGGTTCCATGCCTTCTCTTGATGTAAACTTCTTTAAAGTACCTTAATAATGATAAAAATTTAATAGTTACAGGAATCATCATCTTATATAGTAATATAAATAGTTTAACTCTGAGGCCCTTATTACTATTCATTTATGTTTACCTATTTATAGTTCTCTTGAGCTTTGTGATTGAATATCAAATTTTCTATTCAGCTCTGGTCTTTTCATCACAAGTTCTAGAAATTCCTCTGTTTCATTAAAAATCCATTTTCTCCTGAAGGATTATATTAATTTTTTCTGGGTAGGTAATTCTTGGTTGTAATCCTATGAACTTTGCCTTTTGTAATGTAATATTCAGAGGCCTCTGCTCCTTTAAACAAGAAGTCTCTAAATCTTGTGTGATTCTGACTGTGGCTCTATGATATTTGAAAGGTTTATTTCTGGCTGTATTTTCTCTTTGAACTACTCTGCAATTTGTCTATAATATTCTTGGTATCTTCATTTTGCAATATTTTTCAGGATGTGATTGGTAGATTTTTTGATTTCTATTTTTCCTTCTAGTTCTAGGACATAAAGGATAATTCCTTGAAAAACAGTGCCTATTCTTTACTCATAGCTTTCAGGTAGTCACATAATTCTTAAATTATCTCTCCTTAATCTATTTTCCAGGTCAATTATTTTTCAGATGAGAGTTCACATTTTCTTTTATTTTTTTAAATTCTTTTGACTTTTATTGTTTCTTGATTTCCCATGGAATCGTTAGCTACTACTTGCCAATTCTAATTTTTAAGGAATCATCTTCTGTAAGCTTTTTTTTAAATCTTTTTCCCCCTTTGGTCAAGTCTGCTTTTTAATGAATTCTTTTCTTCAGTGAGTTTTTGTGCCACTTTTACCATTAGGCCTGTTCTTTTTTTTTTTTTTTTAATCTTTTGAGGCTTTGTTGGTGGTTGTTTTCACATTGTTTCCTCTTGGGTTTACGCCTTGGTGTTCTGTGACAATGTAATAACTTTTTTGGTCATTTTTAAAATTGTTATTATTGTTTGCTTATTTTTAAGATATTCTCTTAACTTTGAACTTTTCATTAAATTTGGGCTATGCTCACCTGATGATGGGTAGGCCATATCCTGAACTTCAAGTTTTCTCATTCTGTTTTTTTTTCTGAGCTAGTATTTGGAGTCAGCTAGTTTGCAGTGGTTCCAAGTTGCTGTGATATAGGGAGAGATGTGATCACTGCTCTCCTGGTATTCACATTGGTTTTTACCCAGGAAAGGCCCCTGGTCCCCTGCAACCACATGTTTAAAAGCTATCTTGGTCTAGGGCTGCTGTTGTGACCTAGCCTTACTATTCCTCTTTGCCCTGAAACTGTGATTCAGAATTATATATAAGCAATAAAGTTGCAAATCTGCACCAGATATACTTCGTGCCAGCAAAAGGTCACCAGTAAACTCTTCTGACTAGCTGTTTATCGCCTTATCATCTTTTACCTTAGACCTCCCGAAACTGGTGCTGTTGCTACACCTATGTGTGGCCTCCAAGCAGTCTTCCAACTCAATGTCACAAACTTTTGCTTGCCTCCAAAGTTTTCTTAGCCCAAAAAATGTTCAACCCTGACCATTTATTGCCTCCAAAATTTGATTTCAGGTGTTATTTTAAAGTTATTTGGAGGGGGATGTTGAGAGAATTCAACTGTGTTGTCTCTAAACTGCCATGTTGCCTCTGCCCTGTCTCCTGCTGATATATCTTTCAAAGGATCTTTGAATCATAACATTTGGATGTTGAATAATTTATTTGAAGAGAAAAAATATGCTTTTTCATATATTGTCTTATGCCTTTCATCCTCTTACTCTAGTCCCAAAGATCTTCTGTCATCTGGTGACAGTGACCGCTTTGCTGTTCTTCACATAAGACACAACATCTTTTGACCATCCCATTTTCATTGGCTGTCTTCCATTCCTGGAATACTCTGTCTCTTCACCTCTACCTCTGGTTTCCTTTAATTCCCTGCTAAAATCCCACCTTCTACAAGAAGCCTTTCCAAATCGCTTTTCATTCTACCACCTTATCACTATTGATTATTCTGTCTTTGGCTAGAATACATAAACCTAGAATATAGAGAATATAGATTGACATTTCATCTGCGTGTATGTCTGCACCTGTGTCTATGTCTGCACCTGTGTCTATGTCTGTGTGCATATGCATGTGCCTATATGTGTATATTATATATATATGTACATGCATATACACACATACATGACACACACACACACACACACACACACACATTTGCTGTTTCATCCATTAGACAAGCAATTCCTGCAGAACAAGGGTCTGTCTTTTGGCTTTCTTTGTATTAATGAACAAAGCACAATGCTTGGCACTTAGAAAATATGTATTGACTATCATATGCAATCATTCATTTGCCACTACTTGCTCTACCAGGTTTAACACCATCATCATTTTCATCATTTCTTGCCTAAGTTAAACTTATCACCAGATATTCATATCAATAGAAAATTTTATCATCATGAGTAGCTTCACTACTCATAACACATCATCACTTTCTGGTACTTTTGTTTCTCTGATTGAAGGGGTGGAGAAAAAAGAAAATTTTCATTTGCCACCAGCTGCTACACTTCTTTTTCACCTCCTTCAACATTTTCAGCAGGTGTGCAGGATACTCTCTGAACCTCTATGCCTCTCTTTTCAGTTTCATTATTTTTTTTTTGCATCATCTACTCCCATTAGATTATAAACACCTTGAGAGCAGCCTTGCTTTTTCTTATTTGTGCACTCAATGATTACTAATGTACCCAATGTATACTAGGTGCTTAAAATATTTTTCATAATGTAACATGCATATACACACAACAAGCACAGAGAGAGCATGTATTCCCTATATCTTTCAGTAAATTATGTGATGGAAAAATGTGGCTTGATGTAGAATGTTGTTTGTAAAATGCTATGCATTCCCTTCTTAAAATTTTATCTAGGATGCAGTCAATGCATTTATTAGGTTTCAGCTTATTTTCATAAATGTTCAGAAAGATTCGAAAATGTGAAGATTGATCTTTAGTTAGTGGTATTATCTAGATTTTTTAGTACTATATATGTTTATTCCCACAACTATAGATCTTCAGAAGTAGAAGGGTGGGGTGGACCCAAGATGGCAGCTGGAAAGCAGGGACTTGCCTGAAGCTCTTCCCCAGTACCCTCCAAAAACCTATTAAAAATGGCTCTGGGGGTGGAGCCAACATGGTGGATGGAAAGCAGGGACTTGCATGAGCTACCCCCCAGGTCGCTCCAAAAACCTATAAAAAAGGCTCTTAGCAAATTCTAGAGCTGCAGATCCCACGGAATAGCAGACAGAAGCAGGGCTCCAGCCCAAGACAGCTTGGATGGTCACTGGGTAAAGTCTAGCACACACAGAGCTGGGAGCAGAGTGGAGCAGAGCCCAGAATGGGCTGCGCCGAGACCAACTAGACTGGGAGTCGGGTGGAACAGGCCCTAGCACCCTGAATCAGTGAGCTGTAGCAGTTACTAGAATTCTCAATTTACAAATAACAAAGACAGCAGAGAATGTTAGTGGGAAAAGCTGCTGGGACAAAGAGAAAGGAGTTCATGGTTAGAACCTACCACCCTGGAGGGAGCAGAGGCAGTGCAGCTCTGAGGACAAAACTACAGCTGCAGTTGCTTCCAGCCCCAGGCCCACCTGGTGGGAAGAATTAAGTGGCAGTTCAGAGGGGGAGTGCAGAGCCTGCTTAAGATCTCAGTAGTGGTCCAGACTGGTGGTTCTTGGGGGAGGAGGAGCACTGGCAGACCTTGCTGCGTAGAATAGCTCTGAAAATAATAGTGCAACCCCTCAAGCTTGGGACAAAGTACTCTATGCTCTACAAGCAGTCATACCCTGGCAAAAAACTCAAGGGTCAAATAGTTGGCTGGGAACATTGCCAGGCAGCTAAAGTGGACTCAGATTCAGACTTAGACTTTGGAATCTTTCTTTGGTGACAAATAAGACCAAAACATACAGCCAGAAGAAGTCAACAAGGTCAAAGAGCCTACATCAAAAGCCTCCAAGAAAAACATGAATTGGTCTCAGGTCATGTAAGAGCTCAAAAAGTATTTGGACAAGCAAGTTAGAGAAATAGAACAAAAATTGGGAAGAGAAATGAGAGTGATGTGAGAAAACCATGAAAAAAGGCAGTGACTTGCTAAAGGAGATCCAAAAAAATACTGAAGGAAATAACACCTTAAAAATAGACTAACTCAAATGGCAAAAGAGCTCCATAAAGCCAATGAGGAGAAGAATGCCTTGAAAGGCAGAATTAGCCAAATGGAAAAGGAGGTCCAAAAGACCACTGAAGAAAATACTACCTTAAAAAGTAGACTGGAGCAAGTGGAAGCTAGTGACTTTATGAGAAATCAAGATGTTATGAAACAAAACCAAAGGAATGAAAAAATGGAAGACAATGTGAAATACTTCATTGGAAAAAACACTGTCCTGGAAAATAGATCCAGGAGGGATAGTTAAAAATTATTGGACTACCTGAAAGCCATGATAAAGAAAAAAGGAGCCTAGCTATCATCTTTCAAGAAATTATCAAGGAGAACTTTCCCGATATTCTAGAACCAGAGGGTACAATAGAAATGGAAAGAATCCAATGATTGCCTCCTGAAAAAAGATCCCAAAAAGAAAACTCCTAGGAATATAGTTGCCAAATTCCAGACCTCCCAGATCAAGGAGAAAATACTGCAAGCAGCCAGAAAGAAACAAGTTGAGTATTGTGGAAACACAATCAGAATAATACAGCATCTAGCAGCTTCTACATTGGTGTAGCAGGAAGGACGAATTTATAATCTCAAATATAATCATGTATATGTTTGAATGGTTTGAAATCACAAGGTATGAGAGATTCTCTAAGTAGAAAACAACAAAAAATTTATTTAGGCCGCACTGCAGCTGATCCGTGAACCAGCCTCCCCATTCCAACATCTTAACAAAAAGACTCCAGGCCCAGGAAGCTCGCCTCACAAGAGTAACCAGAAGGCCACAGAAAAACAAGATAGTATTTAGCTAAATCATTTTTATTGGCCTCAAGTTCCTGCTTTTACTCCTGGGTCTACACACGGGTGAGCTCTGCTTCCGAAGTTTCCTGCTTCCACAGCTTCTGCTTCCTCTGTAGTTGTCTCTTGGCTCACCTTTCCTCACAGCCGAGCTTCTGGCCTTCTCAAGCCCTGCCTCAATAACCAGAGACCATTGATTCCCTAGTTGGCCCCTCTTAAGTCATTAATCTACACCCACACAGGTTTCATACCTGATAGGGCTTTGGGCCTGGGGCTTAGCACTTAACGGCTGAAAGTACTTCCGCTCAAAAGAAACAAAAGCCATGCTAAGGAGACAATTTTGCTTAACAACACAATTGGGGGATGAAATGGCTTGGGATATGATATCCTGATGGTCAATGTAGCTAGGATTAAAACCAAGAATCACCTACCCAGCAAAACTGAGTATCATTTTCAATACAATAGAGGACTTTCAAGCTTTTTCAGTGAAAAGACCACAGCTCAATAGAAAATTTGGCTTTGAAACACAAGAATCAAGAGAAGCATGAAAAGGTAATCATGAAAGAGAAATCATAAGGGACTTACTAAAGTGGAACTATTTTGTTTACCTTCCTACACGGAAAGATGATGTGTGTAATTCATTAGAACTCAGTATTAGGGTAGGCGAAGTGAATACACACACACACATACACGCACACACACATATAGACAGAGAGCACAGGGTGAGCTGAATATGAAGGGATGATATCTAAAAAAAATCAAATCAAATTAGGGGATGAGAGAAGAATATCTTGAGAGAGGAAGAAAGGGAAAGATAGAATGGGGTACATCATCTTGTATAAAAGTGGCAAGAAAAAGCAGTTCTGTAGGAAGGGAAGATGAGGCAGGTGAGGGGCAATGAGTGAATCTTGCTCTTATCAGATTTGACCTGAGAAGGGAATACCATACACACTTAATTGGGTATCTTATCCCACAGGAAAGAAGGAGGAAGGAGATAAAAAAGGGGGGATGATAGCAAAAGGGGGGGGCAGATTGGGAGAGGAGGCAATCAAAAGCAAACACTTTCAAAAAGGGACAGGGTCAATGGAGAAAAATGATAAAGGGGGACTGGATAGGATGGAGCAAAATAGTCTTTCACAACATGAGTATTGTGGAAGGGTTTTGCATAATGATACACATGGGGCCTATGTTGAGTGGCTTGCCTTCTCAGTGAGGGTGGGTGGGGAGGGAAGAAGAGAGAGCATTTGGAACTGAAAGTTTTAAAAGCAGATGTTCAAAAAACTAATTTTTGCATTCAACTAGGAAATAAAATATACAGGCAATGGGGCATAAAAATCTATCTTGCCCTACAAGAAAGTAAGGGAAAAGTGAGTGGGGGAGGAGTGGGGTAACATAAGGGAGGACTGACTGGGAAATAGGGCAATCACAATGTTTGCCCTCTTTGTGTGGGTTGAATGGTCAAGATGGGGAGGAAATTTGTAATTCAAACTCTTGTGAAAATTCAGATCAAGATGCAATAAAAATTATATGTAATAAAAAAATAAAATTAAAAAGTCACAAATGGCAAAAAGAAAAGAAGTGGAAGGGCACCACATTCAGTTTTGGGTCATTCTATTTCTTTTTGTTTCATGAGTTACCAGGAATAAAAAATTCATCCATTAGTCATCTGCCTCATGGATATTAGCTTTAATATCTTTAGCTCGTTAGCCTTGTCAGTGAAAATAGACCTAGCCTATTTCTAGATCTGTATTCAGTGCCTTTTCAGTATAATAGAACCTGCCAGAACTTTGTCTTTGTTGATGTAACCTACAAGATCCCAGAGTTATTTTGATTCCTCCAAGAAGAATTAGAAAAACACTTTGAAAAAAATGAAATTATTTATTGCTCTTGATCAGATTACACAAGTACTGGATTTCATGGTTATGAGAATGAAAATCTTAGACAATGCAAATGCATAGTAGAATCTTTCTCTCCCTATTCTCCAGAAACACACACACAAACACATACACACATACACGTATTCACACATACAGTTTGCTAATTAATAACTCTTGAACATGAAAATGACTGGGAATCTGGTTCTTTATGACTTTAAAATAAACAGTGTAATTCAACTCAAAAAATATATACCAAAGAGGTTAATATCCTAATCATGAGTTCATGGAAAATTATTCAATCTTTAAATGAATTCTTTAGGTGCTAACTTTTCTTCTATCTATAGTCTGTATGATCTAGTGATTTACCACCATCATAGCATCTAAGAATTAGAGCTGAATGGGATATTACATAACCACCTAGTCCAGCCTCCTTATTTTTCACTTAAGGAAACTGATGACAGAAATGATCATGTAATTTACCAATGATGATGCAGGTATTAAGTAACACAGCCAATATTTGAACTTAAATGCTCAGTATTAATCAAAATAAGTTCATATGCACACACATATGTGTGCATATGTATGTATGTAAATATGCAGGTGTATACTCAGTGGCTAGGTGGTACAGTCAATTGAGGGCAGACCTAGAGTCAGGGAGATGCCTCATCCTGAGTTAAAATCTGGCCTGATACACTTACTAGCTGTGTGACTCTGGGCAAGTCACTAGACCCAGTTTGCCTTAGCTTCTAACCTGTAAAATAAGCTGAGAAGGAAAGGGCAAGCCACTCCAGTATCTTTGACAAGAAAACCCCAAATAGAGTCATGAAGATGAAGATGAAGAGTTGGAAATAACTGAGAAAGACTAAACAAAAATAGCAACATGTATGAGTATATCATTCATATATACATATATATGTATGTATATACATAAAATATATATACACATGTACACATATATGCATCTACATATATGCACACACACAAAATCACACACTCACATATAAGATCTAATTTATGGAAGTTACTTCAATACTCCTAGATAATAATCAACTACTAATACATATTCAAAAAGAGTTTTTATTCTTTATTCAAACATTAATTGATTCTATGATTTTTAAAGAGGATTCAGTATTTTCTTGCCTATTTGAAAACAACTACCATTTTATAGATCATTGAATGAATAATTTCCTTTTCTTCAAACTGAGTGAATGATATTTAGCATTTTAAACAGTAATCTATAATGGACACAAATGTCTTTCAGCTGTCATTCTTTTTTATAAGACTACAAAAAATGTCAGGAATTAAAGATAGCTTTATTAGAATAAAAATCCTTAAATCATATAATAGTATCAGAAAATTTCTGTTGTATAATAATTTGAAAGCTCTGGGTTATGTTAAAGAGATAGCATCACAACTCGTCAAAATCACCAACCACCAATAGAAACACTGAAATGGGAGTTTCAAATAAGGAAATTATATTCTTCTTTAGAGTAACAACTAAATGTTTAAGTCCATAGTTTACTTTTTTAGCACTTTATTTTATTTTGTTAGCACAGTTTTACAATTTAATATTTTTAGTTTTCAACTTGAAGTCCATAAGATTTTCTCTCTTTACGTTGTCTCTTTTCAAAAATGTTTGCTTTTGATTAACTTCTCTCCCAATCTACCCTTGTAGTAGGAAGGCTGAATTTATAATCTCAAATATAATCATGTATATGTTTGAATGGTTCAAAATTGAACGGTATGAGGGATTCTCTAAGTAGAAAGCATCAAAACATTTATTTAGGCCCCAGAGCAACAAATTAGTGAACCAGCCTCCCCATTCCGACATCTTGACCAAAAAACCCCAGGCCCAATAGGTTGGCCTCACGAGAGTAACCAGGAGGCCACAGAGAAACAAGATAGTATTTAGCCAAATCATATTTACTGGCCTCAAGTCTTTGCTCACACTCCTGGGTTCACACAGGTCTCCTGCTTCGGCTTTATTCGGCTTCAGCTGTAGTTGGTCTCTTAGCTCGCCTCTCCTCGATGCCGAGCCTCTGGTGTTCTCAAGCCCTGCCTCAATGACCAGAGACCAGAGACCCCTGGTTCCCGAGTTGGCCCCTCTTAAGTCATTAATCTACGCCCACACAGGTTTCACACCTGATAGGGCTTTGGGCCTGGGGCTTAGCACTTAACAGCTGAAAGTACTTTTACTCAAGGTAAACAAAAGCCAAACTCCTCAAGGGCACCCCTCTCCTATCCCCTTCCCCTCTTCTTTCCTATAGAGTAAGATACCCAATTGAGTGTGTATGTTATTTCCTCCTTAAGTCAAATCTGATGAGAGCAAGATTCACTCATTCCCTTTCACCTGCACTCTCTTCCCTTCTAATAGAACTGCTTTTTCTTTCCACTTTTATGTAAGATAATTTACCCCATTCTATCCCTCTCTTTCTCCCTCTCTCAATATATTCCTCTCTCACCCTTTAAATTGATTTCATTTTTTAAGGTATCATCTCTTTATAGTCAACTCACCCTGTGTCTATATATTCCCTTCAACTACCCTAATACTGAGAAAGGTCTCATGAGTTACAAATATTATCTTTCCATGTAGGAATGTAAACAAAATGGTTCAACTTTAGTAAGTCCTTTATAATTTCTCTTTCCTGTTTACCTTTCCATGGTTCTCTTGAAGGTCAAATTTTCTATTTACCTCTGGTCTTTTTATTGAGAAAGCTTGAAAGTCCTCTATTTCACTGAAAATCCATATTTTACCCAGGAATATTATACTCATTTTTGCTGGGTAGGTGATTCTTGGTTTTAATCCTGGCTACATTGACCTTCAGAGCCCTTCTATCCCTTAATGTAGAAGCTGCTAGATGCTGTGTTATTCTTATTGTGTTTCCACAATACTCCAATTGTTTCTTTCTGGCTGATTGCAATATTTGCTCCTTGACCTGGTAGCTCTGGAATTTGGTCACAATATTCCTAGGAGTTTTCTTTTTGTGATCTTTTTTCAAGAGGCGATGGATAGATTCTTTCAATTTCTATTTAACCTCTGGTTCTAGAATATCAGGGCATTTTTTCCTTGATAATTACTTGAAAGACGATGTCTAGGCTCTTTTTTTTGATTATGGCTTTCAGGTAGTGCAATAATTCTTAAATTATATCTCCTGGATCTATTCTCCAGGTCAACGTGTTTTTTTTTTCCAATGAGATATTTCACATTGCCTTCTATTTTTTCATTCTTTTGGTTCTGTTTTATAATTTCTTGATTTCTCATAAAGTCTCTAGCTTCCATTTGCTCCATTATACTTTTTAAGGTAGTATTTTCTTCAGTGGTCTTTTGGACCTCCTTTTCCATTTGGCTAATTCTGCCTTTTAAGGCAATCTTCTCCTTATTGACTTTTTGGAGCTCTTTTGTCATTTGGATTAGTCTATTTTTAAGGTGTTATTGTCTTCAGGTTTTTTGTGTCTCCTTTACCAAGTAGTTGACTTATTTTTAGTGATTTTGTTGCATCCCTCTCATTTGTCTTCAATTTTTCCTCTACTTCTCTTACTTGATTTTCCAAATCCTTTTTGAGTTCTTCCATGGGCTGAGACCAATTCGTATTTTTCTTAGAGGCTTTTGATGTAGGATCTTTGACTTCATTGACTTCTTCTGGCTGTATGTTTTAATATTCTTTGTCACCAAAGAAAGATTCTGCAGTCTGAGTCCTTTTACAGTGCTTGCTCATGTTCCCAGCCAACCACTTGACCCTTGAATTTTTTGTCAGGGTAATGACTGCTTTCAAAGTGGTGATTGCTTTGTCCCAAGTTCAGGGGCCTTGCATTGCTGTTTTCAGAGCTACTTCTGTTCTGACGTGGTATGATACTCCTCTTCTGGCTTGTGATCTGGTCTGTGGGAGTAAGCACTCCTTTCTCCCATGTAGCTACCAGGAGGACTCCCTCTCCACAGTCACCACAAGCTCTGCCACACCAACGCTCTTCCTCCCCCAACATCCACCAACCAGTACCACGACCCAGATCCAAGCATGAAAAAGCAAGAGAACCCTGCCTCTGTGCCAGCAAAGCACTCACTGTACTCCTGCTCTGATCAGCCATTTGATTCCTCTTACAGTGTGGGCCAGGGACTCTGGAAGCAGCTGATGCTGGAGCTCTGGAAGCAGCATTCCTGCTGCTGCTGCCACCACACCACATCTGCTGCCCCCAGGGCTGGGGCCAGACCATGCACTTCTCTCACTCAGATATAGCAGTTTCCCCACTGAAATGCTCTGTGGTCTTTGGCATTTGTGGGTTGAGAAGTCTGGTAACTGCTACAGCTCTGTGATTGATGGCCCTGAGGCCTACTCCACTCAATCTCCTCTGCCAGATCTCCTCTCCTGGTGCAGCCCATGCTGGACTGGGCTCAGCTCCCAATACAGTGTGATAGACCCTTCCCACCAACCATCCAGGTGGTCATGAGTTGTAGACCTGCTTCCCTCTGTTATTTTGTGGGCTCTATATCACTAGAATTTATTCAGAGCCATTTTTACAGGTGTTTGGTGGGATTTGGGTGAGAGCTTAAGTGAGTCCCTGTTTTCCAGCTGCCATCTTGGCTCCATCCTTCCCCATAGCTTACTTTTAACTTTGCCATTAGACATCTTTACATTTTGTCAATTGATTATTTAACATAGAATTACCAGTTAAGAAGTATTGCTTATACTTAACTCAGTACGATTTAAAGTTTTCATAACACAAGAATTTATATAAGTATTTCACATTGTTTGCCTTCAAAATTCCCTTTTATAATTACTGCCTTTGTTATAATCAGTCATTCTACTCAAAATTCATCTATTGCTTAATTGAATTGGTAGCATTAAAGCTTTCACTGTCTTGTCTACTTTTGGCATTTCTATCTTCAACATGTCAAATATTCACTTTAAGTTAAATGTCAAAAGTTATTTTACAAGGAATGTATGTCATTTAATACATTAACTCTCATACCCGTTGGCAAATAGTTAACTTTCATGCTACAATCCATTCTGTCAAAGTAGTGAGTGAAAGAAATTATTTAACTATGATTTTTATATCACTAAAAATAGACGACCTTGTCTTTTGAAAATTCAACTATATAATATAGCATACGTTAAAAAATACTGTGTTATCCATTGCAACAAATCTTGACCCATCAATCTCATAAATTCTCCAAATCTTTATAGTCTCTTGGCTATTTGTAATTTAGTTTTGACTACATGCATTTGTGTAGTCATAAAATGATCAAAAAGGATGCAAGATTGCATCCCAAGGATATCTATTTCACTTTAACTGTGAGTCGGGGGGTGGTTGTGTAAGTACATTAATGAGTTAAATGCAGAGTGGTTGAAGATATCTAGGAATTCCTTTCTTGACTTATGAAGTGTGTATCCTAGTCTTAATGTATTTAAAGGACTAGATCAAGTTAACTTCAGTTTGGATGTCTCTCCAGAGAATTCAGGGATGCTGACTGAAGACCCAAAATCTTCAAGGAATAGTACTTGATGTTCCGTCAATTCATTAGTAAATGCTATTTGTGGAAGAGACTAGAATGCCACTTGTTCCCTTAAGTATGGGCATTGAGAGTTTACAGAAGCATTGGCATCAAGAATGCCTGACAACTTAACTTGATAAGTAGGCCATAGAGCATAGTTTGAGAGATGGATGTATTTGGTTATGAAACTTTTTGTCAGCCCCTTCTGAATAACAACATAATGGCAATGGGTTGAGGACAAAAAGAATTAAGATAATATACTGGATGAACTACAGGACAATGGAGTGTATATTTTTGATCCAGAAGGTGGAAGACACTTTACATTATGTGGAAATTGTTCTAGCAATTCTGATATATCTCTTTTCTATGGTTTCAAGAAGAAACAATCTGTCTATTCTGCTACTAAATGTTGTAGTTTAATACTTCTGTCAGCATTCTTAGATATAATAAATACAGCTCCATGAAATTATACAAGTAGATAGGAAACTGATATTTATATTATCACCTTTCATTCAAAGATCCCAAACCCATAGAGGTCACTTTACCCATCATTAAATTCAGTTGTTTGATGGAAGAAGGTAGTATTTACACAATTCACTTTGCTAATGTATTATTTTTGAAGACAGCAAACAAAGAATAATTTTGAATCTAAGGAAGCATTTTAGTTATTAAGGATACCCTTTTCCAAATTGATTTTTCCTGGTTGTACAATATTAATCTTTAATTTACTCATATAATTGGCATAGTTTCATTTAAGCCTTTATCATTGAACTCAATAGCATTTCCTACATTCAATTATACATTCTCATTGTGTGGCATCCCCTATAGAGACTATTATGAACGAAGCTTTTATTAAGCCACCTTTGGCTGTAATGATAACAAGTAATAGTTGTTTCTTTTGCTTCAATAGTTCTGTGATCTATTAATGTAAATATTCCTGCTAACAGAGCAGATCCCAACATATATATGTGTATATATATATATATTCTCAGCCAATGAACTCTTTTACATAGGGTCCCATAAATTTCAAAAATAATAACTAAAAATCAAATCCATCATGGGGAGGGTATTCAATGTCAAATTAGGGGAATGTCAGTCAAGGTGAGGTATAGTTGTGATGTCACATGTTTTAATACTGTTGTGGCTCTGAAAAGACATGAAATGCTGGTAAATTGACCTCTGGCCAGAGCACCAATTGAATTACATCCAAGTTAGTGTGATACAACTCTTCCTAAGAAGTGGGGGGGGTGGCATTCCCCTCAATTTCCAATCAAAACCATTATGTTGGTAAGCCTATCAAGGCAGACAGCAAAATGAGTAGCACACCTTATATTCTGGCACCACAAGGCTGTAAGATAAATCAGAAAAAATTATAAATGTCAATACATTGATGATCTGGCCATACTACAGTTCACATGGGCCTTTAATGGTGACCTAATCTTACCATTGGTTATATAAACAAGGTATAGATGACATCTTGCCACTGTATATATAAAAAGTTTCATATTGCTTTTTCTTTAATACTTCCTTCTACCCTGATGCAACCATATATTCCCAATCATCACAAGGAATTATAGGAAATACCATATTCCCCCATGTATGATGTACCTTAATTTAAAATGTATTACATAAAGTTATTGACTTAGCTATGCTGTAGAGATGTAGCCCTGGGTAAGAAGGAACTAGCACATGCCTGATGAGTTCGAAGCAGTGGGTCAGGGACGCTGCTAGTTGTGGACATGTATAGGAGGCTGGAAGTTGTAATTTCAGTTCCATGTCAGAAGGGAGAACTGAAAGAGGATCTGATGCCAGAGGTACCATCCCCCATACCCCTGGACTAAGGGTTGGTTACAAAAAAAGTTACTATAAATTTTAAAAAATGAGCAGGCAAAGGAAAAAATATCCAATCACAACGAGTTATCATGGGGATAAAGCAGCCTGGGTTTTGTCTTCATAGGAAGTTACTGAAGTAACTATCTCAAAAGTAGCATGAAATGGTCACCTGTCCAAAAAGAATTCATAGAATAACTTAAAATAAGACTTTAAAAATCAAATGAGAGAGATTAAGCAAAAACCAAAAAAAAGAAGATACCAGAAAAACAAGATTATGGAAAGAAAATCAACCATTTAGAAAAGGAAATTGAAAATCTTAAGGAAGAAAAAGACTCCTTGAAAATGAGTATTGGGTGAGGGGAAGTCAGTGAAGTCATAAGAGATCAAGAAATAATAAAACAGAATATAAAGAATGAAAAAAATAGAAAAAATGTGAAACATCTCATAAGAAAAAATACTTTATCTGGAGAACAAATCAGGAAGAGAATGCATAAGAATAATTGGAACTAAATGAAAGCCATGATAAGAAAAAAAAAGAATCTTGATACAATAATATAAGAAATAATTAACAAAAATTATCCCAAAGCATGAGAACAAGGGAAGAAAGTAGAAATAGAAAAAAAAATGCATCCATCATTATTTAAAAAAGATCTTATGAGGACAACTCATAGGAATATTATAGTCAAATCCCCAAACCCCCGGCTCAAGGATAAAATATTATGAGCAACAAGAAACAAACAACAAAAAAAAACAATTTAAATGTGATGGTGCCACAAGTAGAATCACTCAAGAACTAGTAATGGTGACACTAAAAGACCACAGGTCCTAGAACACTGTATATTGAAGAGCAAAAGAAATGGAATCCTGGTCAAAAATGTCATATCTAGCAAAGCTAAGTACAATCCTGAATAAAAAATGGATGTTTAATGAATTGTCAAATTTTCAGAATTTTATTAAAAAGAACTGAATTTTATAGATTTGACATACAAGAGCTAAGAGAAATATAAGATACCTACCAAAGATTAGTTACAAGGGCCTCAATAAAAATAAACTATATGCCTTTTATATAAGGAAATATAAAATGTGTGTCTAAGATTGTTATTAGTAATTGAGTGGGTCACAAGAAAGATTGAAGTAGACCTGAGTATGATATGATTTTAAAAAGTAAAACCATTTAGGAACAGTTAAAAAGAATAATTGTCATGTGAATGAGGTGTGAAAAGTGACACAGAGCAATTAGATGGGGGAAGAGGGCTGGTAGTTCTAGAAACATACTTTCATTAGAAATGGGTTCAAGACAGAACAATACATGTACATCTAGAAGAGTATAAAAATATTCTAAATTCAAAAAAAAATTGTTAAGGAGATAGAGAGAAGGGAGAGGATAATGGAGGGATCTTTAGAGGGGAGGGTGAGGGAATAGTTTAAAGGGTGGATTTTAACAGCAAGCACTCTGACATATTCAGGATGGCCTGCTAGCACAGGTTCTTTAATCTGCTTTAAAAAGAGAAATGGTTTTTAAAAGGGTCAACAATCTTCTTTAATTACATTCACTAGTTCAGGGGAAAAGTCAGCACCCTGAACTTCAGAGAAAACACGAAGAAGATAAAGCAGATAAATTACCACAAATACACAGGACTAAAACTGCCTGAATCAAAGCAATATTGCTATACACTTCACATACATCACTGGATCAAGAGAGCCTTTATATCTGAGTAGTTGGGGAGCTCAGAACATATGGCTACTCAGAGTCTCAACCAGGAAATCTAAAAATCCTTCTCATAAGTGAATCCCAAGAGCAAAATACCAACTCAGAGTATAATTACACTTCTCAGAGCTAGAAGGCATCAGAACCCTCATGACTCAGTGCCTAATTAGAAATTAGAAAAAGGTGTGAAAGCCTTCCTATAAGCAAGTCTCCTTCCCCAATGGGCTCTATGTGACTCAGGATGTATCACAGCTGTGAGCTGGGTCAGAGCTCAAAGCAAGTCTCATAGGCCTATTAATGGATGGGGAAGATCTTTCTATTCCATTAACAATACAGGGGTATAGAAAGGTGTTTAGATTAATGGGAATGGGAGGGTAAGGGAGTTAACCTTGTGGGGTAGGTTAATGAATAGGAGGGCAAGGTAGTCAGTAGACAGGAGTCAGGAGGGGTAGGAAATAATAAATACGCACAAACACAAAACAAAGATCAGGAGTAGAATTTTTCAGGGAAAAGAAGCAGGGGTGGTGATCATGATCTTAGACAAAGGTAATGCAAAACTAGATCTAATCAAAAGAGAAAAATTGTGAAACTATACAATGGGTCAGCCATATTCATCGTCATTGCTGTGGACTATTTAAAATAACTAGACAGCATAAGATGGAATATTGCTCTGATGTAGGAACTGAAGAGTTGGTAGACTAGAAAAATGTAGAAAGACTTGAACTTATGAAGGAAAAGATCACCCACCCTCAGAGAAACAGAAAACAAATAAATATAATATAGTTTTACATAGATATATATGAATATATTTGTCTATATATGAGTATGATTCTATATATATAATATAATATATATGTATATTTTATCAGACATAAATACATGCACACAAACGCACATTTAACTGTGGACTTCGGGGGAAGGGGAAAAAGAACAAAGTAAAAGTGCACAGCAGAGAACAAAAGAAAACTTACAAGGATGCAGAGAAAAGATGGACAGCTCTCAACATAATGCTTAGTATTTATTACATAGGATTTCTTCTAATGGAAATTTATGGCTGTCAATTTTGAATCCTATATTACCTTCTGCTGTGTACATGGTAACCTTTTTTTGTTTTTTTTTTCTTTTCTTATTTTGTGTTTTAGTGTATAATATCACTTTCCTTTTCTTATTGTGTATTTTAAGTTGTAGTATTTAAGTCTATTGTTTAAATGGGAAAAATAAAAGAAAGTAAGAAAGAGGTAGAAGAAAAATAAGGAAGAGAAAAAAAGTGATGCAAAGAAATCATGAAAAAGTCAACGGCTTGGTAAAAGAGACAAAAAATACTGAAGAAAATAGCACCATATAAAAGACTGGGCCAAATGAAAAAAAAAAGATGCAAAAAATTCAATGAAGGAAAAAATAACTCCTCAAAAACTAGAATTGGCCAAAATGAAAAGGAGCTACAGAAGCTCACTGAAGAAAATAATTCCTTAAAAATTAGAATTGAGCAAATAGAAGCTAATGACTGTGAGGAATCAAGACACAATAAAACAAAACCAAAAGAAAAAAAAATAGAAAACAATGTTAAATAGCTCATTGTAAACAACTGACCTGAAAAAAAAAGATCCAGGGGAGATAATTTAAAAATTATTGGACTACCTGAAAACCATGTTAAATAAAAGAACCTAGGCAGCATCTTTCAAGAAATCATTGTGGAGAACTTCCATGATATTCTAGAACCAGAAGGTAAAATAGAAATCTGAAGAATCCAATGATCACCTCCTGAAAGAGATCCTAAAATGAAAACTACCAGGAATATTACAGCCAAAGAAGAAGAAAATATTGCAAGTGACCAAAAAGAAACAATTCAAATATCATGGAGCCACAGTCAGGATAACACAAGAATTAGCAGCGTCTACATTCCAGGATCAGAGTGCTTAGAATATGATAATCTGGTGGGCAAAGGAGCTAGGATTACAACCAAGAATCACTTTCACAGCAAAACTGAGTATAATTGTTCAGAGGGGAAAAGGGCATTCACTGAGATAGAGAACTTTCAAGCATTCTTGATGAAAAGAACAGAGCTGAAGATAAAATTTAAGTTTCAAATACAAGAAGCAAGAGAAACATATAAAGCTGAACAGGAAAGGGAAATTATAAAGGACTTAATAAGGTTATGCTGCTTACATTCTTACATGGAAGATGATACCAGTAACTCCTGAGAACTTTCTTATTATTAGGGCAATTAGAAGGAGTATGTATAGGCAGAGGTACAGGTATGAGTTGAATATGAAGGGATGATACCTAAAAAAGTAAAATTAAGGCATAAGATAGGCATGTACTGGGAGAAAAGGAAAAGGAGAGGTAGAATGGAATAAATTATCTCACATTAAAGAGGCAAGAAAAAAAACTTTTACAGTGGAGGGAAATAGGGGGAAGGAGAAAGAAAGTGAGTGAACCTTACTCTCATCAAACTGGCTCAAAGATGGAATGACATCCACAGTCAGTTGGGTATAGAAATCCATCTTACCCTAGAGGAAAGTAGTAGAGGAAGGGGATTAAAGAAGGGGGCAGATTGGGAGAATAGGGTAGCCAGAAGTAAAACACTTTTGAGGAGTGGCAGAGAGATAATAGAAGAAAGTGGAAAATAGGATGGAAGGAAATATATTTAGCAATAGTAGCTGTGAAAAAAATGAAGCAAATTTCTCTGATAAAGGCCTCATTTCTCAAACATATAGAAAATCCAATCAAATGTATAAAAATAAGAGCCATTCTCCAATTGATAAATGATCAAAAGATATGAACAATTTTCAGATAAAGTAACTAAAGTTATCTATAGCCATATGAAAAATGCAAATTAAAACAATTCTGAAGTACTACAGCATACTTATTAATTGCTAATAGGACAGAAAAGGAAAATGACAAATGGTGGAGGGCATGTGGAAAAATGACACATTAATGTGCTATCGGTGGAGTTGTGAACTGCTTCCACCATTCTTTAGAGCAATTTGCAACTCTGTCTAAACAGTTATAAAAACTATGCATATTTTTTGAATTAGCAATACCACTACTAGGTCTATATTCCAAAAGAGATAAAAAATGGAAAGGACCTATTTGTAAATACACACACATCTAGATACATATACATAATGTAGATATACATATGATATAGATATATAGATATATATATATATATGGAGAGAGACAGTGAGAGAGATACAGAGAGAGAGAGACAGAGACAGACAGACAGACAGACAGGGAGAGAGAGAGAGAGAGAGAGAGAGAGAGAGAGAGAGAGAGAGAGCAACTCTTTTCTGATGGCAAAGAATGGGAAATTGAGAGGATGTCATTCAATTGGGGAATGCCTGAACAAGCTGGGGTATGTGATTTTGATGCAATATTACTGTGTTATAAGAAATGATGAGCAGGATGCTCTCAGAAAACCTGGAAAGACTTACATGACCTAATGCAAAGTGAAATATGCTGTGTACAAAGTAACAGCAACATTGTACAATGGTCAGCTGTGAATGATAGTATTCTCAGCAATACAATGATCCAAGACAACTCTGAAGGACTTATGATGAAAAATGCTATCCATTCCCAGAAAAAGACCTGATGGTATGTGAATACAGATTGAAACAACATTTTTATGGGGGGGGGTATTTTCTTTCACAATATGATGATTATGGAACTGCTTTGCATGACTACAGATGCATAACCTTTATCAAATTGTTTAATTTCTCAATGGAGAGGTAGAGTGGGGAAGGAGGAAGGAAGAGAATTTGGAAATGAAAGTTTTAAAACAAATGTTAAGTGTTATTTTTTCATTTAACTGGGGGAAAATAAAATACTAATTTTTTTTCAAAAAAAGACATAACTTTTTTCTTTAAGTTTAGATTAAACTAAGATTTAGATTTAGATCAAACTGGGATAAAATTATATTAAGCTAAGACATATCTAAAATTTGAATAGGTAAAAGTTGTAGAAATTGAGATCATAGAAAATTTATTTTTAAAATTCAGACTTCAGAAATCCTAATAAAACTTAAATAAAAGAATGACATAACAATAGCATTTGTTTCCACAATCTGGCTAGCAGCTTCTGTGGGGGTGTAAGATCCACCCACAGCCAGCACCCAGAAAGCTGCCAGCAAGCCGCAAAAACACAGGTTCTTTTGATCTGCCTTAATAAGGAAAGCAAGGTTAAGGGGTTGGCAAGCTTACTTTAATTCAGCACACAAATATCATTCACTTAGTTCAGGGGAAAAAGCCAGCACCCTGAACTTCAGAGCAAAATACAAACAAATTACAAACATCAACAGACAGACCCAATACTATTCATAGTTAGAAACATCTAGGTTCAGCCCGGGAGCTCAGAACTAGGGCTGGCCCAGAGTCACGTGCACCACCACTGCTGCGGCAAAGAGCTCCCAAAGAAGAGGAGGCCAACCCCTAGTTTGTATATCATTTTCAGTGTCAGGAGTGAGTCACACATGTGACTCACCCAGGTGACCTAAAATCATCACAAAGAGGCAACTTAAACCCAGGTGGTCTAAAAGCCTCTGCTGTCCCAGACATGTAAACTAGGCCCTCCCTGGAGTTAGCCCCACCTTAGTTGCCAATCCACACCCACATAGGTTTTACACCTAATAGGGGTTTGGGCCTGGGGCTTAGCACTTAGTAAGTCTCAATGAAATATACTGAATTACTCAACAAAAACAAAAGCCAGACTCTTCAAGGGCACTTGTTGAACTAAGTGCTAAGGAGCCCATTTTGCTTACCAACACAGCATTATCTTAGATTTTGTCCAAATTCTACCTCAGACACTAACTAGCTTTTTGATCAAAGGAAAGTCATTTAATGTTCTTGGCCTTCATTTCCTTACCTCTAATTGGTTAGACTCAGGAGCTAAGATTAAATGAGTTTAAATAAGAAATGGGTATATTTAGACTAGAATTTTGAAAGGCCCTTTTTGATGTAATCATCACAGTACATGTGATATCAAATATTTGACATGAAGTATAAAAACATTTGAGAAAATATGTAAAATACTGTGGTGAGTCATTGACACAGTAATAACTATAGAAGGATATATGGAGATATCAAGTAATCTAAGGTCAACTAAGGTAGATGAGGATAGATATTAAACATGAATGTGGTAGAAATGACTTGATTGTGCTATAAAAGAGCAATGAAAGATTACTCAATCATCTGGCTCATTGGCACAGCAGAAAACATAGATGTCTTATTAGCCAGTTAAAGGAAACAATAACAAAAAAAGTACATATGAAATTCTTTTTCCCTTAATGCATACTTCAAGGAAAACTCAAAAGATGATTATGGTACAAGGAGTCAAAGAAATAAACAATTAAACAGCAACCCCAGTCTTCCCTCAAGACTTGAGAAACAAAGGAATTAGAGGGAGAGAGAGTTACTAAAGATGGAGAATGTAAATTATTTCTAGTTGTCTTTGTGATCAAAGGAAATCCAAAATAATGAAAGCATAAAATAAATCAAACAAAAACCAGAAAGCTTCATCCCAGAATCTCCATTTTGGGAAGAAGTTCAGACCAGCAATACTGCTTTAAATTTCCTCTGCCAAATGTGACCTTTGTCTCATTAGACATTTGCATATTTTATCTAGCAGTTCAAAAAATACCATGGAAATTACCTTTTATATAAATTATTTTCTTATACTCTGTTTTTAGCACCTCCACCCTCAATGACTTCATATTTCTTTTGTATAAATTTTGCATATACTCATATTTCACTACATGTAACCTATCAGTTGGCAAATCATGTCTCTGTCTTCACAAAACTTCTTACATACCTCTCCTATTCAGTACTCACATAGATCCTCATTATCTCTCAACTGGACTACTACTTCTAATTGGTCTCCCTGCCTTAAGTCCACTCCAATCCATCTTCCTCACAGCTCAAAAGTGATTTTCCTAAAGTGCAGGTCTGATTGTACCCTTAGCCAATGTAATCAGCTCTACTGGCTCCCTATTACCTCTATGATACAGGATAAACTCTCACGTGGCATTTAAAGTTCTTATTAATCTCGCTCTTTCCCAGCTTTCCATTTTTTTACACTTACCTGCCCTCCATGTACTCTATACTCCATCTGCACTGGTCTATTTGATGTTTCTCATGTGTGACACTATACCTTCTTTCCCCACGTCTTTGAAATATCTTTACCTCATTTCTAGAATGTAGTTGTTCCATGAAACTATGACTAGTTTCACAGATCAGCATAAGAACCAACTCTGCAGGAGATCTTTTCTGTTCTCTATTCTCAGCTACTAGTGCATTCCCTTCTAAGGTTACATTTTATCTACTTTACCCATAACAGGTTTACCCCTATATATTTCCAAGTTATGTCATCTAATAGAATGTAAGCTTCTTAGACCATGGACTGTTTTCATTATATCCTGAGTTCATAGAACAATACCTGCTACATGATAAATGTTTGTTGATATATCAATTGAGAGTTACATTTTCCCCATTAGGGAATAACATTCTCCAGTTCTAGTACTGCTTCTTTTTCAAAAATATTTCTCTCTAGCATCAATCACATATTAAGGTTTTTATAATTGGCTATTAATAGGTTGTTCTAATTCTCTTTAATTCAAATTTTACTTTGTCAATGCTCATAAAATCAAGAAAATGAAACTAAAAGATTGGAGATGAGGCATAGGGGGAAGATGAAACAATATTCTATTATGGTTGGCATCAACAAGTATCCCAACTATTGCAAAATAATATAAAAACATACGTTCACATTTTATCCAAGAACAAACAACAGATCAATTGTCACAATTACCTGTCATGGAAATGTAAAACTCTAAAGAAAAAAAATACTCTCCATCAAATATATGACTTTTCTGTGAGCTTAGAACCTGCTGACAAGAGTTCTGCATTTCAAGTTTATAGTAAAAAAATCCCCAGATACTGGAGGAGAATCTGAAAATTGAAATTTCGCTTTCGTCCTTCAGCAGCACAGAGTATTATCCAGATGACTTCATCTATTTCAGTGTTTCAATTTAAATAGCCTCTCTGCAAATGCCTTCAGTTTTAGCACTTGTAATATAAAGTTCCTGGATAAAAATATTTCTTGAAAGTGAATGGAGTGAGCTACTAGACTCAAGTGCAGGCTTATAGTTCTCTGACCTCAAAGCCACTCTGAACCCTTTACCACACATATCGTCACATTAGTAATATAATGTCACTAAATCTTTCTTTCCCCATTCTCTGAAATATCAGTGAGATGGTAGTCAGGCAGCCTTGGGCATCAGGAAATTTGTATGACCACTAGGTCAGTACTACTAGTAACATATTTTTTGTTTTTCTTTAGAGGGTACCATACTTAAAGCCTCTGGGTATCTAATGAAATATACTTGAAACAAGACAATAAAACATGCACATAGCTCTATGTATTCTGAACCTGGCTGGGAAAAAGGGACAAATGATAAAACTTTGACATTAAATAAATAATACAGCTAGCCACAAAAAATTAACTGGGGACAAAAGGAGGCAAGGTATAACCTGATGATGGTTTCCATTTGCAAAAAGGAGAATAACTCAGAAAATTTAAATAAAACTCTATAGGCTTTCTGATCAAAGCGATTAAGGGTGACTATTATTATTATAATTCAACATACGGTGGTCAAGAATTATAGCTTCAGTTATTTGAGTCTTAGGAAGGTTTCATTATCAATTACAAGTATTTTAAGATTGAATGTACTTATTTCAGAAGGTAATGGGGTGCTTCAATTCTTTTTTTAAATCAAGAAAAGGCATTTATTTGGAGTAACACAACACACCAAGCACAACACATCAAGTAAGCTCCTCTGCCCCTGAAGGGGGATACAACTTGAGGAATACTCTAGCTTAATGCAGGAGTGGCAGCCTCCAAGTGAAAGAGCCCCATCCACCCAAGAGAGAGGGGCCAATACAGGGAAATAGGTCTGTAAGGGAGATGCCCATCAAGGGAGACTCTAGCTTAAGGGGGATGCTTAAGGAAGACAACAATGGGTTGCTTTAAACTAGAAGTCTTTGCCAACATTGAAATTCATTAATTCTATCAAGATTGTCAACTTGCCAAAGAACATACAGCTAAATATGAGGGCTGAGAGGCAAGTCCATATTTTGACTCCTATTATAGGATCCTCTTATAAATATTTAGTGCAAAGGATAGAGAACACAAGGCAGATATTATGCAATTGGAGGTAGTCCCAGGACAATGTCATCTTTGGTGAATGAGGCTAAGGCAGAACTGTGAGGCTCTAGCATAAAGTCATGAATTACTTTGGATTGGCTGTAGAATAAATTGCAGTGGATATGCCTAAATCATACAGGCAATTGTCCTAGAAAGATGACTGCATGCATTTAGATATCTTCCTGTGTTTTCTAGCTTACTCCTTTTGCTTCAATTAGTGAGACACCCATCAGAAGTGCCTTATTATATATTAAATTTTTCAATGTTGAAATTCTGTGATATTGCCCCTTCACAGAGAGATAAGGATATTTAAGATCATTATAAGGCACAAAGAAACAGGATCCTTCCTTCTTTCCTTCTTTCCTTCCTTTTTTTCCTTTTTTCACCCAAATGGCTTGTAAAATTTAGGGTTTGAAGGAACAAATACTTATTTAAGGAAAGGAATAATATTCTCTATATCTTATATTTTTAATTATGTGGAGTAAAAATTCACACAGCTAGTTAAACAAGGAACATATAATTTTAAAATAAATAACACAGGATTGGCATTCAATTATAAAATAAAATAATCATGCTGTCATAATACTGTTTGAATTTTGACTTACTATTTTTGGTCTCAAATACATAGATTTTTTTAAAATCTTAACTAAAATTTGAATGTGACTAGATATATATTCTAGTAGCGTTTTTCCTCCTTGATTAACAAAATTTTAAAGAGGAAATAGAAATTCTATTTCCAATTTTCCACTAAATGTAATAATCTTTTAAACGTTCAAATTCAGAGAGATGGCAATGATTTTACATGTTTAGAAAAATCAATTTGGAAAATTAGCTTTTCACATTTCCCCCACTGAACACAGAGCAGTAATGATAGTTCCATCTAATTTATCACCCCATTACATTTTAGCAGTCCTGCTGCCTGCTATCATATTCAAAACACCAAAAGCAACAATATTGGCCTGCAAAACAGCCAAGTTTTATGAATTTTTCATTTAATCTAAATACTGCTACCACAGAGATGTCATTCCCTTTCAGAAAATAGAATGATTAATGTTAAATCAAGTCTGTTGCATCCTGTGTGTAATGAAGTAAAGTCCAGGATTTCTTTTTTTTTTCCAAGATGAATGACGTTTAAATCATTATCCTAGAAGTGATTATCAATGATATCAAGATACTAAGCACTAAAATACCAAATTAAGCCTTAAATTTCCAACAGGTTCATATCCAGAGGTTCCCAAGTCCCAAAGGAAAAGAAAATGATGGATGCACTAGATGTCATGCAGATATTATGCAAGTGTTTTTTCCATCTTTCCCAAAATTGTTATCATTGAATAGATGTTTGTTCTCATTTACCAAAATCTGTAAAAATATTATTGGGATGCAGGGTTGTGTTGGAGTCAGCTTGTACTAACTTATTTTTTTTTAAATGGAGTGCCTGCTGTTAAACATTTATCAACACACTCTTGTGATATGGGATGAGTCTGTTAAATATGTGCAAGGAGGCGTGGTGCTTCCTTCTTTACTTCTAATTTCCTAAAGTGTTTAGAAAGATTCTTTTACTGGTGCATAATCTCATTCAGTTCAATCGAACAAGCACTTCGTACAAAGCATTATCTTGGGTGCTATGGCTACAAAGACAAAAATTGCACAGTCCCTAAACTCATCACAAATTCCTTTCACAGTAAAGAAATTCAGTTCACCAGGAAAAAGTGGATTACATTTTGCAACATACAGTCAAATCATAATTACCACAGATTTTCAGGCTGAAATGGACTTTAAAGGTGACCTATTCCATTTCCATTGTTTTGTAGTGGAACCTGGAGAGTCTAAGTGGCTTGTCCAAAGTTACACAGTTATTAGGAAATAACAAAGAACACATCTGAATCCAAGTCCTCTGAGTTTAAACCCACTCTTCTTTCCATTTTAAATGTTTTTCGTTTCATTAATTGGGCAATAAATATAGCAACATATAATTATTCATTATCTAGCAGAATATTCCACATATAGTGGTAACTGTTAAAAAATAACAGTAGTTAGCAATTATATAGCACTAATGTGCACCAGTACTATGTTAAGCACTTTACCAATACTTTGTTTGATCCTTATAACAGTGTTCAGGTGTATTATTATCATCCTCATTTTCCAATTGAGGAAACTAAGGCAGAGAGAAGCTAAGTGACTTGTCCAAGGTCATACAACTAGTAAGTAAGTGTCTGAAGCTGCAATTTAACTCAGGTTGTCCTGAATACAGACTTAGTATTCAAACTACTTTACCATAGCCTCTGGGTGTATGTGAGAGAGAGAGAGCACAACAATAGTAGAAAAGCTTTCTTCAAAGAATGAAAAAAGAGACTATTAACATGCATAAGATAATAATTGAATAGTAAAAGTATTTAAGTTCTGAGTCATCTAAGACTGATTACAATTAGTATAGGAGCATAGAGAAAATTAACAAAATATACAATAAATAGAGGAAACTTCATGAAGGTGATCAGAAAACTTGCTTCAAATGATGTATAGGTCATTTCAAGCAAGGTAGAGTCCTACACATGAAAGTACAGAACTAGGAATATACAGGGGAACAGAAAAAAGGTCCTCCTGGCCCTAAATGCTGTAGAGGCTTTTTAATAGAATTTAATTCAGCACCTATTATGAACTAGATACTCTGCTAAGTCCTGGGGATTCAAATAGAGCAAAACATTCCCTGATCTGAAGAAGGACACATTCGAAAGGAAGAGTAGAATGTAACTTTCTTTAGAAGGAAGACTGTTATATTTCATTTATTGTTTGTGTCTACAAAACTTTACAGAATACACACACACATATAATATATATGTGTATATATATAAACTATATATACAGACATACACATACATATATACACATATAGACATACATGTATAATGTCATATATACATATACGTGTGTACACACACATGCATGGACACACACATATATACGTCTATATATCTATATACATATATAGATATATATATTAGAACATTTTATACCATTTTATATCATTTTTATGATTTCAATAAGACCCAGAGCCTGAATTAATAATTAGCTGGAAAAAAGAGCCTGGACCTGGGCTTCTTTGTTCTCCAAAGTTCGCTCAGAGAATATCTTTTCTCTGTCAACAAGGCCAGATCCAGCTGATCTAAGAACATTCTTTCCCATTAGCCATTAAAAGCTGAGACCCTAATCCCAAGAGAGACTACCTCGCTTAATATTCTACGGGTATATACTTTAACTGACCTTTGTCAACACTCTTGTCTTTACAAACCTATTCCATTAAGGAAAATCCTGTCTCCTATCATAATTAACATACTTAGGGGTCATAAAAGTGATGTAATGCAAGGTGCTGTGTTGGGGCCAAAAAAATATATTTAAGCTTACTCATTTTTTTGTTTGGGGAGTCAGACTTAGTCTGGCCCCCATGCATGCATGTATCTGATAAGCTTAAAGGGAACGAATGAATAAATAAATAAATAAGCTACATGATTTTTTTTTCTGTCACATAGTCTGTTGTTTTCTTCAACCAAACTTTCAGGTTTAACAGTTATGGTGCTGTGAACTTTGGATGGAAATGGAGGACCAGGATAAAGAACTGCAACCCCACCTTGCCAGCACTCTGGAATTTTGGACTTGACAAGGTAGGGGTAAGTTGTCCTTTCCCAGCTTCCAAAAAGGACTCCCACAAATTTGACTGAAATCCAAAATTCCCTGTAAACTAGTGTTTGGGACAGGGACCAACTCAACTGAAATCGCTCACTTTGGATTAATTAAGTCCCCTTTGAAGAAAGAAAAAAAAAAGAAAAAGAAAAAAAATGGCTATGGATCAATCAAAAACTAAAATTAGAAGTCCAACTGTTCCTCTACTACCTCCACCCTATTCCTCATCCCCTCCCTTCCTTCTTTCCCTTGGAGGCTCTGATCTGGGAGAAAAACTGCGTTTTGCTGTTACCCCCTCCCCCTCTGTCTCCCAATAAAGGCTCTCATCTGGAGGGATACAACTCTGTTCTGCTACCATTGCCTTTTCTCTCTTCCTCCCCCCTTTCCCTCTTTCCCTTAATGGCTCTGTTTTTGCCTTCTGCCCTATTCCTGCTTCCTTTCCCTTAAAGGCTTTGATTATGGGGAGGATAAATGCATTTTATCCTTACTCCTCACCTTCCCTTACCTACCCTAGTCCTCCTCCATCTCCCCTTTCCGCCTTCCTAAGGGATAGGATATGGAGAGTCAGAAAATCAGGAACACCAAGGCTTCCCCAAAGACCATAGAGGTGCTAATAGCCAATTCACAAAAGCTTCTACTTCTCTCTCTGTTGTTGAAACTCTGAGCTCAGTCTGTATTTGTTTGTTAATTGTCTGTTATGTGTGTGAGTATGTGTGCTGTGAAAGGTCTGTACTTCATAAAATCTGAAATGCAGGCAGCCAGAGATTTCTAAGGCTGCAACTAGGGAAACAGAGACTCTTTTTTTTGTAGTGTCTGGTCTGGCCAACTGGATTTACAGAAAAAAAATAGAGCTGATACATTTTAGCAGATTCTGGGATTAATCATTAAAAAGTTTGGAAACTGGTTGGATTTTCGAGAGAGAATTTCTGAGACTGTAGAATCACTCTAGGAACTCACTCTTGCTGAAACATTCTCCCAATGCTGATCATTCCCCACTCCCTAGAGTTAAGAGGGAATCTGTTCCCTTAGATTTAAGTGCAAAAAGTTTTTAAGGAGTGAGAAAAAGGTGAAGTTTACTTGAGTTACAATCATTGAGATTTTTCACCATTGTTGTCCTGTCTCTGACAGAGCCAGGGCTGCAGTAAAAGAGCAGCTAAAACAAACCCCTCTCGTCCCGGATCAGATTACAAGAAGAGAATGCAGGAGAACTGTAGGGAAAACTTAAATTTCCCTTCCCCACCTGGCAAAAGGAGGAGAAGGGCAGAAATTCGCAGACTGACAGCATCCTGACAGTCCTGTGTCCCTGGGTACCTTTGTAACCCATGCTTTTTGGCAAAGCTTGGAAATGTCCCCCAGGTTCTATACATTCTGCCCACTCCGTCTCCAGCAGTTGCAAAACTGCCCCAGGCTCAGTAACTTCTGCAGTTGTGGGGAAAGGTCAAGGTAGATGGATTTGGACTATGGTTAGCATTCCCTAAACTCTGCCTCCCAGAATTGTCACCACTGGGATATGAGCTTCTGCTCTAGGTAACTTCATACTTCTCTGTTCCAATTGCAAAACTATATTTTTATCTCTGTTTACCTGTTTCCTAATTTGTATATGGAAAATAATAATGATGGTTTTTATGGGATCAAAATGATAATGATTGAAAAATGCTTAACATAATGTCTGGTATATGTTAGACCCAACATTATTATTATCTCTCTCTGATTTAATGTAATTGTTAACTTTTGAAGTGGTTTTTGAATACCGAAAGTAATAAATTGAAATTTTTTCTATGTATGATAATTTGGAAATGCAATTGATGTCATCTTAAGTTTATTGTTTCTGTATTTCTAAAATTATATTGTATTTCTAATATTCTCTTAGATTATGAAATTTGAGAAGACCATTGTGTGGCAAGAAATGATATTATAGCAATTCTAATATGATTTGATATATGTGAATTGGGTTTTTAAAGGAATGTGATAAAATTTGACAATTTGGAAGTTATATTTGGTTATAACAAGTAAATAATTAATAATACCAATATTTACTATGAGAGCAGATTTTCTATGTGAAAACTTTTCTATTATGAGAATATATCTGGTGCTTTAAAGTTGTAGTTTCAAATCATAGGGTGAAAGATTCTCTGTGCAAGGAGATTTAGAAATGCATTCACCTAAATTGATAAATGGGTTGTTTCAAGTTTTAAAATACATAATTATGTTTAGGGCATTGTTACATTTCTAAATTGTGTATTTTGGTAAACAGAAGCATCAGCAATATTGAAGAAAAAAATGTGATTTTGTAAATAATAATCTTTTACAATACTAAGAGTATTTGGCCTTAGAAATTAAAATGTTACCACTAGTGATTATGAATTCAGATTTGATTTGCTCATCCAACTAAGTCATGACCACCTGATTTGGTAATTAATTAGATTCTGTTTCAAGTTTTAAATACATGATAATTGCTTGCGGTGTACTTATATTTCTAAATTTGTTATGTTATGCAACTTGGTTAACATTGAATTACTTATGCTAGTCATGGATTCTTATCCATCTTGTGTAAAGCTTTCTGTGTAGAGAAATTCCTATGGAGAAAGTTTTTAAAGTCCTGGTAAACTTTGTTATTGTGATAAGGCTAATTTATTTGGGTATGTTCTTTTTAACTTATAGAACTAAGTGTCCTCCCCATTACAACAACTTTTTGACTAAGGAACTTTGTAATATCTAGGAATTCTGTATAATTTTGGAGAATGAGGATGTTTTCCACCAACTGAGAAAATTCCAGTTTTCAAGGGTTAATTTGCTTTAAGGAGAAAGAAAGAGATGTCTATCATTTTAAAACTTTCTAAATAATTTTCTTCAGAAAAGTTTAGTGAGTATTCCTTTACTTTGTATGGTTCATGTTTAAGTTTTCTTGGTTATCTAATGTGTAAATGTAAAACATGTGACATGTAAATTTCCCCCTCTCAATACCAGTCTATTGTGAGCCATCTAAGTGGTTTGGTCTGTACCTGACATTATGTAATTAATACAATTTTGTGAATTGTGAGAAAAACTTTATTGTAATTGTTTAGACTCAGCCCTATGTGGCTGGATACTGAAACATTTATTGCACTATTTGAACTTAGCGCTGCATGGCTGGGCCCTATGTTGTGCTGTTTTTCTCTCAATTATCAAATCATATGTGTTCTGGGAGCTCCTGTCAGGTCTGACTACTTCTATACCTGCGACTTGTGGATGTGGACTCCTTGATCCTTCTGTCACATCTGAGGACTGCCCCTGCTCCCAAGTGGACATCTGAGCCAATAGGAGACCTTGCCCTCCGGTTGCAAAGGAGCCTGAAGCAGACAGCATCAGATGCAGACAGCTTTTTCCCAAGAGTCCAGAAAAGAACCTGAACAAAGAACTGCACTTTCCTATGTCTTTGGTATCTTTAGCCATTATGCTCCCTACCCTGATCCCCGTTGCTATTCGCTCCCTCTGATTGTTTACAATTAGTTTACAATTACTGTCCATCTCTGGGGATGTCCAACCACAGAAAGAAAAAAAAACCTGAATCAACCTAGATAAGGATTTTTAGAACTTCACCCCTGAGGAAGATAGAGGTTTTTCCATACCTTAATTGGTCTGTAGGTGAAAGTTTCAGTTTGCCTTTGACCAAAAGGAAGAAATGTGGAACATTTTATACCATTCTATATCATTTTTGTGATTTCAATAAAACCCAGAGCCTGAATTAATAATTAGTTGGAAGAAGAGCCTGGACCTGGGCTTCTTTGTGCTCTAAAGTTAGCTCAGAGAATATCTTTTCTCTGTCAACAAGGCCAGATCCAGCTGATCTAAGAACATTTTTTCCCATTAGCCATTAAAAGCTGAGACCCTAATCTCAAGAGAGACTACCTCGTTTAATATTCTATGGGTATATACTTTAACTGACCTTTGTTAACACTCTTGTCTTTACAAACCCATTCCATTAAGGAAAATCCTTCTCTCCTATCATAATTAACATACTTGGAAGTCATAAAAGTGATGTAATGCAAGCTGCTGTATTAGGACCAAAAAATGTATTTAAGCTTACTCATTTCTTTGTTTGGGGAGTCAGACTTAGTCTGGCCCCCATGCAGGCATGTATCTGCTAAGTTTAAAGGGAATGAATGAATGAATGAATGAATAAATAAATAAGCAATATGAATTTTTTTTCTATCACCTAGCCTGTTGTTTCCTTCAACCAAACTTTCAGGTTTAACAATATGTACGTGTGTGTGTGTGTATGTGTATGTATGTATGTATATGTACATATATATGTATATATGTATACATACATATACATATATGTATGACTGTAAACATGTGGATTGAAAGTCAAGCCTTAAGAAAATAATCCAAGTGAAATCCTTCCTCCCAAACTAGGAAATAAGCCCTGACTAAACCCTTACCTTAACATAGCTCAACCATCTACCTATCTATTCCTGATGCAACGTTTAGGTGATTTAGTATCTTTATTGCAGTAATGAAGGTGTGTGGAAGGGACTTCTGATAGTTTGACTAACATTATGATTTGCCCTAAAGCACAGAGTTTGTTAGAGATAATATGTACACGTCCCATTTATTTGATCCAGAGGCAAGTACACAACAATTTACTCAGTGGAATTAGAAAACAACAAGACAGCAAAATAAAATGTCTGGCAACCTTATATGAATTCATGTGGTTTTATGAACATAGAGTTGAGTCAGGAAACCCTGGGTTCAAGATTTATATTATCTTGCTAAATGGTTGTGGAAAGTTGTTTAAGATCTCAGAAATCCAGGTGATTTTAAGACTAAATTGGAGAGCAGGTGGAAATCTGCATTAGTAGATGGAATTTCCTTCCATAATGAAATCACAGATCTGGTGTAAAAATTAAATATTCTATTTTTGTTCCAGAAAACTTAAAGACTTGTTTTTTTAAGAGAAATTAGGAAAATTAGACTTTATATACAGTGATAACATTTCAACTATTGGATTACCAATTGGGCCACCAAAACAATGAAATAGGTATTCTATCATTACCTCCCTTTCACACCTGCTTTCAATGATTCTCTCTTCAATTATGGTGCCACCTTCACCTAGGTTTGCAATGAATCACATTGCCACCCAGATACTCTGGTACTTTTAGTGAAGTATCTTCACTAGATGAATAGTTGCTGCCCTGAAATGATCTATCTACACTATCATTATGTATTACTTTTTATCACTACAACTGGCTCTCTGTTGTCACCTGGAAATTATCTGATAAACTAATTTCCACTAGGATGTTACTGACTGGGATAAATTTATGCATTGCCTCCTCCAAGGATATTTGTATTTTAAACATAATACAGCACATCAAACACAATTATCTAATATTAATGGAGGGATGTCAGTTACTTGACAAGTGACCTTTTGGTGCCACTCAGATCTCACTATAAAATTATTTACTTATCAAGTCAAATTTAGAGAAGAATAAGATTCTTTACCATCTTACTAAAGACTTTTCTAATTTCTCATTTTTATTTCCATAGTTAATTATTTTAAGTAGAAAATAAGGCTGCTAGTTTGCAGAGAACATGAAATATTTTCTTGTTGGAAAATACCCATCATATCGTGAACATATGGCAAAAGGAAATTACAATATTCAAAGTGATTAATTTGATAACAATTAAAAAGCCAACTAATGGATTTTTTCCACTTTAAATATATAGCAATAGTTTTATGTCTGCTAAATTTAAATAGGAAAGTTGAATATGTAGCACCCCTTATGATATAAGTTAAATAAATATATAAAGGGTGAAGCAATAATTCAATGGAAATTACATTTACAATATGCTTTATCAAATAATAGTCCTTTTAAATGTCCAAAGAGCAAAGAATGATGATAATTGCATAAGTCTTAGAGAAAAATCTTAGGCTTTCTTTATTTTTTTTTTCAATTCCTCCAAGTTATGCTAACTAGGAAATGCAGATACCACCTTATATTACTTAAATATTAACAAAGCAATTACTGAACATAGGAAATGATACACGTTTCAGACCTTGGCCCAATACACAGCTCTATCAATCCAAATCCATCTCAGATTACACTAAATAATACAACCACCAACTTTAAATGTTTTTTTTTATCATTTTCAACTACATATATTTATTTTATCCTCACAACATTCTTATTCAGGCTGGACACTGGACATCCTCAAACATTTCCAAGAAACCTCTTCATCCCGAAGCTCACCCTAACACTGGAATCTGCAAACTAGAAACAAACTCTATCACTGTGGTTTTTCCTTCTGAATGAATGGCCCCTCTCAGAATCTCCACTTAACAAATAACCTAAATCAGCTATGTCCCAATTTTTCTTCAGGCTGTGTGTTGAATCTTTTTTTTCTTCCATGACTTTATGTGTTGGTATTTTCTCCCCACTGCAAAATGATAACAATTTATAGCACTTCTGATTTTTACTGTATTGATTTTACAATGTAATTGACCCTATTCCACATTTTGTCAAGCCGCTAAAGTTAAGCTCCAGATTGCAGTTGTCCCTAAAGCTGGTTTGAACAAGTTGTGGTATATAATTGTGATGGAATATTGCTGTGCTATAAGAAATGATGAGCTCAATGATTTTAGAAAAACACATGGAAAGATGGAATAATAAAGAGCAAAATGAGCAGAACCAAGAGAACACTGTATACAGTAACAGCAATATTGTTTTAAGAATGACTTTGACTTAACCCCAATTACCCTGCCTTCACGCCTAAAAAAAATGAATGACTTTGAGGGAATAAGTTATATTATTTATTATAAATACGAAGCTTAACTATAAATGATATATAAAGACATTATCTGCATACAGATAGAGAATTGATAAAAGAACAAGGCATAGAATAATTATATATGTGTGTGTATGTATGTGTGTACACACACGCGCGCACACACACACACACAACCCTATTCACGTCTAATAGTAGCCACCTCTGGGGGCAGGAGGGAGGAAGTAAAAAGGCAAAAGAATTACATGATAATTTTGTTGTACGTTTGTGTATTGTATACTATGAAAGTTCTGCATAGTAGATCTGCAGTTTCATGTATATTTATCTTTTTTTGTACTAGGTTGTGGAAATGCTTGTTTTATTCCATAAATTAAAAATAAAATAAAAGTTGAAGCTGAAAGAGAGTGTTTTTAATCATTCATACAATTAGCCCCTGGGACATCTACTTATTCTCTGTAAGCCCCAACCAGCTTAACCTGGTACCACCTCCACAAAAGACCAATTGTCTGTTCTTGCCTGTCCTTATGCACTTAAAAGAATTTTAATCTCCCCCATGATAACAACTAACCTGGTTGTTCTGGTCTCCTAGCCAAGATCATAAGAAGCAGTTCAGTCTCATAAAATTATTAGAATTCCTTAATTGTCAGAGAGGAGTGTGATTAGCCACATCTGAATTACCGATCTCCTTTCCACAGTATAGCTAACTGTAATGTTCCTCAACCATTTAGGCACCCTCCTTTCCTGTGTGTCAATAAAGAGTGTCCTCTCTTTTTGCTGGAGTCATTGACCTTGGTGAGGTGGCTAGTCTGACCCACTTTGCTAACTTGAGGTATGTACCTCAGTTCATTTACTCACCACACCACCCACTCCCTTTCATGTGTGTTATTTACTGGAATGCAAGCTCCATCCAAGCAAAATCTACCTTTCTGCTTTTATTTGTATTCCTACTACTTCTCACAGAGCCTGGGATATAGTAAGAGATTAATAAATGGATTTTTTTTCCTTTACTAACTAACCGGCAAAGAGAAAATATATTTTCTTAATTTTGCTAATAATGGATAAAAGGGTGATAAAGGTTATGAAGTATTCAAGTTCATTAAACTGATTATTGGCAAAAGGTAAGCTTTGGACTCAAGTCATCTGACAATACTCTTTCCTCTAAATCAGGGGTGGGGAACCTGGGGCCTTGAGGCTACATGTGACCTTCTAGGTCCTTGGGTGCAGCCTTTTGACTGAGTCCAAGTTTTACAGAATAAATCATTTTATTAAGAAGATGCATTTTGTGAAGTTTGGATTCAGCTAAAGGGCCACACTTGAGGACCTAGAAGGCCACATATCACCTTGAGGCTGCTGGGTCTCCACCCCTACTAAACTATTAAATGGAATCAATTAGATTAGGGGTCTATTTGTTTTTTGTTTTGTTTTTTGTTTTTAATTTATTTTTGACATGTTTGGTTTTCAGCATTGATTTTCACAGGCATTTGAATTACAAATTTTCTCCCCATTTCCTCCCCCCC
>CM053622.1:116400352-116427055 GCA_028646595.1 Phalanger gymnotis
TATGACTTTGTTAACTTCATCTGACTGTATGTTTTGGTCTTCTTTGTCACCAAAGAAGGATTCCAGAGTCTGAGACTGAATCTGGGTGTGTTTTCGATGCCTGGCCATATTCCCCTCTAACTTAATTAACCTTTGAATTTTTCAACGGGGTGTGGCTGCTTATAGGACTAAAGAGTTCTATGTTCCATGCTTGGGTGGATGCGCTGCCTCACCAGCACTCCTCCTTCCCCAAGAACCCCCTACCAGGACTGGGCTTAAATCTTCAGCAGGCTCTTCACTCCTTCTCTGATCAGCCACTTAATTCCTCCCACCTGGTGGGCCTGGGGCCAGAAGCAACTGCAGCCTAGTTCTAAAGCTGCCCCAGCTCCACTGCCCCAGGGGCAGTGGCCGAACCGCAAACTCAGTCACGCAGCTTTTCCCACTAACCTTCTCTGATGTCTTCGCTCTTTGTGGATTGCGAGGTCTGGTGGATGCCACAGCTCAGTAATTCAGGTTGCCAGGGCACTCTCTGCTTTGGTCCGCGTCTGGTCTGTTCTCACCGTGTGCGCTGGGCTCAGCTCTGCTCCCCTCAGCTGGGGGCTGGGAGCTCTGTGTGGGACAGACCTGACCCAGAGACCATCCAGGCTGTCCTGGGCTGGAGCCCTGCTTCCCTCTGCCACTTTGTGGGTTCTGCAGCTCTAGAATTGGTTCAGAGTCATTTTTTTATAGGTTTTTGGAGGGACTTGGTGGGGAGCTCATGCCAGTCACTGCTTCCCAGCCGCCATCTTGGCTCTGCCCCCAGGGGTCTATTTGTAAATGTATGTTCCACCAGTAGAATGTAAATTCCTTGTGAGGAGTTATTTATTTACTTTTAAATAGTTTACTTCTGTTCCAGACTTTGGGGGTTTTTGGTATTTTTTTTTATTCCCCAGCATCTGTCACAGTCAATTAATAAATATTTGTTACATTGAATTTGGAAAAAATCTTTCTAATATATTGTTGCAAATTTTAATTAATACAGACTATCACTTTTATCATTTGTAGTAATGGGAGCCATACTAAATTTTCTACATGTGACAACACTAACCCATCTGCGTATGTATTAAAAATCCAAGCTCATTTGAATAACAAGTCTTATTTTGTCAGTGTTGACATACGTATTTCTACAACTTTACAAAATCTTTTCAGTTCATCATTGTTTTTCATGATGGACCAACTAAGCCATGGCTCTTTCCATTTCCCTCTCATTGAGAAAAACAGCCGTTCTAGGGCTCCACATTTGCTTCCTAGGGATCAAAATTGTTAGATGCATAGTATTATAAAAGAAGGAGGATTGAAAGGAGAGAAGGAGGGAGGAAGGGCGAGCAGGAGAGAAACAAATTCTGTCACCTTTTGTTCCCCTCTGCACACTCTAGAATACATTGACACTGATATCCTTGCTGTTTATCACACAAGATGTTCCAAATGTGTCCTTTTTCTCAGATTAGATAAGATAGATAGATAGATAGATAGATAGATAGATAGATAGATAGATAGATCTTGCACATGTAAAGCAGTCTACATCTCATCTCTCCTATTAGGCTGGAGCCCTTTTTCTCTGTTTGTCTTCCTATGTATTCTCAGTGTTTACTGGGGTATAGATACACAGAGGAACTTAATAAATACTTGTGTACTTGTTAGCAGCAACAGTAACAATAACAAGATCACCCTTGTATCACTTCAGAATCTGCAGAGATTGTTTTATTTAATCCTCACATCAACTCATGTGACACGCTTATGGACGAAAAGTGTTTTGTAAGTTGTAAAGTCCTATATCAACATAGATCAAGGCAGAATGGCCCAGGATTTGTAAGGCACCTCGGTTGTCACCTGCTCAAATTGTTTACCTGAATAGAAATCTTCTCTAGAAAATTCTTAGTTAATAGTAATTCAGTCTTTCTTTGAAATCTCCAATGATTACCCATTACCTGCTTTGGCAGCCCACTGCAATTTGGAGTGCCTTTGAATTTTTATAAAATTATTCCTTGCATCAAGTCTAAGGTAGCAAATTCCATTAATTCCTATACATTGCAAACTTTTATATGCTAATTTTCTCAGAGTTTAAAAGAAATGATTACTGGAACATATGAGAACTCCTGCCCTGAATGATTGCTAATAAATCTTAACTCTACATTCAGGCCCTTTATCTCTTTCCATGCCCACTGTCTCTCTTTTCTTTGAAGTAAACAACTTCGAAGTACATTTTGTACTACCTTGTTTGTTCCTTTCTTTCTCACTGCTTCTTCTTTCTGCCTTTAGTAAATATTTTCCTGGGTATTTTTGTTTATATGTGATAACTTAAGCATTAAGAGTTTGTGTTCTCTTGGCCTTGTGATATGGGGAGGAATCTGAGGGAGGAGGGAGGTATCAGTAGAAAATTAGGATCAGAATTTATAACTGTGACTCAGGTATTCTTCTTTTCACCATATGTGAATGCTTTTGTTCCTCCAGTAGATATTTTGCCTATCTTTGAGGCACTATCAAATAATCACAATTTACCTATAACCTAACTTCTATGTCACAGGACAAATCTTTTTTTTTTTCATTTTTTCCTTCAACATACTGAAGGATTAGTGGGAGTTATCATTCACATATTCATTATTAGAACAAATGTGCAGATAAAATTTTTCAGTTGCCAACTATTTGAAATTAAATTTATCATATACTAGGAGACTGGAAGTTTAACCTCAACCAATTTTAATGAATTCAATTCAATATAACCAATTCTGAAGTGACTTCTGTGTTCAAGACTCCACATTCGCCTTTGGAGACACAAAGGCAAAAATATTTTTAACATGTAATAGCTTAAATTATGAAAAAGGAAGAGATCAAGGATCCAATATTTGCACCAATAAACACAAATATATACAAATTAGTACAAGATTTCACAATTATGAAAGAGTAAAAGAAAATTATTTCAACAATGAGGATGAAAAAGGGCCTCAAGCAAGTAGTGACTCCTGAACTGTTTCCAGAGGATCTAGGGATTAAACAGATGAAGAGAAGTATTAAAAAATTTAAAGGACTTTATTTGCAATGTAAGGGAGGTAGAAGATATAAACTCATTTATAAAGATTAGCTAGTAAGTTAGTTAAACAAAATGGGAAATTTATGAAGAAGAGTAATACTAAATTAAGCTACCTTGAATTAGGCTAGATACTGTGAGAATTAATATTAGGTAATGAATGGAAGAGTAGTCATGAAGGTGGAATTGTTAAGACTTACAACTGATTGTTGGGGTGAGAGTGAAAGAGAAATGATGAGGATGAAATTCAGACAAGAAAATGGAGAGACCAAAAGCACTGTGGTATCCTCAACAGGAAAAGGAAACTTTGGAAGAGTAATGGATTTTGGGGTGGTGGTGGGAGTAATGCATTCATGCAACTTTTGAAATACCTATGTAACATTCAAGTAGAAATGTTGACCAAGGAGTTATCAATGCAAGACATATGTAGGAGAGAGAATAGGAATGGTGTGAGGAGATTTTGGTTTGTCTATCAAGAAGGAACAAAAGTTCTCAAATATCTGAAGTCAGACAGTGTATTACCTGCAGATATTTTGTGGTTTAATGTACAATGGGACACATGTCCTGCTTGAGATCAAAGAATCATGGGCCCCTGTCCTTATATCTGATTGCTATTGTTGTGCAGATTCATAGATGATAAGGTGGCAGTGGTGGTGTTGGGTGATGGAGAGTGGTGGAGATTTAAATACAGTAAATTAGTGACTACACTTAGATTTTCTTTATCCTTCACAGGGGTATAGGGATGAGAAAAGTTTGCTAAACTGATTATGATCAGGAGAGCCTTGTATTCCTCATATATATGGCTTAAACGAAGTTGACTAAAATACTTATTGGTTACATAGGCATTCCCAATACAAATGGAGAGTCAATCAGTAGTGAGAAATGGAGTCTCTTCTGTCAGCTAGAATGTAGCAATAGGCCTACCTTCATAGATATCTATATCAATTATAAATGATCACCATAAAGATCATAACTGAACTCATGGAAGCTGTTTCATTCACCAAGGCAGATAATAAGTAGAGGAAATAGAAAATAATCCATTTGGTGTGTCCTGGAGGGTAAGCAGAAAAATTTTCACTTTATCTAGGCCTGGTGGAGCAAAGCTATAATCCTGGCTTCATGGACAGACCAACTCTACTGGATCTCTTGAGCTTGGGAGTACCGAGTGCAGAGAGCTCTTCTGATCAAGTGTCTGCTCTTAGTAAAACATCAATATGTTGAGCCCTTGGGAGTTAAGGAGGTCAGAGGCTGGGTTTCCTAGGGAGGGTGAAGCCAACTCAGGTCAAAAATGAAGCAAGTAAAATTTCTTCTAACCAGGAGTGTGACAAGGCCAATGAACAGACTGAGTGAAATAGGGAAACCCAAACAACCAACAACAGAAACAACAACAACAACAACAATAATAATAATAATAATTTTGATGATCTAGTAGAAGAGCCAAAGAAAGAAGAAAGTCTGTTCATAAAGTTAGTAAACCAACCAAGAGAAAATATTTTGAAAGATAATGATACTTTGAAAGGAGAGGTGAATAAAAGATGATTATTCTAGAAAAAAGATTGAAGATGAGTAGTCAGATAGAAGAATAATTGGTAAAGAGAAATCTCAGTTTTCCTATCTCTCTCTCGTACATATATATGTGCACACACACACACGCACACACACAAGAGAATACAAGAAGTTCATAATAGAAGAGGTGTCTGAAACTCTTAAAGTTTACAGAGAGGTCAAAAAGGATAAAAATTGTATTTGGCAAATAGATCATTGGTAACTTCAGACAGAACTTTTTAAGTTAAATAATGCCATCAGAAGCCATAATGACAAAGATTTAGAAGAAACTGAGAGAAGTAGAAACATTGATTGTAGTTATTGTTATCATTACTATTACCGTTGCTGATTTATCTATATGATTCAATTTTGACAATTGTCCTTACAGTATCAAACAGCCCCAGTGAGCAATTAGAAGTAAATATATGAGATTATTTTACAAAAATAAAGTCAAGATGAAGACAAAGTTAAGATTCCAGGGATATAGTTGTCAGAGGTTCCCAAAGTCAATGATACCAGCTCGAGGGGGTGCTAGAAAAATAGAGGTGGGGGCAGTAGTAGCCTCAGGTACAATTGGGGGGTATTGAACAAAAATAAAGGGGTGGTGGAAGCATAAGGAAAGAGGAGGAAAAGAATTTGAAAAACCATTCATACGTGTTTCATTTATTATCTAACAAAGTTAAAGTTGTAGTGATTACACTATTTTCCAAATAAACGCACAAAATGCAAATTATAACTGATCAGTGGTCAAGTCCCCCAACATGTCTTAACAAGCAAGTGTTAGCAGATGAGTGTGTCATGCATTGCTGGGAAGTCCAGCATGCATTGACAAGAATATGTGCTTGTAATGACTTGTTCACCATATGATACTATACAGTTACATAACACAATGTTCATCATCAAAATTTCAATGCAGGAAAAAAAATCACAAATTTATGATAACTTATTAAATGTAAGATGAGTCATATATGCATATATATATATATACACACATATGTATATATATTGAAATGATGCAAACTTAAAAAATACATAAAAATGTTAAAGAAAGTTGATTTCCGGGGGGGGGGGGTACTGAGTTTTTTTTTTTTTGAAAAGGGGGCAGTAGGCTCAATAAATTTGAGAACCTCTGGTTTAGATGTTAGACCTGGAAAGAATCTCAATAGATTGCCATACAATATGCACGTGTAGAAATAGCTTTCTTTCAGAGGTAAGACATCATATGCCAACCATAACAACTTGCCAAACGTAGAATTTCAACAGAGTAGAAAGCATGGAATGCAAGTTTCAACCATGTATAGTTAGTAGGTAAAGAGCCCACAACTATTTAATGAGAACCTCTTTCAAAATTATTTGCAATTTATTTTAATTAAATGTTTATTAGGTACTTGCTGTGAGCATATCTCTGTGCAATGCTGTGAATGAGATTTAAAAGTGGCAAAAAACATGCCGTTGACATCACAGCACTTAAAGTCAAGTCCAATCAATGAATCTCAGTATTAGAAAAAGACTAAAAGTTCTACTCTAAATTATTGTACATGAACAAAAATGCCTTCTATAATATGCCTAACATGTTGCTATCAAGTGTGAGCTTGAGGATATCAAGAAGAGATAATTCACTCCTTTTGGAGATAGTCTGTTCTTTTTTGGTCCTTATTTTGACCCTAAATTGCCATTTTGAAACTTCATCTTGCTACTTGTTCTACCTGTGGAGCCAAATAGACAAACTTGTATCCCTCTTGCATTTTTCAGGATCATAGATTCACAGATAAAATAATTTGAGACCTGGAAGGTATTTCACTAAAACTACCTCAACTCACAAATGAAATTAATCACTACCATAATGTATCTGTTCAAGTTGTTATCCAGCTTCTGTTTGAAAATTTCTAATAATGGGGAAATACATCACCATTCAAAGCAGGTCATTTCAATTTTGAATTGCTTGAGATGTCAAGAACTTTTCTTTCTGGATATCCAGATGAAATTAGCCTATTTTCAGCTTCTATACATTGTTTCTGCTTCTACCCTCTGAGGTCAAAGAGAAAAAAAATAATCTCTCCATACGACAGCCCTTCAGATAATTTGTCACCTTTAATGTACCTCTGAGTCTTCTCTTTTCCAGCTCAATATTTCCAATTTTTTTAACCTATCCTCAAATTACATAGTCTCATGATCCTTCCAAATCCTGGCTGTCCCTCTTGAATAAACTCCAAATTATAAATGTACATCCTAAAATATGGCACCTAGCACTGACCTAAACACTTCAGATGTGTCTTGACCTAATCACAATATAAAGGGATTATCATCTCCCTTGTCCAAGGCACTTTATTCTTTTAATTAAGACTAAGATTGTATCAGCCTATTTAGAAGCACTGGGTCATACTGAGGCCAGATTACACTAAAGACCCAAGATAAAGTGCTATTCATTCAAATCTCTCCTATTCTGTAATGTCAAGTTAATTTTTAAAAATAGAAATCCTTTGGCATGAATCTGTACATTTACTGTTCACTTTTTCAGGAATATTGTATTAAAAATCATTATATATCATTACAAAATAGCAATGATGTAAAAGATATAGGGAAAATCCAAGTATGACTACATATTATGTCCTTCTCCTTCTAAAAACTTCTATCTTCTATCACCCCATTTTCTCTGGAATGCCAAAGTTAATCTTTCCCAATCTAATCTTAGTCTTTTGTCCTATCATTTTCTTCTCATTTTTCATGTTACTGACAGTTTAGCTACCTCATTGATTAGTCTTTTCTTTAATAATAGTATGAAAGACCTTAACCAATGTTTGGCTCAAATTGTTTTTAAAAAATTTTAAGTATTTTTGGCTTTCCCAAAGAATATTTACTTCAAAGGCATAATAGCAAATATATATATAATTGCTACATCAAAACATGGATCTTATCTTCCCACCCACTCACCAATACCATACCACCACAGTCTTAGGGAGAGGAATGAGATTAGGTTCATAGTTTAACTCAGTTCCTATATATCATAGTCTCTTTCTGACAAGTTATCATGTCTGACATAAAAGTAAAACCCTCCTTGGTCTTCAAGTCTCTGACTCAGCAAGCTTTTCTTCCAGGATAACTGGCTGCAACATCCCTTCTAGGATCCTGGCTGCAAAATCACCCTTAGATTGATCTCCCTAGTGAGTAGGGATTACCACCTCACTTGAAACTCATAAGGAAAAATGAAAGAAAACAGAAACAGAAACACCCCAAGCCAAAAAGGGAAGGGGGAAGCAAACAATCTTCCTTTCCTGGTTTACTTCCTGGCACACCAGGTTCTCTGGGTGAATTGCAGCAAAAGAGAGCATGTAACAAAGGGGTTCAAATCCTTTTGATCTATTTCTAGATCCTTCTGATCTATTAGTTTAGTTATCTTACATAAAAGGGGATAATACTTTCATATGCTCTGTTCTTGATGAAGCCAAGCTAATTCTTTGGTGTTTATAAACCATACGTTTAATCATATGATTTGTGCAAAGATGATAACATGGAGGGTTCCAGCAAATCCTTTCTCTCTAAAGAACCACATAAAGAGAAATGGAAAACAATTCCAAATGAAGTAGAGAATAGAGAAACAGGAGAGTATAGCTAAGAAAATTATGATTGAAACAATCCCAACAATAAAGGACAAGACAGTAAAGGACCACATAATGTACTCTGACCCTGAACTATCCATCTCTCCTTATACCATCCAGAACTAAGCAAAAGAGTGGGATACAGACATCAGGACGATTTCTTTTGGTTCTGTGTCTTAGAGGTGTTATTTCTAGAACCCAATCTATTGTGTCAAAGTAAAGAGATTAGCATGGGACTTTAGCATTGCTGCAGAGTTGTGGTACAGGTCACTCTACCTCATAAAAGATGGAGGATTCTTCATGCTGGCTATAATAAAATGGTTCCACAATAATTGCATGTAGGCCACAGGAGAAAAAAAGTAGTTGGGAATAGGGACTCTAAAAGTTCATGAGGGTCCTAAGACATGGAATTAAAGAAGAGTTAAAGCTACAAATAATAAAATTAAAGCTATTGAGCAATACCTTTGAAGGAGAATAAAAAGCTTAGGTGAGAAAATGAAATAACTCACACATATAGTAATCACTAAAAAACATAGTATGCCTCCCACTCATGAGCTGAACAAAGCTGGACTTCGTTGACTAGATCAACTACAAATTTATTTTTATGTAATTTCAACTTGGCATTCATTGTGGTCAGGCAGTAGTAAGTGTTTGTAGAAGTCCAGCTTGTAGTAGTACTGTGGTCAGATGGTATGCACAATTTACTAACTTTTTCATTGGGATTCCAAATAATTTTTTTTTCAGAAAAGCAGGATTAATTCACAGCTCCAGTGACTCTGTATCAGCGTGCCAACTTCACCTTAGTCCCAAAATTTGTCAATTTTGTCCTTTGTCATTTGTGCTAATCTTGGCTTGAGATTAAACCTAGAATTGTTTTAATCTGCATTTGTTTCATTATTAGTGATTTGTAGTATTCTTTCATATGTTCAATCGAATTTCTTCTTTTCAAAATACATATCCCTTGATCACATATCTTTTGTGATGGCTCGTTCTTAAATGTTTACATTATACTTTAATCAGAGATATTTGCAGTGAATTTTTTTGCCATTTAACTACATTTCTTCTAATTGTAACTGCATGGATTTTTGCTCTTTTTATTTTTACATAATAAGAATCATTTATTTTATTAGTGTCCTATCGCTCATTTAGTTAACACAGAAATGTGTAGGTACATACACATGCTCATAAGCTTGTATATATTTATATATGTATAAGCACTTCTTGTATTTGCCAAGGCTGGAAGAAAAATGAGTTCTAAGCACAGAATCATATAACTTAAGAATTGAAAAGGACCTCAGAAGCCATGGAGTTTAGTTCCTTTGTGAAAAGTAATCCCTATCATAGTCATGTAGCCTCTGTTCGAAGTCCTTTAAGAGGAGTACATCACATCTCGAAGACAACCCATGACATTTTTGACCAATCTAATTTCCTATCTTGTCTCCTATCCATCCCCAACTAAAGGGCTAAAGTGGCTTTCATAAAGCTCAAGTGCAATCATGTCAAACTCCTACCATTGCACTCAATGAATTCTGGTAGCTTCCCTATTACACCTAGAATGAAACATCAAATACTGTTTTTGGTATTTAAAGCTACTCAAAATCTGGTCACTTCCTGCTTTACAAGTCACTTCCCCTTCATTCCCTCTATGATCCAGCTGCACTTCCTTCTTGCTATCCCTCATGCTGGATACTGTATCTTCTGACTCTATGTCTTCAAAGGCTGTTATGCATTGTCCTCTGACCTCATCTCCACCTCCTTGATTCACTGGCTTCCTTCAGGTCTCAGTTCAATTCTGCTTTCATGGGATAACTACAAGCTCCTGCACTCTGATATTAGCTTCCAGATGCACTGTACATATGTTCTCTATACATAGTTATTTTTAGGTTGTCTCCTCCATTAAAACATGAGCTCTGTATTTTATGGTTTTGTTGTATTCTCACTTCTAGCACAGTACCTGATAAACTATAATGACTTAATAAATATTTCTTGATGGACTGACTAATATCAAGACTAAATTTGTCTCTTTTTAAGTTCCATTTGTTTCCAATTCTAGTCACTGGGACCAATAAAAACAAATCTAATCCTTCTTCCACATGACTGCCCTTTAGTGATATAAATACATATGTTATTGCTACACTAAACCTTTTTTCTCTGGCTACATATACCCATTTCTTTCATTGTGTCCTTATATTACATGCCTCAAGGCCCTTCACTATCTTGCTTGCCCTCTTCTGGCTTCTCCCTCTTACCAACATTCTTGTTAAACTGTGATGTTCAGAACTGATCATGAAATTCCAGATAAGATCTTTAAAGACTTGAATATAGTAGGACCATCCCCTCCTATTCCTTAAAGTTATGCTTCTCTTGATGAAACTCAGTATCACATTACCTGGCTGCTACATCTCACTGATGACTAATATTGAGCTTGAGTAGTCCACTAAATATCCCAGGAATTTTATCTGTTTATCCATACCTTCTGCTTATCCATACCTTCCCCTTCTCATACTTATGATTTTGTTCTTTGCATCCTAGGTCTAGGCTTTTCATTTATCTCTACTGAATTTCATCTCATTAAATTCAGTCCAATGCTCTAGTTTCTCAAGATCTTTGGATTGTGATTCTTTCAATCACTGTGTAAATTATCCCTACAGGTTTGTGTCACCTGCAAATTTGATTAAAATGATGTCTATTCATTTTTTTGAAAAAAAATTAAACAGTATAGGACAAAACAAATATTCCAAGGAATACTACTCTGAAGCCCTTCTTCCAGGTCAACATTAAAATGTTAGCAACTAGAGAATTACTAAGCAAATTGTGTTATATTGCTGTAATGAAATATAACTTAATTATAAGAAATGATAAATCTGAAGAAACTAGACAATCTTGGAATATTTATGAACTGATGACAGAGCAAAATAAGTGGAGCCAATGGAGAAATTTACATAATAATCACTATAAATTATTGTGAAACAACCCTAAAACTGACCAAACAACTTTAGCAGAATGATGGCAAAACTTGACTTGGGTTACTAAGCAGAAAGAAGATGGGTTATAGGTGTAAAATGAAATACGCTTTCAGATATAACCAATTTTTAGGTGTTTTGTTTGTGCTTATTTCTTACAGGAAGCATTCTGTTGGCAAGAGAGTGGGAAATTGGCAATAACATGAAAATGAAGAATAGCAATAAAATATATAAAAGGAAAAAAGATTACAACTTTGCCTTATAAAATTGTGTCAGAAATCAAAGTCACTCTTCTTGGCTATGCTTTATGAGATGCATTCTCTTCTCTGTTTTGACAATTGAAGTAACATTTGCCCCTTTTCAACCCTATGTTCTTTACATTCTATGAAGTTTCTCAAAGATTGCAGACAATAGCTTGACATTCACATTTGCCATTTGTTTCACTATTCTGTGATGCAGTTCATCTGGGCCAAGTCTCTTGATCTCATTGGGGTAGAAAAGTCCTCTCTCAGTATCTTTTTATTTAACTTAGAAATCAACTTCATAATATTTTTTGCTTTGTCTCTTCCAGAGGTATATTCCATCCTATGTTCTCATTCCACTCTCTTGAGAGCAAAAATATTAATAATAACAATTAGCAAGAATAATAATTAAATATATATTCTATCATGCCTATCTCTACATTGGCACTGAACTCAGGCATATCAAAGTATAATTTGATTTAATTTGGTTATTTTTATTGTGTTAATAATACTATACTCTATCTTCATCCTCTACAACATATGAATTAACACACAAGTTGCAATTATTTTCTAAGTGACTTTAGTATAACAACTATAATATAAAATGATCAGATATCTCCTAAAATGAATTTTCTGCCTTTGGATGAACTATAAAACCGACTCCACTAAATGCTTTAATAGTCTCTCTGTAGCAAACCAGGAAACTATACTCCCTTACATTTAATTTCTTTCTGTCTTTCTAACTTCAATTTTAGCTAGAATGTCATTGACCAATACTATTCATGTATTCTAGTAGTATGTTTACTTGGTGTATGTTAGAAAAGATGTAGATTAAGAATAGTTATGTTAATGCTTCCAGAATCAATAAAATGATATGATTTCTAGCACATTCTGATCTCTTTTTACCACTCTGTTCCCTTTTACTATATTATTACCATTTCAGTAGAAGTTGAAAAGGGATAGCCAGAACTGAGATCCATTTTCTAATTTCTCTTTATTTCCTTCTCTGTCATGGTCATCATCAAATGGGAAACCTGCTAATGATAACTATCTTCTCCATTTTTTTTGTTTCTAGTACCAAATTTGAAGACTTTTCAGGATGGTAAAACCTACAGAGCTTGCAACCTAATATTATAGTTTGAGAAGTCAGGGTTACTGCCACCCTGTGACAAGGCATTGGGACAGATATACCCATAATCTCTCATCTCAATCCCAATGCAATATCCCCAACATTCTGTTTGTCATTTCCACTTGGTTATCTTATAGTTTTCTTACATTCAATAAATCCATAATTGAACTCACCATCTGCTCCATATCAAATTTCCTTGTTTAGTGGATGACTCCATCACCCTTTCTAGGAAATCAGGTTTATTATGAACTCTTTCATTGCACTACCAATATAATAATTAAATTTGTAATGATTTGCATTAGTTACCATTGCAAATGCATTTTTTTTCATTTCTGGATAATTCTTATTACATAATAGGAGGTTTATATATGACCCATTCATTTTATTGTTTTTTTTCACTTATATCCTTCTTGTGAACCATTTTTATCATATGCACATGTATAACTATATGTGTGTATCTATCTATCTATCTATCTATCTATCTATCTATCTATCTATCTATACCCATGAGTGCACATATGCATGCATAAAATATAAGTGCATATACCTAACTAGATAGGAGGTCTGACCAGAGAAGAGTATAGGAAAAAATTTCCTTATTCCCTGAAGCTGTCTTTACTAATATGCCTATGCCCAAGATCACATTGAATTTGTTTGGCTATGACAGCAGATTAACTAAATTGAGCTTGTAGTCTAGCAAAAGCAACAGTTTTTTTTCAAACAAATTACAGTCTAAGAATATCTTCCCCTGACTCATATTTTTGAAGTAGTTTTAAATACAAGTGTAATACTTTGTACATATCCTTATTAAATTTTACCTGGTCAAAAGATCATAGAAGTAGGAAGATATCTAGGTGAAATCTAGTTGAATATTGTTATTTAGCAGGTGAAGAAGCTGAGGCTTAGAGAGGCAATTCAATTTTTCAAAGGTCACCCAGGTATTAACTAGAAGAATTAGGATTATAAATGAAGTCCTCTAATTGCAAATACTGAATTTGTTTCAAAGTACTAGTAGGTTAAATGTAATAATCATAGCATGAATATTATATCAGATCCAAATTGTCATATAACCTGATAATTATGTGTTCCAGTTTTGTGTCTTCTACTTATTTGATAAGAACATAATCTATACTTATATCCAGGTCAGTGCTAAAAATAGTTAAATATTTCGGGGCTAAGCATACATCTCGAGAGTACTCCCCTGGAGATCCCCATTAATAATTGATCATGAAATGTCATTGTAATATTTTAAACTTAGTGGCCCATGAAGAAATTTTGGCATTATTCTTATGGGAATAAGTGTTCCTTGATGAATCCAGAAGATTCTTATGTCTTTGATAGTTGCAACAATAGACATCATAGAAAGCTTGGTGTCCTTGAGGTCAAACCTCAAAATCTTATGCAAAGCATTTTAATTCCATTTCTATCTTAATCTTTTTAAGGCCTATCTTCTATTACTCTATCTAAACTTTTTTTTAAGTCAGTACCTTCAGAGAGAAGGTGGTATCTGAATTGAACAGACTATATGAATTATGGAAGTAAAAGACATGGAGGGAATATATGCCAGGTAAGGGGATGCTCTTTGTGAATGAATGCTAAATTTGTGGAATAATCACAAGCTGGAGCTTAGAATATAATAAGGGAAAATACATAAAATACATAAGGTTTGAGGGAAGATTAGAATGAACCACATTTCGAGGGGAGGGGAGACATAACTGAGAGGTTAAGGATTTTGCAAGTTTCATTAAATCTACTAAAGCCTTTTGAAAAAGAAGCTGAAATGGTTAGATTTGTAGTATTACTTAGGTTATCTATTCAAAAAAAAAAGAAACCAATGAAAAGAGATTAAATAAAAATGAGTAATGATAACAACCATTTAGATAGATCATTAAAATTTGTAAGGCATTTTCTTTACAAACAGTATCCATTTGATTCTCACAGAAATACTGAGAGATAGGTGCTATTATTATCTCTATTTACAGTTGAGGAAATTGAAGCTGAACGAGGCTAAGGAACTTGTCCAAGGAAACACAGCGAGCAAATGTTTGAGTCAGAATGTGAAGAGCAAGTCTTATTGAAACCAAGTCTAACACTTTATCCATTATGCCAACAAACTGAGAAACATATACCACTCTCTATTATCTAGGATTTTTAATAAAAAAAATCTTTGCCCATTAATTATCTATTACATTTTGCTCTTGGAGACCTAGCTGGCTTTAATGATAGGTAGACAAAAATTATGTCTAGAGTAAAAATCACAGAATATAATTGAAAAAAGATTAGAAGACTCATTCCATGATGACTAAAACTAAACTTGGATAGTTTTTATTTCAGAGAGCAACAGATGAAAGAAAACTGTGATCGAATTACATAATATTCCTAATACTAGTGCCAGCATTGGGCAGTTATGTTTCATAGCTGGCTCTTAATAAGATTGGAAGGGAAAGACAAGAAATGTAGTGATGATGTGAGTTTGCTTTATAATCACATTTCTAAAATTGACTGGAATTTCATTAAAAATTTTGCTCAGTGGGAGGAAATTATGCATATAGATGTATCATTCACATATATACCATATATTTTTATATTTCATACATCTCCCACATGAAGCTTCCTCAGATATAAAATTATGCCTATAAAATATGTAATTATGCATATAATTTAACTGCAATTACTCATAAAAATAAGTTGGAAAGTCATCCCATATATTCACTTTCAATGACTGTTTTTCTCGCCTCTTGGTTCAGCTGAAACAGCTTTTATTCCAGACTTTTATTCAAGGACTCTGATTTGGAACTTTCCATTCAAGCCTCAACATCAATGTGAGTGCTACTTTAAAATGTACAGCAATGACTCGGTAGCTCTTTGATGGTTATTTTTAACATTCTTTTTTGTTCTGATTCTCATTATATTTCTTCTATGTTTTCAATGAAGTATTCAAAACTCCTAACAGAAAATTGGAAGTGTGTATTTTCTCTCTTCTGACCCCTATTTAATAAATGGCTATTTCTGTCACTGGAATAAAATTTCATCAGGCACCATAATATAAAAATTATGACGAATTGTAATGAGCACAGATAAAGCTTTTCCTTCTGCAAAGTTCTGATAACAGTTTCTTTCTAAAAACGATCCCTCCACCCTTTTTTGTAATAAAAATTCTAATCCACACATGTGAGCAACTGAATATGTGTCCACTCTTCTGTTTTTGCTTCTAGGAAAAATAAGAAACATGATATCATTAGCAATACAGTACAGTATCATGGTTATTGAAGCTTATTTCTTTGAAATATTTGAAATTAATAGTCATATTTGGTGAAGTTACAGCTAATTTTCAAAACTAATTTTGTATTGACAGCAAATACTCTAGATAAGTACTTATGTTCAGGGTCTTCTTAAAAATACATTTTAGGAGGCTGGCCAAGTTGGTAGAAAAAAAGGCAGGGACTCACCAGAGCTCACCACAGACTCATCCAAATGCCTTTAAATAATGCCTAAAAAACAAATTCTAGAGTGGCACAACCCATAAAAGAGCAGGGAAAACAATTTTCTAGCCCAAGACTACTCAGAAGGTTGGCATAAAAGGTCTGTTTCACCAGGGTGAGAGTGGAGTTCAATCTAACACATGCTATGCCAGTGCCAGCACAGACTGGGCCCCAACGAACTGCCTGGAGAGCAGCTGAATCAGTGGTTGAAGTGTCCATTTCCTGACCTTTAAACTCACAGACAGTAAGGAAGTTAAAGGGAGATTAAAGGGCTCCCTTTGGTATCATTGGGGGCAGGACTCTGTTGCATTGCCCATTCTTGGATCTAAGTTGCAGTCTTTGGTCCCAGGGCAAGAGAAGCACTAGAGTGCTGAAGCTTGTGGTCATAGGTGTAGTAGCAATTTAGATCTGAAGATCTTACCCACCCATTAATAGGCCATGTGACCCGCTTATGTCACAGGAAGCATAAGACCACCGCCTTCCTCAATTTACCCTCCCTCTTGATTTCCCTCCATTATCTTACCCTTTTTCTTTGCTACTTCTTCCCTCCCTTCTGACCCCCCCCCTTTTCTTTCCCCTTTCCCCTCCTACTGCCTGAAGGACAAGTTTGATTTCTATACTTTTGAGAGTATGTTATTCTCTTCTTGAACCAAATCCAATAAGAGTAAAGCTCATATACTACTCTTCTCTCTCCTGTCTTTCCCACTACTCTAATATGTTTTTGTGCCTCTTCATTTGATGCAATTTCCCCTTTTCTACTACCTCCTTACCTCTTCTCCCAGAAACTTCCCTTTACATCTCTTAATTATTTTTTTTATCATTATATCAGTGATTTTATACTGACACCCACAGTCTATGTATATCACTTTCAATTGTCATAATACTTGTACTATTCTCAAGATTGACATATATATGTACATATATATACATATACATACATTTATATGACATATATAAAACAATATAATCCTATATGAGGATGTAAACAATTTGCCCTATTGACTATCAAGGTTTGTGGAGGGTTTTCCCCCTCTTTACCTTTTTATGTCTCTCTTCAGTTTTGTATTTGAAGATCAATTTTCCGTTGAGTTCTGGCCTTTTCATCAGGAAGACCTGGAATTCCCTTATTTTGTTGAATATCCATCTCCTTGCCTGAGAAATTATGCTCACTTTTGCTGGGTAGTTGATCCTTCATTGTAGTCCAAGCTCCTTTGCCTTTTGTAATGTTATATTCTAATTTCTCCTGTCATTTAATGTGGAACCGGAAAGATCCTGCATGATCCTGACTTTAGCTCCATGGTATTTGAATTGTTTCTTTTTGGCTCCTTGCAGCATTTTCTCCTTGACTTTGTAGTCCTGAAATATGGCTATAATATTTCTTGGAGTTTTCAATTTGGGATCTCTTTCAGGGGGTGATCGGTAGATTCTTTCGATGACTATTTTCCCCTCTGGTTCTAGCACCTCTGGGAAGTTCTCTTTGATAATTTCTTTGAAGATAATGTCCAGGCTCTTTTTGTCATTGTGGCTTTCAAGTAGACCAATAATTCTTACATTATCTCTCCTGGATCTATTTTCCAGGTCACTTGTTTTTTTCCAATCAGATATTTCATGTTTTCTTCTATTTTTTCGTTCTTTAAATTTTGTTTTACTACTTCTTGATGCCTCATAGAGTCACTAGCTTCCACTTGCTCAATTGTAATTTTTAATGAATTACTGTCTTCATTAGTTGGTTGATTTTACCTTTCAAGGTGTCGTTTTCTCTATTTAGATTCTGAATCTCCTTAGCCATTTCAGCAGTTTTACTTCTTAAAGTTTTGATCTCATCTGCGGGTTTTATTTTCCATTTTTTTCTTTTACCTCCCTAATTTCATTTTTAAAATCCTACTTTAGCTCTTCCAGTAATGTTTTTGGGGTTGAGACCAGTTCACATTCCCTTTTGAGGTATCAGATGTGGGTATAGTGTCAGTGCTGTCCTCTTCTGAATTGGTATTTTGATCTTCCCAGTCTCCATAAAAAGAATTAATGGTCCTCAGTTTTTTCATGTTTTTCTTCATGTTGGTTAGCTTTTTCCTGTCTTTACAGTGGATTTCTGCTTTTGGGGCTCACGGATCTCTGTCCCAAGTTTCTTGTTCTGGGAATCGTGAGCCTAGTTACTGGCTTTATGTGTTGTGGCCTTTAGTTTCCTGAGGTGTGGGGGAGGGGTCATCTGGCTGCTGGAAGTCTCCTCTTCCCCTGGTGCTCTCCAGCACCAGTGGTCTCAGCTGTTGTCTGTGCTGGTGTCTGCCACTTCCCCTGGCTGTGCAAAGGTATGTCTGGGCTCCTGGTGTTGACTCTTGCTGGCTCCATGCTTCTGAGACTCAGGAATTCCCACTGTTTGGCTATGGAAGCCCCACTTCTGTCTCCCCCATTCCAGCATTTTTCCTGAGGAATTCTCTAGGTCAGGGAGGGAGGGAGGGATGAGAGCTGTTTACCTGGCCATTATGTCTCCCTGAAGTTCAAGAAGGCGAGTTTCAAACCTTGGGGCTGCAAGCCTCAGGAGTGGATGTCTCATGGCCACAGGTGCTGCGCTGCTGCCTCCCATCACTTCACAGACTCTCATCCTGTGTTGGGAGGCCTGGGGATCTCTGCTGGTGTGGGCACCCAGCTTTCTCCCAGCATGGATCACTGGCTGTTTTCCACAGCTGCTTCTGCTTTGGCACTGTATGGTGCAGCTCTGCATGCCAAGTGCTCTCTCTGCCTAAAGGTCAGTCCTGTTGACCTTTCTGGCTCTCCTGGCTTGGAAATTTGCCCCACTCAGTCTACTAGTGGCTTCTAACTCTCTCAAATCTGCTCAGATTCACTTTTTTCGAGGTATCTGACAGAACCTGTGAGAGAGCTCCGGGAAGATGCTGTTTTCCCATGGCCATCTTGGCTCCACCCCACCAATGACAAATACTCTTAACCAAGGCAAAAGTTGCTACAGTCTTTGGTAAAATGGAATGACAAATATGTGGGACTGACTGAAGAACAAAAGAAACATTCATGGTTTACTGATGGGACTGCAAAATATTTGGGCCATAAAAGACACTGGAAAGCAGTAGCCTATAACTCACGTACTAAGGGAACTTTGGAAAGTACTGAAATAGGTGGAAGTAGTCAATATGCTGAACTTATGGCATTACATCAAGCTATTAAAACAGAAAAGGAGGACAGTGTCATGTACTCATTGATTCATGGGCAGTAGCTAATGGGTTAGCTACATGGATATCAATGTGGAAAAACCGAAATAGGGAAATTCATGGTAAACAAGGCAAAGACCTATGGGAAGATATATGGGACATGTCTTTGGTTACTAATTTGTCAGTTTTTCATTTAGATGCTCACATAGCCCTCACTACACCAGACCACGAGTACAATTCACATGCTGATCAACTAGCAAAGATTGCTACTGAACATATTGTCCCTACACTGACAGTTGATCATCCAGTAGTAGTGAAATGGGTCCACTAAATGGCCAGCCACTTAGGGGTCCAGGTCACACACCGGTTGGGACAAGATTGAGGTATTAGTATCTCTTATTCATTGTTAAAGCAAGTAATAGAGGAATGTCATATATGTCAGTTGAAAAAAGAATTAACTGTTCCTTGAGTAGTAACTGGAAAAATAGCAAGGGGAAAGTTCCAGCCCAGATTTGGCAGATAGATATATATTGGACCACTACCCCAAGATAAAGGATGCAAATTTATATGTACTTGTGTTGACACCTATTCAGGTATACTAGTGGCTTGTCCTTATAAGAATACAACCCAGAAAAACACCTGTAAAACTCTAAATATTGTAAGTCTATATTATGGAACTCCAATGCAGAATCAAAGTGACAATGGTTGACATTTTAAAAATGATGAGATGAAGTGATATTATGTATTGAACAACATAGAGCAGATATCATATTCCATATTATCCACAAGCATCTGGGTTCATAGAAAGAATGAATGGATTGTTGAAAGAATAATTAAGAATAATTCATATCAACACTGGAAGAATAATTTGTTCACTGCTTTATCAAATTTGAATAATATACCATTAGGAGGAAATACACCTCTAGCTGGAATGATGATCCTGAATCTGAAAATTAGGAAACAGCAAACACATAAGATCCAAAATACTGAGCATTGGACTTTGAGGGAAGATGTCCTACAACCATATCCAGGAATACCTGGTTGGGCAGGATATGATCTACATTGTTTAGAGAACTTTTGGTTGGATAGAAAAGGGATAAGAAAAATATCTACTTGGATATGTATGAGAATCCCTAAAAATCATTTTGGATGGATATTACATAAAATGGGACTAGCAGCACAGGGAATACATGTATTGGCTGGAGTGATAGATTCTAGTTAAAAAAGAGAAATTATTGTAGTACTCCAGAACTTGCGTGAAGAACCTATACAATTGTATAAAACTAATAGAACAGTTCAATTGATTATCATTCCTTGTGAAACAATACCCCTTGTGAAAACTGACCCTCCTTCCAAAATAACTATCAGAGGAAAGGAAGGATTCAGTTCTACTGACAGAATAAATTTGGGAACTAAAGTATGGTGAAATGGAAGCTGCACAATGTTGCAAAGGCTCCAAAAATTATAGCATGTGGGAAAGATAATACTGTAACAATGGTTTACCCAGGAGAAAATAATTATGAAACTGTATCCTTGACTCATGTATTCTATCAAGAATGAGGCTATGATAGTCTCTTTGCTTCTTGTTGGCTTTTGTCTGTTAAATTTGTTTGTGAGATTTGTTTCTTGCAAGCTTAGGACCATCCACCTGCAGATACGTGATCACTTAATGTTATCCCAGATGTCGCCCTCTGATGTGTTTGGATGTCACCCCTGGACCTGTCCACAACTGTGATGTGTCATCTCTGGACCTCTCCACAAATGTAATGTGTCATCTCTGGACCTGTCCATGACTGTGATGTGTCAGCCCGGGCCCTGGCATCAACTGAGTTCCAGATGCCAGCTTGTTAAAGAACTAACTCTCAAATAGGACTCAATATCTTGGTGCAGGGACAATTCTACATCCAATTTCAGCTGGAAGAAGCTTTGGAGGATGAAATATTCACCCTTTACCCCAAGATTTTGAGCCCCATTCATTAGAGAGGGGAATGATGACATTGTTTTATATGCTTATATTGTGTAATCCTGTTATATTATTGTGCAAAGTTATGTTGACACCAGTTATCCCAGAATTCCCATTGCCTAATGTAATGTGTAAGAAAGACCTTGGGGACAAATTTAGTGGCAATTTAGATTTGAAGATCTTTCCCCCCGCCATTAATAGGCCATGTGACCCACTTACATCACAGGAACCTTAAGTCACATGTGGTAGGAGGAGCTTCCTGATAGAAAAAGGAAGTTATGTCACAGGAAATGCAGAGAGAGAGAGAGACAGAGCGATTGAGAGAGAGAGAGAGAGAAGTTATGGCTCCTAATGCCTGCTAATGGATGATAGAGCTGAACAGGCTTACTTAGCTATAATATGAGTTTGTTTTTGGGAAGACCCTAGCAGCAAGGCAGAGAGGTTTGGGGATGGTGAGGCTCCATGTTGTGATCTTGTGTATTGAATATTTTACTGCTCTGGTATACTGGATAAATGGCTTGTGGGATATGGTTCTCTGGTGTCTAAATAAATAGTTTACTTCTACCTTCTATGTGGAGAGTCTCATATATTTTGTGATACAGAACCACATAGGCATTTTGATAATTATCATCTGCATTGTTATTATTGCCTTACTGATACAATAGGAAAGCAGGGACCCTGGTCACAGTTCCAGAGTAGAAAAGAGTAACTGTGCTTTATTACAGACTGAAGCACAGTACAGAGGAGTAGTAAACACACCTCTTCAGAGATTATATCAACTCTGAAAGACAAAAAACTTGCAGGTTCCCAAAACTACCTCTGAAAACAGCTGCATCAAAAACTTGAAGATAGATACAGTGACCTCTCCACTCCAGAAGCAGAATCCCACTTTATCACACAGTTAAAAATCATGAAATAGCCTGGAAAATGAGCAAACAGTAGAAAAAGATCCTGGCAATAGAAAGTTATTATGGTGACAGGGAAGATAAAAACACTAACTCAGAAGAACTCAACAATGTCAAAATTCTACATATAAACCATCAAATAAAATTATGAATTGGTCCCAGGCCACAGAAGAGCTAAAAAAAGGATTTTAAAAATCAAGTAAGAGATTTAGAGGAAAAATTGGGAAGAGAAATGAGAGTAATGCAAGAAAATCATCAAAAAAAGTCAACAGTTTGGTTAAGGAGACACAAAAAATACCAAAGAAAATAATACCATGAAAAATAGAATAGGACAAATGATAAAAGAGGCACAAAAACTCCGATGAAGAGAAATTGAAAAGCAGGACTGACTAAAAGAAAAAAGATATACAAAAAGTCACTTAGGAAAAGTCTTTGTGGTAGATCAGCAGCATAGGTTAGACACACAAGACACAGTAGTCAATGATGGCAATAACCTACTATTTGATAAACCCAAAGGCTCCAGCTTCTTGGATAAGAATCACTACTTGACAAAAACTTCTGGGAAAAGTTGAAAAATAGTGGGGCAAAAACTAGGCATAGACCAATATCTCACACCATATATCGACACAAGGTCAAAATGGTACATGATTTAGACATGAAAGGTGATAATATTAGCATATTAGGAGAATAAGCAATGGTTTACCTATCATATATATGGATAAGGGAAGAATTTGTAACCATATAAGAGAAAAAGAACATTATAAAATGCAAAATGAATAACATTACATTATTTTTTAATTGCACAAACAAAACCAATGAAACAAAGAATAGAAGAAAAGGAGAAAACTGGGAAATAATTTTTACAGCCAGTGTGTCTGAGAAAGGCCCCATTTTTAAATTATAGTGTGAACTGAGTCAAATTCATAAGAATACAAGTGATTCCCCAATTGACAAATTGGGTCAAAGGGTAAAAGGACATGAACCAGCAGTTTTCATTTAATGATCTTTTTTTTTGGAGGGGGGAAAGGCAAGGCAATTTGGGTTAAGTGATTTGCCCAAGGTCACACATCTAGGAAGTGTGTCAAGTGTCTGAGGGTGAATTTTAACTCAGGTCCTCCTGATACTAGGGCCAGTGCTCTACTCACTGTGCCACCTAGCTGCCCCAAACCAGAAGTTTTCAGATGAAGAAATTAAAGCTATCCATAGTTATGTGAAAAAATGTTCTAAATTACTATTGATTACAGAAAGGCAAATAAAAACAACTCTGAAGTACCACATCACACCTATCAGATTAGCTAATATGACAAAGCAAGAAAATAATGAATTTTGGAGAAGACATGGGAAAATTGGAATGCAAATACATTGTTGGTGGAGTCATGAACTGATCCAGTCATGTACAATGATCTAAGACAATTTCAAAAGTCTTATGATGCAAAATGCTATCTATATTCAGAGAAAGAAACTATGGGATGGGCTGAGCCAAGATGGCAGAGTGAAAACAGGGACTTACCAGAGTTCTCTTATACATTCTGTCAGGTGCCTCTGAAAAAGGGAATCAGAGCAGATTTGAAAGAGGTAGAAGATACTAGGAGAATGTGTGTGGCAGATTTCCTTCTCAGTAGAATCCTCAGGGTTAACAGGATGGATCTGTGGGCTGGGAGAGTGCTGGGTACATGGAACTGTACCTGACCATACCAGTGATGAGGCAGCAGCAGAACCCAGTCAGCAGACCAGGCTGTGAGAGTTCTGGGCATGCAGAACTAAACCATACTGGAGCAAGAGCGGGAGCAGGCCCAGGGCTGAATTGCCAGCTGTGGCGCTGATCACCAGGTCTCTCAACACAGGATGGGAGTCTTTTGGAGCTCACTAAGACAGAAGTGTAAAGCCTGCAGCAGCAGCCATAACTACTCCTGGAACCATCAGCCCACAGTCTAAAGGTTTGAAACTCACCTTCCTGATGTTGTGGGAACCATGATGACTGAATAAAATGGCTCTCATCTCTCTTTTGAATAACCAGAGAATATTGCTCTAGAGGAAACCCTGAAAAAGAAAAGCTAGAAGTGGGGGTTCAGAAGTCTTTTGACTCCAGAGGCTAAGGAGACCCCCTCTTGTGGGGACAGAAGGACACCAGTGCACGAAGAGAGGCATTCCAGGGAGCCCCATCTTAGCAGAGCAGAAGGAGCTCCTGAGCCCCGGGGGGTGGAACCAGAAAGCACTATTAGCAAGACCCCAGCTGTGCTTTTGCAGAACCAAGGTGATTAGCAGACAGGAGTGCAAACAACGCCTGAGACCACCCATGCTATGTAGTGCAGTCCTAGGGGAGGAAGAGACTTCCAGGAGACAGAACACCCCTCTCCCACACCTCATTCTGTGACCCCCTGGGGAAACTCAGAAAGACTTTACTGGTCCTTGCTTTTTGACACACGCCAGGCAGCTTCAGCTCAGCACCAGGTGAGTGTCATCATTATTTAGCCTCTAGGTGGCAAAACCAGAGGCCACAGCACACAAGGCCTGTAACCAGGCCACCAGTTCCCAGCACAAGAAGCTTGAGACAGAGTTCTCTGTGCCCCAGAAGTGGACATCCATTTTAAAAGCCCAGAAAAAGGAAACCACCAAAAAGAAGCAATCCAGAAAAATAAAGACCATTGATTCTTACTATGGAGACAGGGCAGATTAAAATACCAAATCAGAAGAGGACAGCATTGACACTATACCCACACTTGAAACCTCAAAAGGGAATACAAGCTGGTCTCAAGCCCAAAAAGAATTCTTAGAAGAGCTCATGGAGTATTTTAAAAGCCAAATTAAAGAAGTAAAAAAAAATGGAAAAAAATTCACTGATGAAAACAAATCTTTAAAAAGTAAAATTGGAGACATGCTTAAGGAGGTACAGAACAGAATTGGAGAAAACAGCTCCTTGAAAATTAAAATTGGCCAAATAGAAAAGGAGGTACAGAAGTTAAATGAAGAGAATAATCCATTAAAAATTAGATTTATGCAAGAAGAAGGTAATGACTCTATGAGACATCAAGAATCAGTCAAAGAAAATAAAAAGAAGGAAAAAAAATGAAATATCTCAATGGAAAAACAACTGACCTGAAAAATAGATCCAAGAAAGATAACCTAAGAATTATTGGTCTATTGGAAAGCCATGATGAAAAAAAAAGAGCCTGGACAGTATCTTCCAAGAAATCATAAAGCATAACTGCCTCAGAATCTCCTTACTGTTACATTGAGGTAGACTTACTGGTTTTTGCATATAATTATTGCTCTGTCGAATTAGGGTTATTGGTTTTGGAATCTGATCCTCTGGTGTCTGAATAAATGTTTTACTTCTTCTGCCTTCTATACAGAGATTCTCTTATACTTTGCAATTCTGAACTATACAGGCATATTCATGGTCACCATCGATACTATGAATCTTGCTTGCCCAATGCCTTCAAATAGGGACTTTCAAATATATGAAAGAATGAAAAAAGAATTAAAGGAAGGGCAGAAGAGATTATCTTTGTATAGTTAAAATATAATTTGAGATTAAGAAATCATTTATATTAAAATATAAACTGAGAAATTAGATTGTATTTCGAATTTATTCAAAACAATAAACATTGGTTCTTTGCACAGTAGTGTTAATCTGTACACATGAACAATACAGATAAGAAAATAAATTTTCTGAAAATAATTATTTTAATTGACTCTGAATTCTGCAGAGTTTAGATGTTTTACTAGAAATGTTATTAAGCATGATTATTAATTATGGTACAGTAAGAAAAGTTCCACAACCTATTCTATTATTGATAAAATACATTATTTCAGTCAATCGGTTGTATGTATTAAGAAAATTCATAACTTGTGAATTTGTCTCAACAGATTTGAAGAATACTGGGTGAATGATAGGAAGTGAAATCAACCTGTTTAGTAAAAGGATATGTGAAATAAGATACTGTTTATGATATTATGATTCACTTGTCAATGATAAAGTACAAATAAAAATATAGCAAAAGATATATAAGTTCAGGGGGGCGGAGCCAAGATGGTGACTGGAAAGCAGTAACTGGTGTGAGCTCCCCACCAAATCCCTCCAAAAACCTATAAAAAATGGCTCTGAACCAATTCTAGAGCTGCAGAACCCACAAAGTGGCAGAGGGAAGCAGGGCTCCAGCCCAGGACAGCCTGGATGGTCTCTGGGTCAGGTCTGTCCCACACAGAGCTCCCAGCCCCCAGCTGAGGGGAGCAGAGCTGAGCCCAGCACACACGGTGAGAACAGACCAGACGCGGACCTACCAGACCAGGATACAAGCGGAGAGTGCCCTGGCATCCTGAATTACTGAGCTGTGGCATCCACCAGACCTCGCAACCCACAAAGAGCGACGACATCAGAGAAGGTTAGTGGGAAAAGCTGCGTGACTGAGTTTGCGGTTCCGGCCATTTGCCCCTGGGGCAGCAGAGGTGGGGCAGCTTTAGAACTAGGCTGCAGCTTCTTCTGGCCCCAGGCCCACCTGATGGGAGGAATTTAGTGGCTGATTTAAGCCATCCGCAGCAGGGGCTTTTGGGGCAGGAGGAGTGTAGCTGAAAAGGCAGCACATCCACCCAAGCAAGGAACATAGAACTCTTTAGTCTTTAAGCAGCCACGCCCCGTTGAAAAATTCAAAGGTTAATTAAGTTAGAGGGGAATAT
>CM053622.1:116427555-116478994 GCA_028646595.1 Phalanger gymnotis
ATGGGCTTTCTGGGCCTGGAGTCTTTTTGTCAAGATGTTGGAATGGGGAGGCTGGTTCAAGTTTTTGCTGCGGTGGGGCCTAAATAAATTTCTTGTTGTTTTCTCCTTAGAGAATCTCTCATACCTTGCGATTTCGGACCATTCAAACATATACATGATTATATTTGAGATCATAAATTCGGCCTTCCTACTACACCAGTATCAAAAATGAAAAGGTTGAATTCACCTCTAATGAAGAGGAACTCAAAATAATTATTAGGAATTACTTTTCCCAATTGTATGCCCACAAATTTGACAGCCTTAGCGACATGGATGAATATCTACAAAAAAAACATAAATTGCCCAGGTTAACAGAAGAGGAAATAAAATTCCTAAATAAGCCCATTTCAGAAAAAAGAAATTGAGCAAGCCATCAATGAACTCCCTAGGAAAAAATATTCAGGGCCAGATGGTTTTACATGTGAATTTTATCAAACCTTTAAAGAACAATAAATTCTTATATTTTATAGACTATTTGGGAAAATAGATGAAGAAGGAGACCTATCAAATTTTATGACACAAATATGGTATTAATACCCAAAGCAGGTAGAGTCAAAAAAGAGAAAGAAAATTATAAACCAATTTCCCTAATGAATACTGACACAAAAATTTTAAATAAAATATAAGCTAAAAGATTGCAGCAACTTATCACGAGAATAATACACTATGACCAGGTAGGATTTATTCCAAGAAAGCAAGGCTGGTTCAGTATTAGGAAAACGATTAGTATAATTGATCATATGAACAACAAAACTAGCAGAAACCATATGATCATCTCAATAGATGCAGAAAAAGTCTTTGACAAAATACAACATCCATTCCAATTAAAAACACTAGAAAACATAGGAGTAAATGGAGCTCCCTTAAAATTATAAATAGCATCAATCTAAAATCATCAAAAATCATTATTTGTAATGGGGATAAGTTAGATGCATTCCCAATAAGATCAGGGGTGAAACAAGAATGTTCATCATCACCCCTACTAGGCAATTTGGTACTAGAAGTGTTAACTGTAGCGATAAGAGAAGAAAAAGAAATTGAAGGAATTAGAATAGGCAAAGAAGAAACTGAATTATCATTTTTTGCAGATGATATGATGAGTTATGTAGAGAATCCAGTAAAAATGCTATTTGAAATAACAAACAACTTTAGCAAAATTGCAGGATATAAAATAAACTGACATAAATCCTTGGCATTCCTATATACTAACAAAGCCCAACAGCAAGAGATAGAAAGATAAATTCCATTCAAAGTTACTGTAGACACTATAAAATATTTGGGATTCTATCTGCCAAGACAAACCCAGGGCCAATAAAAACATAATTATGAAACACTTTTCATGCAAATAAAGTCAGACCTGAATAAATGGAAAAAATATCAATTGCTCATGGTTAGGCTGAGCTAATATAATAAAAATGACAATTTTACCTAAATTAATTTATCTATTCAGTGCCATACCAATCAAACTATGAAAAAAATATTTTACAGACCTGGATAAAATAATAACAAAATTCATCTGGAAGAACAAGAAGTCTAGAATATCTAGGGAAATAATGAAAAGAAATGCTAGGGAAGTTTACCTAGCCACACCAGATATTAAACTGTACTGTAAAGCAGCAGTCATCAAAACTACCTGGTACAAGCTAAGAAACAGAGTCATGGATCACTGTAATAGGACAGGTAATGGAATGCTATTGTGCTATAAGAAATGAGGATGATACCGACTTCATAACAACCTGGAAAAACCTACATGACATGATGCTGAGTGAGCAGAGTAGAGCCAGGAGAACATTATACACCACCACAGAAACATGGGTTCTGTGAGGACTAACCCTGATAGACTTTGCTCTTCTCAGCAACACAAGGTGCAAAGATAACACCAAAGGACTCATGTTGGAGAATGCTGTCTACATCCAGAGAAAGAGCTGCGGAGTGTGAATGCAGACTGAGGCACACTTTGTGCTTGCCTTTTTTTCCCTTTTTTTTCTCTTTTTGTTTTTGGGGATTTTTTTTTGGTTCTGTTTCCTCTTTCTCATGATTCATTCCATTGGTCGTAATTCTTCTTCACAACTTGACTAGTGTGTTATACATAGAAGATATATCAGATTCCATGCTGTCTTGGGGAGGGAGATCCGGAGTGGGGGGAGGGGGGGAAGAAAACCTGGAACTCAAAATTATGTAGAACTGAGTGTTGCAAACTAAAAATAAAAACTCTCAAAAAAAAAAAAGGAAACAGAAAAGGCCAAATGATAAGGAAACATAAAAATCCACTGAAGATAAAAATTCTACAAAAAGAAGAATTGGCCACAGGAAAAAAGAAATACAAAAATTCACCAAAATAAAAACACCTTAAGAAGTAGAATTTGTCAAATGGAAAGAAAGGTACAAAGGTTCACTGGAGAAAATAATTCCTTAAAAATTAGAACTGGACAATTAGAACGTGATGAAAGGAACAATAACTGCTTACCCACTGCCACTGATGGAAAGGTAAGATCAAAAGCACTGGTAGTGGTAGCAGCCCCTAGAACAAATATATAGCTTTTATTCCAGTGCTCAAAGATATCATCATACAGGGGCACCTAGGTGGCACAGTGAGTAGAGCACTGGCCGTGGAGTCAGGAGGACCTGAGTTCAAATCTGAGCCTCAGAACCTTAATACATGTACTAGCTCTGTGACCTTGAGCAAGTCACTTAACCCCAATTGCCCTGTCAAAACAAACAAAACAAGACAAACAAACAAACAAAAAAGATAATCATCGTAGAAAGCAGGTTCAGTTGAGATGCAGCCTGGCTATTAATTCTCCAAGAACTAGCAACACTGGTTTGTCACCAAATTAGTTGGCACTGACAAATGGTTCAGTATCAAAAACTGGTACAATGGTTATTTGGAAATGTAATTGGAGAAGTTATATAGTCATCTGCTTCTTGTTGTCCCTGACAAACCAGGGGGTCTTTCCATCAGATTTGCAGGTTAAATTTTCTCTCTCTGTTATCTTCTCTAAAAGAATGTGGGGCCACTGAGTGCTGAAATTCTCTTACTTTGTTATTGCATTCTAAGTCCTTAGCAGAGTGCTTTATTTAAAAATTTCCATGCATATTTTACTCATTCATTCAACCATGTGAGTCAATTATAATTATCAGAATTTTACATATGAAGAAACTGAGGCTTAAGAATGTTAGAGTTTTTACTCTGTCACATAGCCATTGTCAATAGCAGTATATGAACTAGGAAATTTTTGGTCCCAAGTATAGTATTTTAATTCTGTCTCCAGAGAATATGGAGCCCAGTATAGTACAAAAATCATTAATCCTGAATACCAGTAATTCAATGAGATTACATCTAAGAAGAGGGGCAGCAAAATAAATCATGCTCTCAGGTATATGTATGTATAACAATGTTTTACTAAAAGATAAATTCAACTGAAGACAAATGCTAAACAGAAAATTGTACATAAGTGCCACTAATAGATGATGGGATATGACTTATGACAAAGTCGTTACAATGGAAGGTATATATCATTTAAAAGGAAATGATAGATAAGACTTTCATTACAAATAAAGAAGATACTATTACATAAGGTAATCAGATTAACAGGTCATGAAGTAAAATTTTTGGGTAAGGTTCATTAGAGGGAAAATCACAATCAATACTGTGATGTGAGAATACTATAAGCATCCAGCCAAATGGAAGAGTTCAGTAAACAAATAAACTTGGAATGGAGAGATTATATGATAATGACTGGAAACTTCAATGATTGTGTCATCTCATGAAGCTCTCTTGTTGCTAAAAGGACAACATCTGACAAATTATTGACTAATAAAAATTTTATTCTTCTTTTTTTAATTATTTAATATTTTTAGTTTCCAGCATTGATTTCCACAAGAATTTGAGTTACAAATTTTCTCCCCATTTCTACCCTCCCCCTTACTCCAAGATGGTATATATTCTGATTGGCCCATTCCCCAGTCAACCCTCCCTTCTGTCACCCCATTCCCTCCATCCCCTTTTTCCTTACTTTCTTGTAGGGCAAGATAGATTTCTAGGCCCCATTGACTGTATATCTTATTTCCCAGTTGCATGCAAAAACAACTTTGTTTTGAATATCTCATTTTGAAACTTCGAGTTCCAAATTCTCTCCCCTCTTCCTTCCCCACCCATCCTCCCTAAGAAGGCAAGCAATTCAACACAGGTCACATGTGCATCATTATATAAAACCCTTCCACAATACTCACGTTGTGAAAGACTAACTATATTTTGCTCCCTCCTATCCAGTCCCCATTTATTCATTTTTCTCCCTTGACCCTGTCTGTTTTTGAAAGTGTTGGCTTTTGATTACCTCCTCCCCCTATCAGCCCACCTTTCTATCACACCCCCTTTTTATCTCCTTCCTTCTTTTTTCCTGTGGGATAAGATACCCAATTGAGTGTGTATTTTATTCCCTCCTCAAGTCAAATCTGATGAGAGCAAGATTCACTCATTCCCCCTCACTTGCCCCCTCTTCCCTCCCAACAGAACTGCTTTTTCTTGCCACTTTTGTGTGAGATAACTTACCCCATTCAATCTCTCCCTTTCTCCCTCTCTCAATATATTCCTATCTCATCCCTTAATTCAATTTTATTTTTTTAGATATCATCCCTTCATATTCAACTCCCCCTGTGCTCTCTATCTGTATATATGTGTATTCCCTTCAGCTACCCAAATACTGAGTTCTCATGAATTACACACATCATCTTTCCACGTAGGAATGTAAACAAAACAGTTCAACTTTAGTAAGTCACTTACGATTTCTCTTTCCCATTTACCTTTTCATGCTTCTCTTGATGCTTGCGTTTGAATGTCAAATTTTCTATTCAGCTCTGGTCTTTTCTCAGATAAAGCTTGAAAGTCCTCTATTTTATTGAAAATCCATATTTTGTCTCGGAGCATTATACTCAGTTTTGGTGGGTAGGTGATTCTTGGTTTTAATCCTAGCTCCATTGACCTCCGGAATACCATATTCCAACCCCTTTGATTGCTTAATGTAGAAGCTGCTAGGTCTTGTGTTATCCTAATTGTTTTTCCACAATACTCAAATTGTTTCTTTCTGGCTGCTTATACTATTTTCTCCTTGATCTGGGAGCTCTGGAATTTGGTGACAATATTCCTATTTGTTTTCTTTTGGGGATCTTTTTCAGGAGGCAATCAGTGGATTCTTTCAATTTCTATTTTACCCTCTGGGTCTAAAATATCAGGGCAGTTCTTGATAATTTCTTGAAAGATGATTTTTAGGCTCTTTTTTGAGCATGGCTTTCAGGTAGTCCAATAATTTTTAAATTATCTCTCCTGGATCTATTTTCCAGGTCAGTGGTTTTTCCAATGAGATATTTCACATTGTCTTCCACTTTTTCATTCCTTTGGTTCTGTTTTATAATATCTTGATTTCTCATAAAGTCACTAGCTTCCACTTGATCCAATCTAATTTTTAAGGTAGTATTTTCTTCAGTGGTCTTTTGGACTTCCTTTTCCATTTGGCTAATTCTGCCTTTCAAGGCATTCTTCTCTTCGTTGGCTTTTTGGAGCTCTTTTGCCATGTGAGTTAGTGTATTTTTTAAGGTGTTATTTTCTTCAGTATTTTTTGGGTCTCCTTTAGCAACTCATTGACATGTTGTGTTGTCAAGCAAAATTGTCTCTTTAGTATGGCTTTTGTTCCTTTTGAGTGGAAGTACTTTCAGCTGTTAAGTGCTAAGTCCCAGGCCCAAAGCCCTATCAGGTGTGAAACCTTTGTAGGTGTAGATTAATGACTTAAGAGGGGCCAACTCGGGAACCAATGGTCTCTGGTCGTTGAGGCAGGGCTTGAGAATGCCAGAGGCTTGGCTGCGAGGAAAGGTGGGCCAAGAGACAGTTTCAGCCGAAGCGGAAGCTGCTGTGGAAGCCAGAAGCTGGGGAAGCAGGGCTTACCCGTGTGTAGACCCAGGAGTGCGAGCAGGAACGTGAGGCCAGTAAAAATGATTTGGCTAAATACTGTCTTGTTTTTCTGTGGCCTCCTCATTACTCTTGTGAGGTGAGCTTTCTGGGACTGGAGTCTTTTTGTCAAGATGTCGGAATGGGGAGGCTCATCCACAGTTCTGCTGCGGTGGGGCCTAAATAAATTTCTTGTTGTTTTCTCCTTAGAGAACCTCTCATACCTTGCGATTTTGAACCATTGAAACATATACATGATTATATTTGAGATTATAAATTTGGCCTTCCTACTACACATGTTTGTCATGATTTTCTTGCATCACTCTCATTTTTCTTCTCAATTTTTCCTGTACTTCTCTTACTTGCTTTTCCAAATCCTTTTTGAGCTCTTCCAATGGCTTGAGACCAATTCATGTTTTCTTGGAGGCTTTTGATGTACGTTCTTTGACTTTGTTGACTTCTTCTAGCTGTATGTTTTGGTCTTCTTTGTCACCAAAAAAGATTCCAAAGTCTGAGTTTGAATCTGAGAGCATTTTCACTGACCATTCATGTTCCTAGCCAACTACTTGACCCTTGAGCTTTTTGTCAGGGTATGACTGCTTGTAGAGTAGAGAGTACTTTGTCCCAAGCCTTAGGGGCTGGACTGCTTTTTTTCAGAGTTGCTTCTACACAGCAAGCTGTGCCACACCAGCACCTCTTCTCCCTCAAGAACCACCAACCAGGATTGCAGCCCAGATCCAGGCAAGGCAAAGCAGGCTTTGCACTCTCACTCTAATCTGCTGCTTAATTCCTCCCACCAGGTGGGCCTGGGGCTGGAGGCAACTGCAGCTATAGCTCTGGAAGCAGCCTCATTGTTGCACCACCTATGCTGCCCCCAGAGTGGTGGCTGAGAGCAAACTCCTTTCACTCTGTCCCAGCAGCTTTTCCCACTAACCTTCTCAGTTGTCTTTGGCCTTTGTTGGTTGAGAAGTCTTGTAACTGACCTCACTGATTCAGGGCACTATGCCTGTTCTGCCTGGGTCCTGGTCTGGTTGGTCCTGATGTGGCCCACACTGGGCTCTGCTTCACTCTATTCCCAGCTCTGTGTGATAGACTCTTCCCAGAGACCATCCAGGCTGTCCTGGGCTACAGCCCTGCTTCCCTTTGCTATTTCCTGGGTTGTGCAGGTCTAGAATTTGTTCAGAGCCATTTTTATAGATGTTTGGAGGGACCTGGGGGGGGGGGAGAGTTTAAGCAAGTCCCTGCTTTCCAGCTGCCATCTTGGCTCTGCCTCCTAGTTTTCTAAAAGGAAGAAAGAGCAATGATAACAAAAACCTCACTATTCTAGGTTTGACTCTAGCAAATTAAGAGTGACTAATTTGTGAATTAGAAATTAACAGAACATTGGTAGAAAGTAACCAATTCACATTAGGTTTTTAATAGAGATAAGACTTGCAGAAGCACGTGTGTGCTAATATGCACATAACTTTTTGGAAAGGGAATTTCTAAGAATAGAAATGAAAGAAGCAGTGTAATATGTAAGAAAGAGTACTGAATTTGGATTTATTGAGCCTGAGTACAAGTCCCAGCTATCCTACCTCATATGAGTTTGTTTCACTTATTTCTGGTCCTTTCTGGATCTTAATTCCCTCATTTGTAAAATGATGGAATTCAACTAAGTGATCTCTGTTCTCCAGCTCCAAATCAATAATTTGAGGAGTTTTGGTCAGAATAACAAACTTCATTTCAGCCTAAGAGTTCCACTAGTATTTGCTAACTGCCTGAGTATGATGCTTTATCCAAGGTCACCTCCTGAAAACATTTGAACTCTCCATCACTAGGAAGAGAATTTCAAGCCATATATTTAGTGGGTGGCTTTCAAAAAACTAAATAGCCACCAACTATCTGATGTGAGCAGCAAACAGTTGAGTAACTACAAGAACAGTGGATACACTATATCTAAGTCATCTGGTATGGATGACATAACACCTTTTGGAGAGTAGTGGTTTTACCCAGCAAAAAAACAGAATAATGGTGTCACTAAAGAACTTGTACAGTTCAGTACTATTTGGTGCGTGTCACCCTAGTCAAACATGCACACTGGTCTCGTATAGACGTTTACCTGTAAACTACTTGGTGTATGTGCTAGACACAGATGTTCTTAGAACAATATTCCCTGGACACATGAGTTCATATTTGTGTACTCTCCACAATACATGTTCCATGGTCATAAATGTTCTAAGATTAAGGTCTTAGTTCTACTTTTTAATTGCTCTTAGAATTTAGACATATTTTTTCCACTTTGAACTCCAGTTTCTTAATATGGTAATAAGAATATTTATGTTCAATATTTCATTTCTTCAGTGGATCCTTGATTGAATCTCTGTGGCCACACTTTTTATTACGATATTGTGATGAATGGAGTATATTGAGCAAATAGATTTATCTGTAGATTCTCAATAGCTATAGGAAAGTTCCTTTCCATTTGGATTCAATGCAGTATATCATCAAACAACTTGATTAACAATATAACAATTTAAAATTTGCAAAGAATCCTCCATGATTCTGGTAAACACTTTTCCTAAGACAGATATACCTGTCTTGTTTAGCAAATGCCAGTAATAACTGGATGGCTTTGGATGATGTTAACTTTATAATTTGAACCTTCCAAGGCATTAAATTCATGAAATACAACTTGTTGAAGAACTTTTATTTCTTATTTATTCTAAACATTCATTTTGAAAACTTCTTGAGTTTCAAATTATCTCCCACCACTTTCCTATCCATTGAAAAGGCAATGAATATTATATCAATTACAAATATGAATTAATACAAAGGAAGATTTTCCATTTTAGCTACGTTGAAAAAAAAATAAAAGTGAAACAAAGTATGCTTCAATCTGCCCTCAGAGTGCATCAGTTTTCAATCTGGAGCATGTTTTGTCCTGAGTTCTTTGAAACTGTCTCGAATTTTTGTATTGATCAGAGTAGTGCATTTTACAGGTAATTATTATCATAATATCACTATTACTGCTCTCTGGTTCTGTTAGCATATGTGTGTAGGTGTGTGTGTATATGTATATGTGTATATATATTTCCTCAATTGTATATAAAAACAATTGTTAATTTTTTTAAAAAAAAATTAGAGTTTAAATTATTTTCCTCCCTTTCCTTCTCCTTCCTTAGGAAGGTCAGAAATTTGATACAGGTTACACACACAGTAATGCAAAACATATTTACATATTAGTCATATGATGAAAGAAAACACAGAAAAAATCAAGAAAAATAAAGTTTAAAAGTATACTTTGATATGAATTCAGACTCCATCAGTTCTTTCTCTGGAGATGGATAGCATTTTTCATCATAAGTCCTATGGAACAGTCTTAAATCATTCTATTGCTGAAAATATTTAAGCTTCAATGAATCGTTGAACACTATTGCTGTTTCTGTATACACTGCTCTCTGGGTTCTACTCACTTCATTTTGTATCAGTTCATGTAAGTCTTTCCAAGGTTTTTTGAGCATCCTGCTTGTCATTTATCACAGCACACATTATTATATTACAATCATATGCCACAATTTATTCAGGTATTTGTCAATTCTTGAGCATCCTCTCTACTTCCACTTCTTTGCCACTACAAAAAAAAAAGCTGCTATAATTTTTGGTGCATTTAGGACCTTTTCCTTTTTTCTTAAATCTCTTTGGGATACAGGCCTAATAGTGATATTGCTAGATGAAAGGGCATACACAGTTTTATAGCCCTTTGGGCACAATTCCAAATTACTCTTCAGAATGGCTAATTTAGTTCACAATTCCACTAACGGTGCATTTTCCAGTCAATCTGATGCATGTGGGGTGATACCCCAGAGTCATTTTAATTTTCATTCTTCAAGTCAATAATGATTTAAAGCATTTTAACATATTATTGGGCAAAATAACTCTTACTAATGCCTTTAATTTCAACTTCATCAGAAGTGCATTTGATCTTTTCATTTTTATTGTATTCTATCTCCTTTAAAAAAATCAAATAAACCAATGGTTTGTCTATTTTACTTTTGTTTTTAAAAATTAGTTTTATTTGTTAGTTCAATATTTTTGTGTTTGCTTTTTGCTTTATTTTGTTTTTCACTTTCAGTTTTATTAATCTCACTTTGATTTCCAGGATTTCTATTTTGGTGTTTAATTAGGGATTTTTACTTCGTTCTTTATCTGGTTTTCTTTTTTTTTTTTATTTCCCTGGCCAATTTGTTGGTCTGCTGTTTCTTTTATTGATGTACACAGTCATGGATATAAAATTCCCCCTAATATTGGTATGGCTACATTGAACAAATGTTGGTATGTGGTCTCATTTTTGTCATTACTTTTAATGAAATTTTTGTTTCTGTGATTTATTCTTTGACCCACTCATTCTTTAGGATTAGATTATTTAGTTTCTTATGTTTCCACAACTCTTTATTGAATGTAGTTTTTATTGCACTATGGTCAAAACGTGTGTATGTCATATTTCTGCTTTTCTGCATTGTTGTGAGGGTCTTTTGCCCTAGTACACAGTGAATTTTTTTTGTGAAAGTGTCTTTATCATCTGAGAAAAAGTTATATTTTTTTCTATTTCCATTCAATTTTCTTTACAGTTCTATCAGATACAATTGTTTTTTTTTAATTCCATACATTTTCTTAATTCATTTCTTATTTATTTTGTGGTTAAATTTATTTAGCTCTAAGAGGGAAAGTTGAGTTTCCTCTACTCACTCATATGATTTTAATATCTATTTCCTCCTGTGACTCATTTAAGTTTTGCTTTAAGAATTTAGATGCTATGCCATTTTATGCATATACAGTAAATCCTCAACTTTTCCTAAGGTGATGTTCCTAGAAGATAGGATAACAGCCAAAAATGTGAATGTTAATACATTGAACCTCTGGGAAATAGAATGTTGGGATCACGTGACCACCACAAACTGTAATCTTTTACTATAGATTGCTGAAAATACACTTTTCTGCATATAATTTTATTAGAAAATATTAATTCTGATAAAATGCAGGATACAAAAATAAAACTGGTAAAGTGATAACCATTTTTCTCAATAGTAATTCCCTAGAATTCTGTGACCTTTTGTGCTAACATCTCAAGTAAAAATTAAAAAAAACATTGATTTTAGACAATAGTTGCTTTTCCTGATATAAAATCTGCTGTATCACAAATACTGTATACAGCAAATGAAATTCTTAATACTAAAACATTTTAACCTGGATTTTACCTTTCACTGTGTCAGATGGTGGTGTGAGTATATTGCATTGTATATTGTTCTGCTTTAAATATTTCTACCTTGGCCACCCTGACATTAGTTGCTACTGTCAGAAGACTCCAACACTGGCAAATTTTGATATCATCTCCAACACTCTGTCCTAGACAGCTGGTAGATGTCATTGGAGATCATAAAGGATACATCTGTTTGAAATATTTTTTTTCCTTTTTTTAGATATAATGTATTGTTGATCTGTTAACACCAAACTCACGGCTGACAATAGTTGCAGACATTCCAGCATAAAGTTTATCTAACACATTTATTTTCCCATTAAGCTGAATCACTGACTTTGCACTCTTGGGCTTAGAACCCAAACTACTTGAACTATGCTGGAGGGCAGCATAATTATAAACCTTGAATTTTAAAGGTAAACAACGAAAATGTGTAAAAAATGCATGGGAGGCTCTTTAATCTAAAATGGTAGGCAGAACAAGACCATAAAACACCTCATAGGATATCAACATCTCCAAAATTTGTGCACATCATGCCTCTTACTTTTTTTCTCTATCTTTCTTGTATACCTCATTTATGTAGTAATTTCTCTCATTTTTTTTCAGGGGTGGTGGCAGGGCAATTGGGGTTGAGTGACTTACTGAAGGTCACACAACTAGTGTGTCAAGTGTCTGAGGCCAGATTTGAACTCAGGTCCTCCTGACTTCAGGGCTGGTGCTCTACTCTCTGCACCACCTAGCTGCCTCTAATTTCTCCCATTTTTACTCTCCCTCCCCCCTTCTCCCAAAGCCCCCTTCTTCTTCTCCCAGCCACTTTTCAAGAACCATCCAAACATAATCAACTCATTCCCTTGCCTTCTGTCTATGTAGACTTTCTCTAACTGCCACAATAATAATAAAGTTCTTTGAAGTTACATGAATCATTTTCCCATATAGGAAGATAGACATATTAAATGTAAGTCCCTTATGATTTCCTACACATGTTTCCTTTTATTGTTTCACTTAAATTTTCTGTTTGAATGTCAAATTTTCTATTCAGCTCGGGTCAGAAATGTTTGAATAACCTCTATTTCATTAAATATCCATTTTCTCCATGGAGGCTTATACCAAGTTTTGCTGAGTAGGTTATTCTTTGTTGCTATCCTTTTCTGCCTTTGCCTTCAAGAAGGTCATGTTCCAGGTCCTCTGCCCCTTTAACGTCATAGCATCTAAGCTTTGTGGAATCTTACCTGTGGCTTGATTCTATTTAAATAGTATATTTCTGGATGAAATGTTTTCTCTTTCACCTGCAATATCTGGAATTTGGCTACAATATTTTGAGGATTTTCAGAAAATGATTGGTGGATTTTTAAGGTTTTAATTTTAACCTCTGCTTCCAGGATTTTTTTTTGTTTAAATGTGATGTCTAGTTTTCTTCTTAGATCATGACTTTCAGATAGTTTGATAATTTAAAATTATCTCTCCTTGATCTATTTTTGTGGTGAGTTTTTTTAATGAGATATTTCATATTTTCCTCATTTATTTCATTGCTTTGATTTGGTTTTGTTATTTCTTGATATACCATGCAGTCATTAGCCTTCACTTGCTCAATTCTGATTTTTAGGCAATTATTTTCTTCAGAGAGTTTTTTGTATTTCTTTTTCTATTTGGTCAATCCTGTTTGTTTTTTTAAGGTATTATTTTCATCAGTAATTTTTGTGCTTCTTTTGCCAAGTTGTTATTTTTATTTTTGTATTGTTCTGACATCATTCTCATTAAGTTTCCCAATTATTTTTCCGTGAAATACTTGAATTTGGAAAAAAAAAATAATTCCTCCAGGAATTCTTATTGACCTTGTGTCCATTTTTTTTTTCCCTTTGAGTCTTTGTTTCTAGATATTTTGACATTATTGCCTTCTTCTGAATTTGTGTCCTGATCTTCCCTGCCAAAATAGTAGCTTTTTTTATGATCAGGTACTTTTTTAAAAAAAAAATTCCTCACTTTTCTAGCCTATTTCTTGATTGTTGGGCTCCATTCCTGACACTGATTTTGCAGTGAGGCATTGTCTCAGACTTCAGACTCCTGTGCTACTTTGTTCAAGAGCTAGTAATTTAGGTTGGTAAGTTGTTTTTCTTTCTTTTCTTTTTGAGGCAATCATGGTTAAGTGATTTGCCCAATGTCACACAGCTAGAAAGTGTCTTATGCAAGATTTGAACTCAGGTCCTCCTGACTCCAGGACCAATGCTTAGCTGCTGTACCACCTAGCTACCTCTAGAGGTCTGTAAGTTTTTAGTACTTTCAAGAAATACAGAACAAGATGCTTTCTTGGTCTAGGATCTGCTCCTTATCCGGGAAGGGCCCTTCATACCTTGTAGTCACCAAGGACTGCTCCTCAAGGATCCTGCTCTCTTGGAACAGTAAATGCTACTGTTCCTCAGGATCCTTTCTCCCTTGGGACAATAATGCAACCCATAAATGAGTATGGGCAATGAAATCTCTAAAAATTGTACATTCCTGTACTTGATGCTAATATGGGAGTCCTCTACAATCTCTTTGTGACTGATGGGGTCCTTGCATGCTTGTGCTTGGACTCTAATTCTAACATCACATTTCTCCCCAGTCTCTGGTTGGATGCCTGTGCCTGGACTCCAATTCCAAAATCATACACAGTTCTAAAATCACATCTCTCCCTAGCTTCGAAACATTAGCCGTAGCAGTTTGTCTCTAGTTCAAGGGCAGCATGCCTTAGCAAAATGCTTATCTCTACTCCTGATACTGTGGCCAGCTCCACCTATAGAATTTATTGGTCCACCTCCCTGTGTAGTGCTAAATGGCTGTTCACTGGGCCATAACAATATTTACTGCTTACTGGACTTACTGATATGTACATTGTACACTCTCTTACATTCATCTTGTCTAACAAGACATTTGATGAGAGCCACCTGGATATTTCCAGTCAGCCCTGACTGTTAGTTGACTTAGTGACATTTCACAGTCAAAACCACACCCTCAGTAAGCCCCTACCCCCTTGGGCTATTTCCCAGTAAACTCTGGGTAAGATACCTGCTCAGTAGATACAAAAAGTGTATGTTCCTTTAGGAACTGACCACTCCTTAACCACTCCCTAATCCCACCCCAAAACACCCAATTGACAGGTTTCACCCCCAAATCTTATATTTAAACTTTGCCTGCATCCTTGAAAGGTTGTGGGTTCCCTAAGAACTCTTGCCCTCTGTAAAGTGTAATAAATTTTTGCCACCTTGACTTAAAAATGCTTGAGATTGAGAATTCATGCCAAATGGCCCCAACCCTCTCCATTGCTCAGGTCCTTGAGGGGCACTCCACCCAGTGACCCTGTCTGGGAACTCCATTCTTGGGGTTCCTAGATCTCAGCTCCCTCAGCCCTCAGCATAACCAGTCGCCTGATCAGTTCACCTTCTCAAGTTGAGATTTTCCAAAGCCACTACTGCTGTTATCATTGTCACCTCTAAGGCCCACAGCTGGTGTTGCTACTAGGTGTGCTCTGGGCTAGTCTCCACCTCAGTGTCACACACTTCTCTTTCTGAGAAGTTGCTTGGACTAGGAAAAATATGTTAATCCAAACTTTTGTTTAGTTTGATGCTCCAGAATTCAATTTGAAGTATTATTTTAAAGCTGGAGGGGAATGTTGGGAGAGAATTGTTATAATGTTGCCTCTACTCTGCTATCTTGGCTCTGCCCCTACAAGTCCAAAGGGAGAACTTTTCAAAATAAGTCTTGTCCTACATATCCAGATGTTTTCTTGTAATCAAGAAACAATAGACAACAAACAGCACAATCTTTTATTCCTTGTTCTGCTCAGTCAATTGTCCGGAGATGTTGTTTATTTAAGAAAATCCTCAGCAAAGTGTTGCCTTTTCCCTTCTTGTATCTTGTATTATGTCTTCACAAATTCAATGCATCATTCTAATTATGATTTTTCAGACATTAGAAAATCAATATACATTGTTTCCTGCTGATTTCTTTGCAGGATTTTTAATAATATCATATATGATTATTTCTATTATTTGGGAATTTTATTACTGAGATATCTTGAAAACTAATTTCAGAATGTCTTTATAATTGTGATGTTTATTTGATATTTTCACAAGGATTAAATGAGATAATATATGTGAAAAATGTTTTGAAAACTGTGAAGTACAATATAAATGTAAGTTATTATAACCTTCTTCTTTATGCCTACTTATGAAGAAATCCTTTAGGATAGTCCTAATTCTATGTTTCATCGTAACATTAGGGTGACTCTGTATTCTTAAAGACTATGTCAGCATAGCAAAAGTAGTTTCTATTAGTCAGAAGAGGATATGATCCCAATGTAAGCAGTTTATAATATATTTAATTTGAGTACCTATCAGTTAAAATCCAAGAGAATCAGGAACAGAAATGTGTCCTAATATCTCCCATTAAAATAATATTTACTGAAAAGTACACTAGTACAATAGAGAACTGACTTTAAGGTCAGTAAGACCAGGGTTCATGTTCTTTCTTTGACATATTCTGCCTGTGTGACCCTAGGAAAATCATTTAAACTTGAAGTGTCCAGTGTAATTTTCTAAGACCATAAATGGGAGATAAGGTATAGCACGCATTGGTGGAGGAATTTTTCTCATCTGGGATTTTATTTTGTCAATGAAATCACTGGTTCTAGCTGCTGTGTGAGTCTCTATCTGTCTCTATCCCAGGATTAACAAAAGTTTAGTATAATTATGAGTTGTATTTTGTACTAGGAATCACCCATGCTGATAAAAATCGTACTTAAGTAATGATGTGAATTGAAACAAACAAACAAAAAAAAAACTATGTAGGTGTTTTATTCTGACATATGCAGATACACATAGATATCTGTATAAAATTATGTATTTTTATTATGTACTATTCAGCAATGAACGGCTATAGTGGCTAGCCTTGGTGTCAGGATGACCTGATTCAAGTACCTCTTTCATAGATGCTCAAATAATGTTTGTTAACTGCTTGACTAGAACATGTAGCATACATGAACTTGGGCAAGTCACTTATCATGTCAATGCCTCAAACAATGTGTAAAACAAGTTGAAAAATAGTTGCTCATCTGCATTGAAAGAAAGAGATTCATCACCAGGAACTACCTACACCAATGAAATCATGGGTTTTGACTAAAAAAATAATTGGTACATTAAAATGATTTTGTATTTTTAAAATTAGCTTATTTAACTCAAATGTTTAATTTAACTTAACTGGATTTTCATTTATTATTATTTGTAGAGGAGTTCATGTTTACTGCTATAAGCAACTTTTAGACAACTTGAAAACTCCCCCATTCCATACAACTAAAAATGTTATCTGTTTTACTACTTTCAAGGCAGTACATACCAAATTGGGGTCTAAAAGGTTAATGCCAAATCTCCTCTATCCTATTTATCCAGTCTTACCTCTGCAAAAATGTGGACCTTTATTGACCTCTTTCCTGTCTAAACAGATATTAATGAATTGAATGTTTTTAACAATGATCATATAATTTATCACTTTAATATAGAATCTTACTGGGGCTTGAAATTGGCAAATGCTAGGTTTAAAATTGCATTCTAGTTGTGAAAAAGTCTTACAATGATATTCCACAAGGGTATATATTTTTATTGAACCAAAAATCTGATTAATCATAACACTGCATGTTGTATATTCTTTTTCCCTATCTCACATTACTTAAACTGAAAAAAAACATTAAAATTAAACATTACATTTCAAATATTAAATTTTCTTTTGCCCTTTGGCTGAAAGAGCATGGATTGTGTATTTTGAAGGTTCTGGAAGACTTGGGGTTTTCTATCTTCCCACTGGCATAGTAGCATTATCTCCCCTCACCACAGGATAGTGAAAGTGGACAGTATGAAAGCAGTAGTCCTTATTGGGAGTCAAAACTATACTTATGTCTCTCTCTGTGGCCCAGAAAAGAAAGCAAATCTTTCCTGAAAGATCTTTATTGAACACTGCACAAATGGGAGAGAAGGACTTCAGAAACCAGAAGCTGTGAGTTGCCTCTTTGAAACATGTACTCTCAATTTGTGCCCACTTTCCCACCCACTAGATAGTGATGTGCTTGTGAGAGATGGTCATTTGAGAGAATGTTTTTTGCCAGTTGCTCCTCTTGTACCATCTTAGTAAATATTTCTTTCTCATCACTACTTAAAGCTGGCTGATTTTTAACTGACCATCTTAGGGGAGGAGAGAGGAAGAAGCAAACACATCAATAGGGACTCAATCTGATAGCATTAGAGAATTACTCCAGCTCCTTAGGGTAGGTAACCTTAGAACTCATGGGGAGATGTAGCCAGGCTTGCTCTAGAATGTGAATTATCTATGAAAATGTCAGTTCTGATGAGGATCCTTAGAGCATATATTGTCTACATTTGTGTATATGTCATAACCTACCAAATAATACAACCTTCTTTAAGGCAAGAGCCTATATGATTTTTCATCATTTTAGTTATGTAGCACCATTTTGTTGAATCAGTATTTTTTGAAACAACATTTAAAAACCTTCAATGATTCTGATTTGCTTAGGAATTTTAGCTCAAAGAGGTTAACTGGACATTCAAAAGTCTTCAAATCTGACTTAAATATATCATTCTTGTTTATTATATATACTCCAGTACTTACACTCTATATTCCAATTAAACTCCTCTAGATATTCCCAATTCCTGTCTTTGTTCATTATTTTTCCTATACCTCAGTTGTCCTTTTCATCACTCCTTAGATATTAATCTTTTCCTGATTTTGTTACTTGGCAGGGCTGATTCTAAGGCAGAGTTCATTATATCCTCAAATTCTTCCTTTCTCAATCTTCCACCCTGGGAATCTCTTTTGGTTGTAATAACATATGAAAAGAAAAGTACTGTCAAGTAATGAATAGAAAGTTGGTATTAGAGCCAGAAAGTCCAGGATAGAATCATTCTGACCTGTATTGGCTATGCAAAACTAGGTAATTCATTTTCTATTTCATAACTGTAGGCAACTAGGAATATACATTCAATAAAATGTGCTGGCCCTCATTGTCAAAAAGAGTTTCCCTATATCAATAAAATTATAGCTCTAATCCCTATACCTATGTCTCATTGTTCGATTAAACTAGATTAGGTTCAGATTCAGATTCACACTGGCAATAAGGCACACTCCCTTTCAGAACAAAGTTGTTTTTTTTTTTTGAAAGACAGGGGAAATACTCCACTAACCCCGCAACCATATTATTTAACAATTCCTACAATACAGTTAATGCAGTGACAAATACAAAGCCATAGACACCCAGAGGCAACACTTGTTCAGAGGGAACACCACCCCCCAAGGTTTCTCCAAGCTGGTGAATCCCTCTCTTTTCTACAAATGCAGCAACAACGACAAAAGACACACACACAACATACAACATAGACTTCAAGTTCAGCATGTTCCCAAGGCTTTTCCTAAGCTGAAGAACCCTTTTTTTAGCAGCCACCTTGGTTTGTCTGAATGCATTCCCAGACAAAGCGTCCTTTCCATGGGTGAGGTTCCAATGTGCATGTCCCACATGGTGACTTTTATAGGATGCTGAACAAAGAAAGTTTTTCCCACCAAAGGGGGAGCCACCCTGTCATTCCTAAGAACCAGTTAGGCAAATCTCTCCAAGCGGGAGAGGAGTTTTTTCCTATCCTTTGTCTTAGGGCCTATCAGTCAGAGAGGAATGTCTGTGAGGTGCATTCTTATTTGGGATTTTTCAGTCTCCTAGCCAGAAAGGAATGTCTGATTCTTTATTCCAAGCTGGAGAGTCAGGATCTGGTGGGTGGGGGGAAGGGAGAGCTGGGCTAACACTGTAATATGGAGGATCTTCTCTAATGATTTATCATTCATTCATATAATAACCAAGTATTTAAGTACCTACAAGGCACTGTGGTAAGCTTTGAACAAATATAGATGTTCTCTTTTGAGTATCTTATTGTTCAATCTTCTGATATTGATAGAAATACTAAATATACTACATGATAATGTCAATAGACAGTTACAACATGAAGAGCTACATGAGGCAGGGAGAAGTAGTAACGGAGAAATCTTTTTTATACTTTGTAGGTAGAGGAACAAAGAAGGTTTCTTGGAGGAGATGCTTTTGGGTGGAATTTTCAATTACTAGAAAGAAAGAAATAAACATTTATTAAGCACTTACTCTGTGCCAGGTACTATACCAAGTATTTTATAAATAATGTTTTATTTGATTATCACAACACTACCAAAATGTAGGTGTTCTTGTGTTATTATTCTTTACAATTGAGAAAACTGAGGCAAGCAGAGATTAAGTGACTTGCCCACACCACACAGCTAGTAAGTGTCTAAGGCAGGATATAAATTAACGTCTTTCTGATGTTAAGTATTGAACTAAGTCCACTGCACTACCCAGCTGCCTTTGAGAAAAGAGAAACGCATAGGCAAAGAGAAACAAGGTGGAAATTTTAGGCATGGGAAACAATGTTAGCGAAGATCCAGAGGTGTGAGAACAAAGTTCCTGTTCAGGTGGCTAGCAGTTATTTGACTTGGTGCTACAAGAAATGAAGACCAGATAGACTTCATAATAACCTGGAAAGACTTATGTGATCTGATGCTGAGTGAGGGGAGCAGAAGCAGGAGAACATTATACACGACTGCAGACACAGTATCTGTGATGACTAACTTTATTAGACTTGGCTCTTCTCAGAATGGCAAGGTTCTAAGACAGCTCCAAAAGACTCATGATGGAAAAAATCTCTCCATGCAGAGAAAGAATTATGGAGTCTGAATGCAGATAGAAGCAAACTATTTAATATCTCTCTCTCTCTCTCTCTCTCTCTCTCTCTCTCTCTCTCTCTCTCTCTCTCTTTTAATTTTGTTTCTTCTTTCTCACAGTTCATTCCATTGGTTATAATTCTTCTTTACAACTTTACTATTGTGAAAATAAGTTTAATGTCAAGGGATATGTAGAACTTATATCAGATTACATGCCATCTCGGGCAGGGGGATGAAGAGAGAAAAGGGGAGAAAATTAGAATTCAAAACTTTGTGGAACTGAATGTTGCAAACTAAAAATAAAAAAAAAATTAAAAAATAAAATAAAACAAATAAGATCTTAAAAATGGTACAATAAGGGCAGAGACTAGAAAGCCTGAATTCTGGGCAGAACAAAATGATTTTTTTATTATTGTTATTTAGGCAAAAAGGTATCCCTGAAGCCTTTTGAACTGAGAAATGACTTTACTAGATTTATGTTTAAGAATGATTATTCTGTCACTGGTATAAGATTAGATTGGAAGGGAAGAATAGAGTGAGATAAGGAAGCCTAAAAGGATGCTATTATAATATTGCAAAGTGAATAGAAATAAGATAATGTATTAGAGCAGCTTGAGGTGAGGGAGAACAAACACTAATAGCTAGCATTAAAATAGTGCATTGTGGTTGGCAAAATTCTTTACAAATATAATCTTAAAACCAGTGAAACATAGGTCCTATTCTAACTGCTTTAGAGATGAGAAAACAGAGGCTACCAAAACTTACATGAAGTTATATTGTTCAAGGTCACAAAGCTAATACGTGTGTAAGAAGGTATTTGAACTCAAGTCATCCAGACTCCAGGTCCAGCACTCTATCCACTACATTACCTACCTATCTCTGAAAAGAACAGGATGGGAAGAGGGGAATTATTCAACAAGACAACAAGAAATCATAGAATCTAAGAGGTGGAAAGGACCTTAGAAATCACTAGTCAAACTTTTACATAAGGCTCTATCCTAACGTTTATTTACAAATGACAATCTAGCGTTCATCCATAGGCTTTCTTCTGTAGAATTAGTGACTTCAAAGTCTACATGTACCATAAATCTTTTAATTAAGATATAAACTCTGTGGGGAAAAAAAAGTTTAAAAAAAGATGGATGGCATAATGAACAGAGTGAGAGACTTGATCAGAAAGATATGAATTCAAATCATCCTTCAGATACTTTCTAGCTAAATTATATAATTTGACATTTTACTTCTCTGTTCTATGGTTTCTTCAACTGTAAATTTAGACTTTAATAGCACCTTTTGTCACAGGGTTGTTGTGAAGATGATATGAGATAAATTATGTACTTTTTAAAACTCTTAAGAATATTTTTCTAAAAATTTTTCATTCTTTATTAAGCTTAGTATGTGATGAAGATGTGTGTGTGTATGTGTGTTTGTGTGTGTGTGTGTGTGAGACAGTAAGCATAAATCTATGTTTTTGTGTTTTATCCTTCCTTGGTCTAGGGTGTGTACTACATATGACTTATAAAAGAGTTGAGGAGAGACAATTCAAAGACAATTCCAAAAGACATGATGAAAAATGCTATCAACTGATGGAGTCTGAGGGTAGTTGGAAGTACAATTTGAAGTATAATTTTATCACTTTATTTTTATTTATTGCTTTATTTTTCTTGATTTTTTTACAACATGGCTAATGTGATAATATGGTTTGCATGATTTCACATATGTAACTGGTATCATTGTTCTTGTCTTCTCAATTGTGGAAAGGAAGAAGTGATTTTGGAATTCAATATTATGAAAATGAATGTTTAAAATATATAATTAGATCATTAACGCAAGATTCATGACCTTGAGGATGACCACGAACATGCCTGAATCGTTAGGAATTGCAAAACATAAGAAATTCTCTAGATAGAAGGCAGAGGAAGTATAACGTTTATTTAGACTCCAGAGGATCAGATACAAGAACCAATACCCACAATTCAAAACAGTAGGAATTATATTCCAAAACCAGTAAGCCCACCTCAATGTAGTAACAAGTAAATTATAAAACAGCATTACAACAAGGAACCAAGTCATCCTGTAACCTTCCCCTCTGCTAGGGCGCTTCCTGTAAACAGTCATTTATAAATCCTAACGCTTGATGGCGGCTGCCTCAACATCTTCCTCTCAGTCCTGCTGCTCACAGTTCTGCTCTCAGTTCTGATCCCCTTCAATTATGCTTCCCTTCAATACTGCACTCTCCTTTTATACAGTCATAGCTGGCATCTGATTGGCTAGAACTTAGGTCTCTGATTGGATTCATGGTTGACTTGAATTCAGAGTAAGTACCATTGGCTCTGGCCTTATCAACTCCACTAGGGTCCTGAGGGCTTGTAATATCAATTAAGTCAGGGCTTTCTTACTGTTTAAAAATGATCAATTAAGTGTCTTTGAGTCTCACTATGTGATAAGCCCCAGGCCCAAACCCCTATTGGGTGCTAAACCTCTGTGGGTGTGTTTTGGTAACTAATGTGAGGCCCAAGGTGGGGCTAACTAAGGGAGGCCTGATTAGATCTTTGCTCCTAAGTTTGCCCCAAACCCTTAGTTAATAGGTGCTAAGCCTATGTGGGTGTGAAGCTTCTGGGTCCTAAGGGGAGGTGCTAATTCCAGAGCCAATCATAGCAGCCTAAGTTCTGGTTACTCAGATGATGGTTGATGACATCTGAAATGATATAGAAAGAGAAGACAGAGCTATTTGCTCAGGCCTTTCACTCTTGGTGGCTCACTGATTGTGGAGACTCTGGGCAGCTGTAGCTAAGAGTCCTCCAGCTTGTAAACCAGATGTTGGGACTAGAGTTGTTTAACTCTGGTAACTATGTATTGGGATTTGAATCAGACAAAGTCTGTCTGTTGATGCTTGTAATTTGTTTGTATTTACTCTGAAGTTCAGGGTGCTGGCTTTTTTCCCCTGAACTAAGAGAATGGTATTTGTATGCTGAATTAGAGCAAGCTTGTCAACCCCTTAACATGCCTTTCCTTAGTAAAGCAGATCAAAAGAACCTGGGCTTTAGCAATGTGCTGGTAGCACGCTTGTTGTTGGGCTTGTATTGGTCTTTCACCCCCACAACAGCTACTAGCAAGATTGTTAAAACAGGGCTTCACGCCCACATTAGCTTAGCACCCAGTAAGTAGAGGCTTTAGGCCTACTTGCAAACAAAGATATAATCAAACTTTCCCACCTAGGCACACATGAGGCCTATTGAATTGGTGGGGAAGATCTGCAATCACATTAATACTGCAATAATTGGTTTAGTTCTCAAAAAGAAGACACATGATGGAAAATGCTATCCACTTCAAGAGAAAAAATTATGGAGTCTGAATGCAGATTGAAGTATACTATTTTCACTTTTTTGTTGTTTTTGTTTTTTTCTTTCTTGTGTTTTTCCCTTTTGTTCTGATTCTTCTATCACAATATGATTAATGTGGAAGTGTTTAACGTGATTATACATGTATAACCTAAAAAATACCTATATATATTATATATAATATATATTGTTTCTGCCTTATAAGTTCTCTTAAAAACAAATGTAAGTTTTTGTTTTCTTTGTATGTAGGGCCTTTGTGATCATCGAGTGTCATTGTATTGTTCTATTACTATAAGTTAAAAAAATAAAGATACTTCAATTATTCAAAAAATTAAAAATATTCATTGTTTTAACTTTTTCCTTTAGTGATGAAGAGTCTCACCTGCTCTGACACCTGATGAACTATGAACTACGGTTCCATATTTTTAGCAGTTTGTCAGTTACCATCTTCTAAACATGCTACCATTAATCTAAACTCCAAGTATCAAAAATCTGGTTCATTAATTTACCTCAAAACCTCAGGTACAAACTCAGTCACAGACATTATTATCATTCTTCACTCTTTCCTTTCCTTCATAGACCCATTCCTGTAAAATTAGTTTGTATTTTTAAAATAATTTTGCAGTGTCTCTCACTTCCCTAACTTCTCATCTATTTTCACATTTACTCTGCTAGTTAAAGACATTAGTTTTCTCTCCTGGAATATAATTATAGTCTCTAACTTGTTCTGTTTCCTATTTCTCTTTATTGAAATATACACTATTGCTAATGTATTCTGTATGATTAACAATTCTGTCTTTTATCACCATTCTAGTCTCAGAGTGAATCTTTGCTTTACAATGACTGCTTGTGCATTTCACCACACCATCCATTGACCAAAATCCTTCAGTGAATTCCAAAAGTCAAGTGCATAAAATGTAAATTGCCTCACATGGCATTTAAAGACCTGTGAAATCCACCTCCTTCCCCTTCACTTTCTTTCTCTTCTAAGCAAATTGAGTTACTAGTTATTTCTAGATCTTATCCTATTTTCTCTCACTTCCATGAATTCATGAATGCTACCCAACATATCTTTACATATCTTTCCATTAATGTTCCCCTTCAGGGGTACCTCCTTTAAGTTATAGTTCAGTTAGAAACAATCATATTACCCAGATCACAATTATCTCCACCTCCTTGAATCCCCGAGCTCATTCTTTAGAAGTTATGTGTGTACATAAAAGGTATATCTACTTTCCTCTCATTCTCTTCTTAAGCCCTTACAATTCCAGCTTCTGACTTTATCATTCTTCAAAAGGGCCTTCTTCAAAGTTGCTGGTTATCTTTTAGTTGCCAAATGCATTGGCCTTTTTTCTATCCTCATTCTCCTTGATCTCTCTACTACCTTTGACATTGTTGATTACTCTCTCCTACTTGATACTCTCTTCCTCTAAATTTTTGGATTACCACACTCTCCTGGTTACTGTCCTACCTATATGATCACTCCTTTATCTCCTTTGCTCTATACTCTTTCAAATCACATCCTCTAAGGGGAGTTGCCTCTCAGAGTTCCATCCTGGGCCCTTTTCTCTTCTCCCTCTATGCTATTTCACATGATGATCTCATTATTTCCCATGGATTTAATTACTGTTTCTATTTTGAAGATTCTCAAGCCTATCTAGCAGTCCCTAAACTCACTGCTGACTTGCAATCTTGCAACTGCTTTTCAGACACCTCAAACTAGATGTCCAGTAGACATGTCAAACACAACACGTCCAAAGTGGACCTCATTATCTTTCCTCATAAACTCTCTCCCCTCCTAACTTCTTTAGTATTGCAGAGGGCAACATGATCCACCCAGTTGCTTAGTATCATAATGTAGAAGTCATCTTTAACTCTACATTCTCATGTAGAAGTCATCTTTAACTCTACATTCTCTCACCCCATATCCAATTTCTTGCTAGATCCTGTAGATTTAACTTTTGCAACATCTCTCATATATATCCACTTCTCTCCTTTGACATTATCATTACTCTAGTGCAGGCTCCTACTACTGCTGGATTATTGTAATAGCCTACTTATGGCAGATAAGCCTGTTTATCTGCCTCATCTCTAGCCACTCCAATCTGTCCTCCTCCTGGGCACAAGTGATTTTCCTAAATCATAGATCCAAGGATGTCACTCTCCACACTCAATACACTCTGGTGTCTTCCTAATGCCTCCAGGACCAAATAAAAATGCTCTGTTGGATATTCAAAGCTCTTTGTAATCAAGGCCCCCACTGTCTTTCCAGTTTTCTTATATTATCCTCCCTACTATGTACTCTTCAAAATAGTGATGCTGGTTTCCTGGCTGTTCCATGAATGAGGAAATTTAATCTTGGACTGTATCATTTGATATTTAATTTTAAACTAAAATATATCATTTTCTGGCAAAACCTCCATATTTTAGTTAAGCTCAAGAGCCCATACTGGCTTAGGAATGTAATTACTCCAAGTACCCAAGGCAGCTACCTGGGTTGGGACTCTTGTTTACCCTGTAAACAGAAGCTTTCCAGAGCTGGTTCCTCCCCCAAGGACATGTCCCTTTGTCCCAGTTTTTCCCTGCATCAAAGTTAAAGGTGATCTGGTATACCTAGAGAGACTAAGCCAGGGAGAGGCTGATTGGAATGATTTTTCTGGCCAAAAGTAGCATCTCATGACTAGCCCATTTACTCCAGATGGCTATCCCACCCACCCTTTAAAAATGAAGTAATAGGGAGGAGTTAAGAACTCTTAGCCCACCACTTCATTAAAATGTCAACCAATCAGGACTGCCTTTCAGGGAAGGTCACAATGATCTTTGGGCTGCTCAATTGGGGTCTTTTGTCACTGAGAGAAACCCACAAAATCAATTTATTGGTTGTTGCTAGCCTAATTCACATCAATTAATCACATTCAGGAAAATGAATAAGCAAAGACATTTCATCTCTCAGCTCTGCCCCCCATTCTTGGAACACTTTCTTTCCACTTACTGACCACCCTGGCTTCAAGTCCTAAGTAAAATTGCCTTTCCAACACCTCTTAATTTTAATGCCTTCCTTCTATTAATTGTTTTCTGTTTACCCTGTATGTAGCCTGCTATGTATACATGTATTTTGATTCAGATTTAAAGTTTTTTTGAAAACAGGGACTGTCTTTTGCCTTCTTTTATTATACCCTGTACTTGGTACAGTGCCTGACATCTAGCAGGCACTTAATAAATGTTTATTGCTTGATTGAGGCTTTAATGTTTGAAAGATACTTTACAAATATTATCTCATTCTACCCTCACAACAATTCTAGGAAGTAGGTGCTATTATTACCCTCATGGCTTGCCCAGAAACTTATAGATATTAAGCTACTGAAGCCAGATTTGAACTATGGCCTTTTAGACTGTTGGAACAGGATTCTATGCACTATATCATTAAGGTGACCCATATACAAAAAGGTGAAAAATAACTGGTTAAAACTCTACCGCCTATCAAAAATATAGATATGGTATAAGAATTACTATTTTTTATTCCCATCAATGGCCTTTTATAGAAGCTTGAAACCCAATTAGAAATTTAATATTTCTTTCACATTTTGGCAAAGAGGGGAAAGAGTGTAAGAAATATTTTCATTTTGGTAACTAAACCAATTGATTTTTATAGCATAATAAAATAACAAAAGTTACTGAAATTGTCCAGGGAAATAAATAGCCATGATTTCACCATGCTACCATGGAGGTATGGATCAGTAGTGAAGTGTTCATACTTTTGCTTTAATTGATATAAAATTGATATAAAAAAATTCTCAGTGGAAAGGTTAGAGAGTAAAATTGATTCTCTTAGGAAAAACTGATTTAAAAGGCATTCTGGAGAGCAGGGTTTGGGTAGAAACATGCTGTGAATTGTGATTATTGCATAGCTCAAGTAAAAATTTCTTTCAAAAGGTATTAATGAAGCTTTTTACCTCCAACATATTTTGTAGAATCATTTCATACATTAATTTCATCAAAGCATTTTAACATTAGATAGGAGGACATTTAAGATAAAGTATGGCCTCATTTTTTCCTAACAAAAAAACTTAATCCATTTTATTTTTTTTTATTAAACAGCATTTATTAAACATTTTTTTCATGTACAGTATGATCCTGGGTGCTCCACAAAGTGAAAGATCTGCTTCTATAGATAATCCATTTTATTTATGTATAATTGTGCATGCTTTTATGTGTGTGTATATTTGTATGTGGGAAATTTACTTATTAAGGAACAGTGACTTTATCCAAAATAGGTTCTTTTTGGCTCTATTAATCTTTTCAATAGTTCTAGTAGCATTTTTTAATGTTATTTTTTCTAATTACATATAAAAACAATTTTAACATTTAACACTTAACCCCAATTGCCCTGCCTTCCCCACTCCAAAAAATATTTTCTTCAGTGAGATTTTGTACTTCCTTTTTCACTTGGCCTATTTTCCTTTTTAAGATTTTTTTTTTCCTTCAGTGGATGTTTGTGATCCTTTTACCATTAGGCCAATTTTTTTAAGGTGTCATTTTCTTCAATATTTTTGTGTCCCCTTTACCATGATGTTAACTATTTTGTCAAGATTCTTGAATCACTTCCATTTCCTTTTTGAGCCCTTCCAAAAGAGCCCCAAAAGAACACTTTTTGCACCTGAGATGAATTAATATTTTTCTTTCGGGTTTTGAATAGAACTATTTTATCATTATTGCCTTTTTTGAGTTTGTATTTTGATCTTCCTTGTCACTATAGTAAGTTTTTTTTTATGGTCAGGTTCTTTTGTTGTTGTTTGTTTGTTTCCTAGCCTATTTCTTGACTTTTAAATTTATGTTGAAATTGAGTTCTGTTACTGGAGTGGAAAAGTCACTGTCCTAAGTTTCATGTTTGTGTGTGTGTGTGTGTGTTTGTGTGTAACTGTTTTCAGAGCTAAATATGGGGATTTGTGAGTTTTTAGTTCTTCCAAGGTGGCATGATGTAAGGAGATATGTGGTCACTGCTCTCCTGGTCTGAACAATTGTTTATTAGTGACCTAAAGCATGCTATTCCACCGTGGAACTGTGACCAGGATCTTCATACCATTGTGGCCTCATGCACTAATATGTTTTTTTCTCCTCTTTGCCTGGGAATGTGACCTGGAACTGTGTATGGGCAATGCAATAGAGTCCTACACCCAGTTCCAGCAAAGATTCCTTTGTAATCTCCTCCTGACCAATTGTCTAGCCTCCTTACTATCTGTGGATTGAGATCTCCAGAAGTTGCTGCTGCAGATTCAGTCATCCCAATAGCCTGCTGCTGGCTTGCCAGGGTACAATCTGCACTATGATCCACTCTCACCCCAGAGAGGCACATCTTTCCCCTGACCTTCTGAATTATCTTTGGCTCAAAAACTGTTTTACTATATCCTTTGGTTAGTTCTGCTGCCCCAGAATTTGTTTTAAGGTATCATTTTAAAGTTTTTTTGGAGGGAAATTTGGAGAACTTAGGCTTTATTGCCTTTATTCTATCATGTTGCTTCAAAATCCTAATATTAGTTTTCACTAGTCCTGAAGAAAATTAATTATAATAGGAGCTTTATATACAATATAAAGTAAATGGGCCTTTTAGAAACTTAAATTATTACTGAAATGCTAAATTGTAGTAAAATCGGGCTGTAACATTGATAGTATATCTCATTTCCTTTTACCATTTCTTTGTTCTCAGTTACAAATCAATAAATGGCACATAGGAAGCAATATAAGTTTAGTAGGGGAAGAATGCCTTTGCTTCCATGAAGACCTGAATTTAATTTCTATCTCTAGTACACATTAACTGTGGAACCATAGGGAAGCAGCTTAACCTCCCAGTGCTTCAAGGTATTATCTAAGAATACAAATTACAGACGATTTGTTTGGCATTGTTGAAGGATGTTTCCCCATTAGAAATTTCATACATAGATGAAGCTGAAAATCTAGAACCAAAAATAGTCAAAAAGAAAAGAAAAAAAAGTTGCATATAAAATGTTAAATATAATGAAAATGAATACAGTTTTATAATTGTTGATTTTTAGAATTAGAATTTATCTTCAGGGGTGCAGAGCCAAGATGGTTGCTGGAAAGCAGGGACTCACTTAAGCTCTCCCTCAAATCCCTTCAAAAATCTGTAAAAAATGGCTCTGAACAAATCCTAGAGCTGCAGAACCCACGAAATAGCAAAGGTAAGCAGGTCTCCAGGCCAGGATGGCCTGGATGGTTGCTGGGAAGGGTCTATTGCACAGTGCTGGGAGCAGAGCACAGACTAGCATGAGCTGTGCCAGGACAGACCAGACTGAGTGTTGGCCAGAGCAGGCCTCAGGGCCATGAACCACTGAGCTGTACCTGTTACCATATTTCTCAACCCACAAACACCAAAGACCATGGAGCAGGTTAGTGGGAAAGCTGCTGGATTGGGGTAAGAGTGGTCGGGGCCCAGGCCTGGGGGCAGTGGCAGCTGCTGTGCCTTCTTCCAGAGTGTCTGTGTCAGCTGCTTCCAGAGTCCCTGGCCCATGCGGTGGAAGGAATCTAGTGGAGGATCAGAGTGGAAATGCAGGGAGTGCTTTGCCCTGCTCAGATTTGGGTTGTGGTCCTGGTTGGTTGTTCTTGGTAGAAGAGGAGCTCTTCTGTAGCAAAGCTCACAGTGATGGTGGAATAGAAGTAGCTCTGAAAACAGCAGCACAGCCCCTAAGACTTGGGACAAAGTACTCTCTACACAACAAGCAGTCATACTCTGACAAAAAGCTCAAGAGCCAAGTAGTTGGCTGGAAACATGAACAGGCAGTGAAAAAGGACTCCAACTCAGACTCAAACTTTAGAATTTTTTGGTGACAAAGAAGATCAAAACATACAACCAGAAGAAGTCACAAAAATTATAGAACCTACATCAAAAGCCTCCATGAAAAAATATGAATTGCTCTCAGGCCATGGAAGAGCTCAAAAAGGATTTTGTAAAAAAGAGTAAGAGAAGTTGAGGAAATTGGGAAGAGAAATGAGAGTGATGTAAGAAAATCATGAAAAACAAGTCAACAACTTTTCTAACTCCATCATCTGGGGTAAAACTGAGGTGACAGTTCTTTATATACTTGGAAATATTTCTCAGTCTCCATCATAAATGGCCTTATAAATATTCTATAAGGATCACCTTTTTCTGTAGAAGTTGCTGTTACCTCTGGTCTTCTGAAAACATGGCACACATACACATATTACATCAGATGCAATCTAATTGAAGGATAAAGTGGAATCATCTAGCAACCTCTGACACCAGGTGCCCAGTACTGCAACCAAATGTACACTCACAGAGAAGAGTCTCATTTAAATGTGACATTCCCACCTTGGCATGAGTCCGCAGAGCTAATGTAACAAATATAATTTCCATAGGACTGGGTGATTTATAATTATGAATTTGCTGAATCAAATACCTCAACCTAAGGGGTCACTAAGAAGCAGTGTTGTATTAGTGGATGTAGTATCATCATTGGAATGAGGAAAGCCTGAGTTTTAAATTTTGCTTCTGATATATATTAGCTGAGTGGACTAGTCACTGAAATTCTTAGTTCCTTGAGTAATTTTCTTTAAACATAGGTAACAAATGAATAGTGAACTGAATCAGTGTAGCAAGTTGACACACTGGAAATTCTCCACTCTGATAAAATACAATTTTTCAACAATGAAAGATCCAGACCCTCTCTCTTCTGCCTCATCTGCAGTGTGAGTCTTTAGTGTTCGGAGAAAAAAAAAATCATAGAATATGACCCTATATTGATATGATAGTTTTCTTAGGACCTAAGATTGTTAGAATCCCAATTAAATGTATCTCCCCATATTCTATAGCTAGAAGACTCCCATTTTCTGACCCCTACATTCTGTGATTCAGAGTTGCTATCTGCAAAGAGATTTTTTCCCATGCTACCTTTCCTCCATCTCTCAACTATATCCACATCAGTTCTCTGGCTTCCTGATATCTCATTTATATTCAATTTTCCTTAATTGTGAGAATGCAGCTTTATTTTTAAGCAAGTTCTCTTCATCCTAGAGTTCTTCCTCATATACTGTTTCTGTCTTCTAATGCTTTTGGAAATATGACACCTTCTAAAAGTGGATGATTAATCAGGAACAATCTCAGGTGAGTGTTACTCCTTTTTACATGAACTGACATTATGATTCAAGAGCTGAAATGAAATACTCCTTGATCTACTTGTAATGTTTTGATCCTCCTATTGAATCTCCCTTTAATGTTAACTACTTCCATCTATACCATTCAGTCCAGATCCTTGTTCCTGTAATCTACTGACTTCCAGGATACTTTTCCTTCATGGATTTCAGCAGCTGACTCCTATTCTTTCTTATCACCTTAAATCATTACCTTCATATTTGGGAACTTCAATGTATATGTGCTGTCTTCTTGAACAACCTGGCTTCCTATTTTGAGTTTCTTCAACTCATATGGAGTCCTTCCTCCTCCATCCTCCTCTTCCTCCTCTACCTCTTCTTCTTCCTCCTCTTCCTTCTACTACTCTTGCTTCCACCACTGCTAATACTACTAATAATCATAATGATAATAATAACTGTCATTTATATAATACTTTATGTTTCAAAATGCGCTTTTCATATATTATCTCCTTAAATGGTCACGAAAGCCCTGTGCAGTAGGTGCTATTATTATTCTACTTCAGAGATGAGGAAACTAAAGTTCACAGAAGTTAAGTGAATTACCCAAGATCACAAAGTCCTTATGTATTAGAACCCAGATCTTCCTGACAACAAGAGCAGCTTTCTATCCACTCTACCATGTTATATCTCTAGTTCAGTCACTCACAGGGCTCATCATAAATTGTGTAGTAACACTTATAGGATCCCCTATACACAGTACATATAGATTGAATCCCAAGCAGAGTTCCTATACCCACATACAAGATACTCTGTAGGTCTGTACTCAAAAAATGCTAGTTTACAAATCCTCACCAGTTCATCCAACTTTAATAGTCAATAGAGACAATTAGCTCAAAACCAAGGAATCTACTAAGAAAGCATCACAAGTACAGTAGCTACAAAACATTCCTTTGCATAACCTAGGGTTGCATTACCCAACCAATATACATAGCATTTGTAAGAAGAGAGTGTACCCAGGGTATACAAATAAAAAGGTGCATAGATAGAGAATACTCATTGCACAAACAACTCAGGCTTCTGCCACCACAGGGCCTTTTGCATTTTCTTAGATTTTCATGTTGTCCCATGGGAAAGCTTTGATTATGGAAAATTCAAATAATAGGACTCTCTGGACCTATTCCTCTCTTCTTAATTCCTAGTAATCTTAGACTAACACTCTTGAATCATAAAGTTCCTGTGGTTTCATGTTTCTGTGTTGTTATTTTTGGGTTTTGCTGTTGTTTTTGTTTGTTTTTTACATTCTGGGCCTCCTCCACCCAATGCTGGGTGCATTGTCTCCCACTGAGTGATTAGTTTCACTACAGAATGCCATGGTGAGATAGTAAGGGAATACAACTCCTCATCCCCCAAATCTATGAAAAATAATTTCCTCTTAAGAGCTAGGTTCTTTCTTCCTGTATGGTTATTTCCTCTGCCTCTAGAGACTGTTCTCAGAGACAACTGCTCCCTTGACTCACTCCTAAAAAACATATGCTTTTTAGAGCCACCAGGATCATGGATTATTCTTTAACTAGTCATTGTCTAACTCCCTTCTAATTAGTGAATCATTAAGCTTCATTGATAAAGGATGTACCTTGTAAACAAATAATGACTAAGCACCCTCTAATTCTTTCAAACTTGACTGAAAAAGAAATCTCTATAACTCACAATATGGTAACAAAAGGTAACTTCCTCCCCCCAACATAGACACATAGATTATACTTATATTTTAGCATCTCTGATCATCACATCACTTCTTTATCTAGAAATCTGAAACTCTCCTTCCTAGTAATAATCTCTTCTACTTTCATTCCCTTTCTTCCTCACTCTTTATACACATCATCGCTTTGACTTCACGTCCCTGGACTCCCAATAGGGAGAAAGTAAAGAAACTAATAATAAAGTAAGAGGTGATGTCATTAAAAATCAGTTAAGCTATTATAGTAGCCATGATGAGATAGGAGAAATAGCAATGGTGACTCTGTGGAGCATGATAAATGGTCAATCAGTGAAGAATAAAAGTTAGCTGAAAAAGAGGAAGAATTCAAATTAGATTGTGAACATTAGTGAGTAATAGAACCAGTTAGTATGCTTGCAAACATTTCTCTATCATTGTTTAACAGAGTGATAATATCAAAGTTGTACTGAGTTGGGAAAGAGATACCCCAAAGTAGCTCAATGTCAGTGGTGAAATCAATCAAGGAATTGGAAAGTAGAGAAAAGAAATGAAAAAGAGGTCATAGGCCAGAACAGAGACACAAGCTAATAATGATGAGAACGTGACTTTTTTTAGATGTATTCCAATAACTATAGAATATATAAAATACTTAGGATTCTTCCTGTTAAATGAAAATTAGTAATCAGTTCAGGGAACTCAAACAACAACAAAAACCACAGATGCAAATGAATACCTAACAAAATCTTAAATAATGATAGAGTCAAAAAACAAATCATGGAAATAATAATTACATGAAAGAAAATAAAAATGATGAAACAATGTTGGAATGTTTATAAAGCAGTCCTCAGAGGAATAATTCTACATCTAAAAAGCACCTTAAGAAACCAGAAAAAGATTGGATTAATGAACTGAAAATGCATTTTAAAAATAGAAAGTCAGCAACACAACTAAACAAATTCCAAATAATTACAAAAGAGGAGATATCAAAAGCTAGAGAAGAATTAGATAATCTGGAAATCCAAACAACTATTGAAACACAAATTGTAAACAAAATAAAAAGCTGTTTTTTTTAAAAAAAAGATTAATACAATTAATAAAATTTTAGCCAACCAGTAATCCGCAAAGATGATTATATCTTAAATGTCATTGTTGTTTATCTGTCTTTTCAGAACACTAATGACATCACAATGTTGGAGTCAGAGTACAGTGTGTTCAGCTATGACTGATCAGACCAACACAAGTTCAGAAGGCACTACCAAAGATAGGGCACAAATGATCCATTAGAACATTTAGAGTGGAAGTAGCTCTGGATTTACACAGCTCACATTTCTTTTGTGCTTCTATGATTCTGCTTCACTCTTGGAGTAAAATTCCTTCTTTGATCTGGGCACACCATGCTGGATGGTCCTCTGCCAGTATGTCCCATTTTTCACAGTCAGTGCTAAAGTTCTTCAGAGATACTTTGAGTATCATTTTGCTTTTTCTCACCACCATGTGAGCATTTGCCCTGTGTGTGTTCTACAGAAAATAGTTTTTTAGGGTAAGAGTGGGTTTGACATTCAAACTACAAGGAGTTGGAGCACTCCCTTTGCACTCTCTGGAGCACTCTCTGCACAATTTGAATGCTTTGTAGTTCAGCTCTAGAGAGGAGCTCTGAGTCTGGTACCTTATCTTGCAAGGACATTATCAGGATCTTCCTGAGACAATTCAAGTGGAAGCAGTTCAATATTCTGGTATACCACCTAATAGATTGTCCAGGTTTCACAGGCATATAAAAGTATAAGATGTAACTGGGACAAATTGTTTGCTACAAGTTTCTCTAATAAAAGCCTCTTTTACCAGATATATTAGAAATTATTTAAAATTTTTCATAATAAGAGCCATTCCTCAAACCATAAATAGTATGAATAGATAATTTTCAGAGGAAGAAACATAAATTATCAAGAATCATAGGCAAAAATGTGCCAAATCATTAAGTAGAGAAATGCAAATTGAAGTTGCTCTGAGGTTTTACCTCATATCATCAGATTAGTAAAGTTGGCAAGAAGAGAACAATGACAAATGCTGGAAGGGCTGTGGGAAAAAAAGTACATGGATGCACTCTAGGTGTGGCTATAAGTTGGTCAAGTTACTCTGGAAATCAATCTGAATCTATGTCCTCAACTTTAATAAAACATGAAATTTATGCTTTTGATTATTGATTGATTAATAGTTAAGGATTATAGTTAATCATTGGCATTAATTTTTATGGAACAGATTTGGATTTACTTGAATAGGCCTTAGTGGTAGTATTTATAAGAATTCAGGCTTTTATATATATGACTTTACAGAGACTGTTGTTCAATTCTGTGTTTTCCCCATAGCTATGGTTCAAGACCCATCCACCCCCCGCCCTGCCTTGCAAGTTAACATGATTAAGCAAAACGTATACCTCACCCTTTGCCTTTCTTATAGATCAATCATAGTCCTAGTTTAGTTTGTTTCACTGAACTTGATGTAACTATCAAGCTTTGAGAAAGCCACTCTGATTGTCAGGTGTATTACTCGTCACTGAGGGACCATTGACCTCTATTACTGGCAACTGCTAGCCTTGTTGATAAATAGATTATACTTTGAACTTCGTGCCTCAGATTCTCCCTATCACAGATTTTTGCCATGACAATGTGCACTCTTTGACTCAGTGATATCAGTATTGCCAAAAGTTCACACACACACAAATGAGGCCATATAAACCAAACAATATACTTAGAGCAGTCATTTTTGTAATATCAAGTAACTAGAAATTAAAGCAGAGTCCATTAATTGGTAGAATGGCTGAACATATTATAATATATGAATGTAATTGAATAAAATTTTGCTGTAATAAATGAAGAAAGTAATAGTTTCAGAAGAAATCTGGAAAGATTTACATGTGGTGATGCAGACTGAAATAAGAATTACAGAAATAATTTATACAATACCAATAAGATAAAGACTTAGGAACGTTATTCATCAATGACCAATTGTAACACCAGAAAACTAATCAAGAAACAACCTACCAACCTTTGAAAATTAGGTAATTGACTCATTGTAGATTGAGATTTTTTTTGCCCATGGACAATATGACAATATGTTTTGCTCGATTATGAAGATTTGTTAAAAGAGGGGAACTATGAAAAAGGGAGAGGAGATAGATTTGTATTAATTGGAAAAATATATATTTTAAATTTCTTATTGTACCAACTTAGTTAATGCCTACTTCTTTTAAAAATACTACTAAAGGCTGATTGAATAATTCTCATCTTGAAGGAAAACAAACTAGTCATGACAATTGACAAAGACATAAACAAAAGCACCCTTATTGCCCTTCATGTGTACCTCTTGCATCATGAGGGTTTATTCCTGACTATACAGGAGCCACTTTAGCTCTGAGACCCCAAATCATCATTTAAAGTGGGATTACGGATGAATGCACACAAAAGCTTACATGGGCTATATGTACAACTTTAATTTCTTTTCTCATCTCAGATTATTGATCATGAACTTGTAGGTTGGATATCTCCAACTGGATAGTCTATTGATTTCTCAATCTCAGTACATCCAACGTGAATTAGATCATTTTCCATCCTAAGTCCATCTTTTCTCCAAAATTCACATTATCTGTTGAGACATCACAATTCAGCAGGATGCAAATGGAAAAGAGTAAGATTTGGAGTTAATGACCCTTGCCGAAAATCTTGTTTCTTCTGCATATTATCTATTTGATCTTGGGAAAATTATTTTTCCATCTTGGGTCTTTTGTATCTCAATGAGGGGAGTTTTCAGCTGTTCCTTCAATACACCAGCCAAAAGTTTGTTTCAATAGCCTTAGATGCATCTATGTTATCTACTTCTCAAAAATCATAAAGGTTATCTATTAACTCTTGAAAAAAATACATGTTTCTCAGGCAAGCACTTAAAGTTCTCTTTAATCTGAGCCATATAATCCAACTTCAAGAGGTATTATTTTGCTTTCACGCAAGGTGCTGTTTAACCAAATTATCGTTCCCCTGACCTTGTGTGTTGGTAAGCAAAATGGGCTCTTTAGCACTTAGTGTCCTTGAAGAGTTAGGCTTTTGTTTGCTTTGAGTAATGCTAAGCCCCAGGCCCAAACTACTATTAGGTGTGGAACCTATGTGGGTGTAGATTGATGACTGAGGTGGGGCCCAAGGTGGGGCCAACTCCAGGGAGGGCCTAGTTTACATATCTGGGACAGCAGAGACTCTTAGACCACGTGGGTTTAAGTCTGCCTCTTTGTAATGATTTTAGGTCACATGGGTGAGTCGCATGTGTGATTCACCCCTGACGCTGACAAAAATATAAAAGCCAGGGGTTGGCCTCTTCTTCTTTGGAGCTCTTGGCCAAAACAGTGGTGGCACGTGACTCTGGGCCAGCCCTTGTTCTGAGCTCCCAGGCTGAGCCTAGATGTCGGTAACTATGAATAGTATTGGGTCTGTCTGTTTGTAATTTGTTTAAGGGCTCTTGAGATGGTGTTGATGAAGAGACTCTGGGCAGCTGTAGCTAAGGATCCCTCCAGCTTGTAAACCCAGATGCTGAGACTTTGTTGAACTCTGGTAACTATGTATTGGGATTTGAATCAGACAAGGTCTGTTTGTTGATGTTTGTAATTTGCTTGTATTTTGCTCTGAAGTTCAGGGTGCTGGCTTTTTCCCCTGAACTAAGTGAATGGTATTTGTGTGCTGAATTAAAGTAAGCTTGCCAGCTCCTTAACCTTGCTCTCCTTATTAAGGCAGATTAAAAGAACCTGGGCTTTCTGGCTGTCTGGCAACTTTCTGGGTGCTGGCTGTGGGTGGATCTGGACCCCCCACAGAAGCTGCTAGCCAGATTGCGGAAACACCTTGGCATCTGTTCATTAATATTAGTTTTATCTCACGTTAAGAACATATTAACTCCTCATTTCCTTCTTTCAGAATTTAAATATTTTTTTATTTTTTAATCATTTTTTACTTAATATTTTAGTTTTCGACATTGATTTCCACAAAATTTTGAGTTACAAATATTCTCCCCATTTCTACCCTCCCCCCATTCCAAGATGGCATATATTCTGATTGCCTCATTCCTCAGTCAGTCTTCCCTTGTGTCACCCCACTTCCACCCCAACCCCCTTTCCCCTTACTTTCTTCTAGGGGAGGAGAGATTTCTATGCCCCATTCCCTATATATCTTGTTTCCCAGCTGCCTGCAAAAAACAACTTTTTTTGAGCATCTATTTTTAAGACTTTGAGTTCCAAATTCTCTCCCCTTTTCCCTCCCCAGCAACCCTCCCTAGGAAGGTAGGCAATTCAACACAGATCACACTTGTATCATTGTGTAAAATGCTTCCACAATGCTTATGTTGTGAAAGGCTAACCATATTTCCTTCCATCCTATCCTGCCCCCATTTATTCAATTTTCTCCCTTGACCCTGTCCCTTTTAAAAAGTGTTTGCTTTTGATTACCTCCTTCCACTATGTGCCCTCCCTTCTATCATCCCTCCTTTTTTATCCCCTTCCTCTTACTTTCCTGTGGAGTAAGATACCCATTTGAGTGTGTATGTTATTCCCTCCTCAGGCTGAATCCTATGAGAGTCAGATTCACTCATTTCCCCTCACCTGTTCCCTTTTCCCTTCCAACAGAACTGCTTTTTCTTGCCACTTTTATGTGAGGTAATTTATCTAATTCTATTTCTCCCTTTCTCCCTCTCTCAATATGTTCCCCACTCATCCCTTAAATTTATTTCATTTTTTAGATATCATCCCTTCATATTCAACTCACCCTGTGCCCTCCGTCTATATGTGTGTGTGTGTGTGCGTATGTATGTATGTATGTATGTATGTATGTATGTATGTATATTCCCTTCAAATACCCTAATACTGAGAAAGTTCTCATGAATCACACACATCATCTTTCCATGTAGGAATGTAAACAAAACAGTTCAACTTTAGTAAGTCCCTTATGATTACCCTTTCTTGTTTACCTTTTCATGCTTCTCTTGATTCTTGTATTTGAAAGTAAAATTTTCTATTCAGCTCTGGTCTTTTTGTTGAGAAATCTTGAAAGTCCTCTATTTTATTGAAAATCCATATTTTTGCCTTAAAGCATTATACTCAATTTTGGTGGGTAGGTGATTCTCAGTTTTAATCCTAGCTCCTTTGAACTCTAGAATATTATATTTCAACCCTTAATGTAGAAGCTGCTAGACCTTTTGTTAACCTGATTGTGTTTCCACAATATTCAAATTGCTTCTTTCTGGATGCTTTGGGTATTTACTCCTTGACTTGGAAATTCTGCAATCTGGTGACAATGTTCCTAGGAGTTTTCTTTTTGGGGTCTGTTTCAAGAGGCAATCAGTGGATTCTTTCAATCTCTACCCTCTGGTTCTAGAATATCTAGAATAGTAATAGACTGAATCTAGGTGTGTTTTTGTTGCCTGGCCATGTTCCCAGCCAACTTACTTGACCCTTGAGTTTTTCAGCAGGGTATGACTGCTTGTAGAGTAAAGAGTACTATGTTCCAAGCTTGGGGGAATGAGCTGTTGATTTTAGAGCTATTACAGCCAGCTCTGCCACACCAGCACTCCTTCTTCCCCAAGAACCCCCAACCTGGACTGGACTTAGATCTTCAGCAGGCTCTGCACTCCTGCTCTGATCTGCCACTTAATTCCTCCCACTGTGTGGGCCTGGGGCCAGAAGCAACTGCAGCTGCAGTTCTGTAGATGCCCCACTTCTGCTGCCCCCAGGGTGGTGACTGAACCAAGAACTCTATCCCCCTGTCCCCAGCAGCTTTTCCCACTAACCTTCTCTGTTGTCTTTGGTGTTTGTGGGTTGAGAAGTCTGATAACTTCTGCAGCTCACTGATTTAGGGTGGTAGGGTATGCTCTGCCCAGCTAGTGGTCTGGTTCGTCTGCGCGGCCCATGCTAGGCTCTACTCTGCTCTGCTCCCAGCTGCGTGAGGGATAGACCTTACCCAGAGACCATCCAGGATGTCCTGGGCTGGAACTCTGCTTCCCTCTGCTATTTTGTGGGTTCTGCAGTTCTAGAATTTGTTCAGAGCCATTCTTTATAGGTTTTAGGAAGGACTTGGAGGGGAGCTCATCCTGGTCCCTGCTTTCCAGCCACCATCTTGGCTCCACCCCTACAATAGCCTTTTAGGTAAATGTATATTTGACATTTGAACAATGTGGTCAGCCCATCAGATCTGAGCTCTAGGCAGTTGAGATTTAGTGCTTGACAAAATTCAGCATGCGAAAGGACTTAGGTGTCCTTATCTTGTTAACTGATCTTAAGAATCTTCTGGCATGGTGCTAGTTGACTCTCCAAGTTTCATAGGTATACAACAATGATTTCAGCACAATGGCTTTATAGATCTTTAGTTTTGTTATCAGCCTAACCTCTTCTCTCCCACACATTTCAAAGCCTCCCAAATGCTGGGCTAGCTCTGGAAATATGTGTGTAAACATGATAATACATGTGTACACTTTTGGAACGTATATTGACAAAGTAAGTGAACTTATACACAGAATTCAAAATTTCTCAATTTGCTGTAACTGATGATTCTACATATGGATAGTGTGGTGCTGGCTGATGAAACATCTGTGTTCTCTTAGTATTAATTGTCAGGCTAAAATTAGCAAAGAAGTAGAGAACTAATCCAAACTCTGCTGCATCCCAGCCTCAATAGTTGCATGGGGTGCACAATCATTTGTCAACAAAAAGTTGTACACCAATTCTCCCTCCATTTAAGTCTCACCTTGTAGATTTTTCAAGTCAAATAATTTACTATGAGCATGGGAGCTGACCTTGATGCTGTTTTCATCTTCTTTGAAGGCATCTGACGATATCATTGAAAAAATCATGATACAAAGCATGGGAACAAGCACACAGCCATCCATGACCAAGAAGGTATAAAAGCATTGTCCAATTGGGAAGAACTCATTAAAGAATGCCATCATGAAACTTATGTACAGTACTGATGAACTCCTCCAGACAACCAAATTTTGCCATGATCTTCCACAAGTCCTCATAACTAATAATATCAAAGGCCTTAGTCAGATGAATGAACATTGTGTGTAGACTTCTGTTCTTCTGGTGTTTCTCCTGGAGTTCTTCGGCAGCAAATCCTACACAGATATTCCTCAGCCCTTTCTGAGGAAACACTGGCTGTCAGGGAGGCAAAAAATTCTATGTGAAGGCTCAGCACATTAAGGAGAATTCTGGCAAGAATCTTACTGGCAACAACTAGAAACTCCTTAGGTAATTGTCACAAGACAAAACATTTCCTGGGCAGTGGAGATATCCTTTAATTCATGGGCTGACATTCTTTTGCAATATATCCTGGAAGATTTAAGTCAGCTTTTATATGAGCAGTGGATCCTCTGCCTGCACCAAATACTTTACCACATGAGATGACCCTAGTATCTTTTGGCAGTTTGGCTAGAGAGGGATTGACTTCAATCTGAGGTATATACTCAATGTTTTCAGCATTTGTTGATGATCATTTGCTGAGAACACTATTGAAAGACTCAGCCCATCTCCAAGATCACGTCCTTAGCAATAACCAATGTGGCTCCGTCAGCACTGGGTAGTTCAGATGCACCATAGGTCTTTTGCTCATAAATAGCCTTCAGGGCATCGCAAGAGCACTTTGGATTGATACTATCAATGTAAAACTGAATTTCATCTTCCTTCTTCCTTAGCTAAGAATCTTTCATCCCTTTAAGCTTTGCTCCCATTTCACTTTTGGTAAAGTTAAAAAACTGCCTCTTTGGAGATGGATGAACTAACAATCTGCTAATAAACCCTGTGGCATTTTCATGTTTCTTTTAGCAACTTCTGTATTTCTTCATCATTTTCATCAAACTAATCTTGATGTTTGCAAGTGTTCTGGACCAGATTAGGAAATGCAGGGGTATACACTAAGTTTCTGAAAGCTGCCCTAACACTTGAGGTAACAATCCACACTGAACACCTGTATGCCTACAAAAAAGAACAAAAAAAAGCAAAAGAAGGCAGAGGGAAGAAACAAAACAAACTTTAGAGGAAGGGGCACAATAAAAAGCTAGAGAGAAGGATAAACAGAAGAAATGGATGGATAGATATGCAAAGTTAGTCATCATCACTATGAATATGAACGGGTGTAATGGTAATCAGAGTGAGGCTTTTTGTTGTTCTTTTCTTAACTGCCTTTCATGATTCTGGCCTTTGTTTAAATGGGGCAGGTAAAATGGGATCTTTTTATCTTGGAGTGTTTCTTAGCACTAAGACAATGTAATGGTAATCAGGACAGGACTTTTTGTGGTCTTCTCCTTTTGAATGCTGAGGTAATTAAGTCCCTTTGATGACTCTCATCTTTCAAACATAATGGCTAGAAAAATGAGATTTTTCACTGTTCTTTGAGTGCTTCTCAGCACTGAGGTAATCAAATGCCCAGGGCCCTGAGATGGATATATAAGATCCAAAGTTGGTTGTTGAATTTTGGAGCTCGCTCACGGAAGGAGTGTTGAGACTTTGGGCAAGCCATTGTACCTGCCCCCCCCCCCACACTCTACTTTGCTAACCCAGACCCATTGGTTCTTTGGTAACTATGTATTGTGATTTGATCAGACAAGGTCTGTCTGTTGATGTTTGTAATTTCTGTTTGTATTTGTCTTGAAGTTGAGGGGATTGATTTTTCCCCCAGAACTAAGTGAATGATATATGTATGTTTGATTAAACTGAGATTGTTAACCCCTTAAAGTTGCTTTCCTTAGAAAAGCAGATCAAAGAACTGGTGTTGGCAGCCTTATCTATGCACTGGTTTTTGGTCTTACATAGCCACAGTATCTGCTACCAAGATTGTTATTGCAATGGGACAATCTCTTCCATAATAGGGAAGCAGATGACAAAATGGATTAGAAACCAGAATACAACAATATTGTTTACAAGAAACAAGTCTGGAATAGAGTCACACACAGAGTTAAAATAAAGGGATGGAAAACAATTTTTTTTATGCTTCAGCTGATATAAAAAAGCAAGGAAGCAACCATAATCTCAGACAAAGCAGAAGAAAAATAGACTTAATTAAATGGAATAAGTGTGGAAACCAAATCTTGCTTAAAGTAACCATACAAAATCAAGCAATTTTAATATATTCACCAAATGGGATAGGATTCAAATTCTTAATGAAATGCTAAATAAATTACTGAAGAAAATAAATAATAAATATATAATAGTGGGGGGACTTCATCTTTTTCCTCTAAAAGTTAGACAAATCTAACAATAAAATAATTAAGAAAGAAGTCAAAAAGATGTATAGAATCTTAGAAAAGTTAGCTATGATACACCACAAGAGAAATATAAATGGGAATAGAAAGGCATATACCTTTTCTCAACTGTACATGGTGCCTTCATAAAAACTGACAATTTATTAGGACATGAAAATCTCACAACCAAATGCAGGAAAGCAGAAATATTAGGTGCGCCTTTTTTTCACAACATAAAATAATAAAAATTACATTTAATAAAGTGCTGTGGAGGCATAGATAAATAGTTAGTTAGAAACTAAATATTCTAATTCTAAAGAATGAATACATAAAAAAATCTTATAAACTGTCAATAAAGAGAATTATTATGGTGGGGCAAAATTTAAAAAAATTGTTAGATGCAGCTGAAGTAGGATGTAGGGAAAATTTTATATCATTAAATGCATACATCAACAAAAGAGAGAGCAGATCAATGAATTGGGCATGAAACTAAAAAATAAAATAAAACTAATAAAACTAAAACAAATTTAAAATCCCAATTAAAACCCCAAATGGATATGGTAAAAATCAAGAGAGAGGTTAATAAAATAGAAAATAAGAAAAAAATACTAATTGAACTAATGAAAAGGAGAGATTAACAAAATAAAAATAAAAAATAATAGAACTAATAAATAAAACAAGATGTTTTCATAAAAAAACAATTAAGATAGAGAAGCCACTTGTTAACTTGAATTAGAAAGGAAAACTAAATTACTAATATCAAAAATGAAAATTAAATACATTATCAATGAAGAAGAAATTAAAGTAATGATTAGGAATTACCTTGCCAAATTATACACCAGTAAAAATGACAATCTAAATGAAATGGATGAATATTTACTAAACTATAAACTCCCCAAATTAAGAGAAGAGAAAATAGAATACTTAATAACCGTATCTTAGATGAATAAATTGAACAAGATAAAAATAAATCTTCAGGACCAATTGGATTCACAAGTGAATTCTACCAAACAATCAAAAAATTAATTCCAATACTATATAAACTATTCAAAAAATAAATAAAAAGAAGTCCTAGGAAAATACTTTTATGACACAAATAAGATTTTGATGCCCAAAGCAGGGAAGTCAAAAATGGGAAAAAAAAAACTCTAGACAAATTTCTTAAATAAGCATTGATATAAGCAATCTAAATAAAATGCTATCAAAGAGATTACAACAACTTATAAAAATAAATAATAAACTATAACCAAGTGGGATTTATACTAGGAATGCAGGGTTATTTCAATTTTAGGAAAAAAAAATATAAGCACACTTGACCATATCACCAAAAATAACAACAAAAAAGATCATGTGATTGCATCAATAGATGCAGAAAATCCATTGATAAAATGCGCATACAGTTCTGTAAAAATACTAGAAAGCATAAGAATTAATGGAGTATTTCTTAAAATCATGAGTAGAATTTGTCAAAAACCATCAGCAAGCATTATCTCTAAAGGTTATAACTAAAAAGTCTTCACAATAAGATCAGTGGTGAAGTAGGATGTCCTTCATCACCACCATTTTTATTCAATATTGTACTAGAAATGCTAGTTATAGCAATGAGAAAAAGAAAAAAAAGTGAAAAAAATAGAATAGGCAATGAGGAAAGAAAATTATCACTCTTTGGAGATGGTAATAATAAACAACTTTATCAAAGTTTCAGAACATAAAATAAACCCAAATAGAAAATCAGCTTTTTCAGGGTAACAACAAGATCCAGGAGCAAGAAATAGAAAGTGAAATTCCATTTAAAATAACTGCAGACAATATAAGATACACCAAAGTCTAAGTGAAAGACAAACCCAGGAAATACATGAACAAAATAATGAAACACTTTTCAGACAAAGTCAGATGTAAGCAATTGGAAAATATTAATTGCTCTTGGATGGGCTTAGTCAACATAGTAAAAATGACAATTCTACCTAAATTAATTTACTCATTGAATGCCCTATTAATCAAACGTTCAAAAATTATTTATAGACCTAAAAAATATCACAACAAAACTCATCAAGAAGAACAAAAGGTTATGAATAACGAGGGAAAAATTTAAAAAAATGAGGAAAGGTAGCTTAGTCAGACCACATCCCAAACTGTAATACAAAATGGTAATCATCAAAACAATCTGCTACTAGCTAAGAAATAGATTAGTGGACCAGGGAAACAGATTAGGTACCCAAGACACAGTAGTAAATAATGGTAGTAATTTAATGTTTGATAAATCCAAAGTTTCAAGCTTTTGGGACAAGAACTAACTATTTGACAAAAAACTACTAGGAAAATTGGAAAGCAGTTTGACAGTAACTAGACATAGACCAACAACTCACATTCTATATGAAGATAAGTTCAAAATGCATAGATGATTTAGACATAAAGGGTGATAACCATAGGCATATTAGGGAAGCGTGGAATAGTATGCCTGTCAGATCTGCAGAGAAGGGAAGAATTTATGACCAAACAAGCTATAAAGAGCATCATAGGAAATAAAAGAGATCATTTTGATTACATATTTTAATGCGTAAACAGAACCAATGAAGCAAAGATTAGAAGGAAAGCAGAAAACTGGAAAAAAAAATACAGCAAGTTTCTCTGATAAAAACCTAATTTATGAACCATATAGAGAACTGAGTCAAATTTATAATAATATAAGTCATTCCTCAAGTGATAAATGGTCAAAGAATATGAACAGGTAATTTTCAAATTAATAAATAAAGCTAACTATATTCATATAAAATTATCAAAATTACTATTGATTAGATAAATGCAAATCAACACAACTCTGAAGTACCACCTCACACTATCAGATTGGATAACGTGACAGAAAAGGAAAATGATAAATGTGGGAGATGTGGAAAAATTTGGCATACTTAATGCACTTTTAGTAGAGTTGTGAACTGTTCCAACCATGCCAGACAGCACTTTGGAAATATGCCAAATGGCTTTAAAACTGTGCATACCTTTTGACCCATCAAGAGCATTACTTTGTCTGGAGCACAAACAGATTTTTTTTAAGTTAAAGGATCTATACATACAAGTTTTATAACAATTCTTTTGGTGGCACAAAAAATTCAAACATCGGGGGATACCAATCATTTGGGTAATGGCTGAATGAGTTGTTGGAATGCTATTGTGCTAGAATATATGCTGATTACCCTGCTTTTGAAAAAAATCTAGAAAGACTTACATGAACTGAGGCAAAAAAAAAGTCAGCAGAACCAAGACAACATTGTACACAGTAACAGTAATACTCTATGATGATCAAGTGTAAATGACTTAGCTATTCTCAGGAACATGATAATCTAAGACAATTCTGTAGGAGTCATAATGAAATATGCCATCAAGCTTCAGAGAAATTACTGATAGAGTCTTAATAAGGGTCAAAGCATATTTTCTTAAAACTTTCTTTTTTATGTTCTGTGTTTTTCCCACAACATGACTAATATGGAAAAATGTTTTGCATGATTGCACATGTATAACCTAAATCAAATTGCTTACCTTCTCAATGAGGGGAAATGGGAGGGAGGAGGAGAATTTGAAATCAATTTTAAAAAAAATGTTAAAAATGCAACATTTAATTGGAAAAATAAAATAGTTTAAGTGGAAAAAATATTCTGATTTGCTATAGTTTTTTCTATGTTTTTGCATTTAAAAAATACTTTTAGAATTCCAGTCTAAGCGTGTCCATCTCCTTTTCAAAATCATTTGACAAACCCATGTGTTTTTTTTCTCATCCATTTTCTTATTAGCTATAATTTCTGAAGTTCATGTCGATGATTTTCAGAAATCTCAGGTTCTTCTACTTTGCTAAGTAGTTGAGGGAATGAGAGAGACTAGAGAAGGAAAAACATAGATTATTGCAATTTACCTGAACAAGAAATAATTAAGGTCAAAGTGTAGCATGTCATTAAGAAAGGAAAGCATGGGTCACATTTGAATTTATTCTATCTTGAAATGAGCAGGATTTGATATCTGAATAGATGTGTAGGACAAGCAAGAAAGAAAGATCAAATTTGTATTGAGTTACTTGTTGCTAAAATAAGTACAATCAAAAATTATAGACTGATTTCACTGATGAATATAGAAACAAAAATCTTATATATATACTACCTAGGAGATTGCAACAATATATCATAAAGATTATGTATTATGAACAAGTGGAATTATACCAGGAATGCAGGGATGACTTAAAAACATAAAACTATTAACATAATTGATTACATTAATAATTAAAGTAACAGAATGATAAGATTATATCAATAGGTGCAGAAAAAATCTTTTGACAAAATACAATACTGTTACTATTAAAAAAGAGTTTAAATCATAGTTACTAATGAATTTTTCCTTAAAATTATGTATCTACACAAAACCATCAAAAGCATTATTTATAATGGAGATAATATCAGGAGTAAAACAATGATACCCCTTATCACCAATATTATTCAACATTGTATTAGAAATGATAGCAATAGCAGTAAGAGAAGAAAAAGTAATTGGAGAAATTAGGATGGGCAATGAAGTAATAAAACTATCTCTTTTGTAGACAGTTTGATGACATAATTGGAAAATTCTAGAGCTTAAACTAAAAAGCTAGTTGAAACAATTAATAATTTTAGCAAAATAGTGTGATACAAAAATAAACCCATATAAATCATCCACATTTCTATATATAACAACCAAAACCTTTCAAGAAAATATACAGAGATACCCCATTTCAAATAACCCTAGATAGCATAAAATACCTGAGACAAAACCAGTAAGTACATGAGCATAATTATTAAACTCTTACTATACAAATAAAATCAGATTTAAATAATTGAAGACATAACGTTCATTAGCAGGCAACGCCAACACAATAAAACTCACAATTCCACATAAATTAATCTACTTACACAATGCCAACTCAATTAAATTAAAATTTATTTTATTGAACTAGAAAAATAACAAAATTCACTTGGAAGAACAAAAGATCAAGAATGTCAAAAGAATTAATGAAAAATGCAAAGGAAGGAGCTTTCACAGCACCAGATCTTAGGCTGGAATATAAAGTGGTGATTATCAAAACGATAAAGCGCTAGCTAAGAAATAGAAAGGTGGATCAGTGAAACAGAGTAAACACACAATACACAGTAGTGAATGATTAAAATAATCTCTTTTTGACAAATGTAAATATTTAAGTTTTGAGGATAAAAGTTCACTATTTGGTAAAAAGAAAAAAATGGTAAAACTGAAAAGCACTCAGTTAGAAAGCAGTATAGAGCAATATCTTACACAATTTATTAAGATAAGGTCAAAATGAATATATGACCTAAAAATAAACAGATATATCATAAATAAGTTAGAAGAACACAGAACAGAAAACACCTATAAAAATGGCTCTGAACAAATACTAGAACTACAGAACGCACAAAACAGCAGAGAGAAGCAGGGCTCCAGCCCAGGACAGCCTGGCTGGTTGCAGGGTAATGTCTATCACACGAACCTGGGAGCAGAGCAGAGCAGAGCCCAGCATGGGCCATGCAGACCAGCCAGACCAGGAGCCGGGCAGAACAGGCCCTAGCACCCTGAATCAGTGAGTTGTGGAAGTTACCAGACTTCTCAACCCACAGACACTAAAGACAACAGAGAAGGTTATTGGGAAGAGCTGCTGGGACAACGTGAAAAGAGTTAACAGTTTGGCCACCACCCCAGAGACAGTAGAGGTGGTGCACCTGCAGAACTACAGCTGCAGTTGCTTCCAGCCCTAGGCCCACCTGATGGGAGGAATTAAGTGGCAGATCTGAGCAGGAGTGCAGAGCCAGCTTAGATCTGAGTCTAGTCCAGGTTGGTGGTTCTTGGGGGAGGAGTAGCACTACTGTGGCAGAACTTGCTCTGTAGCTCTGGAAACAACAGCGCAACCCTCAAGTTTGGGACAAAGTACTCTCTACTCTACAAGCAGTCTTACTCCAACAAAAAACTCAAGGGTAAAGTAAGTTGGCTGAGAAGGCATGGCCAGGCAGCAAAAACAGATTCACATTCAGACTTAGACTTTAGAATCCTTCTTTGGTGACAAAGAAGACCAAAACATACAGAGAGAAGAAGTCAACAAAGTCAAAGAGCCTACATCAAAAGCCTCCAAGAAAAACATGAATTGCTCTCAGGCAATTAAAGAGCTCAAAAGCAAGTTAGAGAAGTTGAGGAAAAACTGGGAAGAGAAATGAGAGTGATGTGAGATGACCATGAAAAAGAAGTCAATGACTGGCTAAAGGAGACTCAAAAAATGCTGAATAAAATAACACCTTAAAAAATAAACTAACTCAAATGACAAAAAGCCAATGAGGAGAAGAATGACTTGAAAGTAGAATTAGCCAAATGGAAAAGGAGGTCCAAAAGACCACTGAAGAAAATATTACCTTAAAAATTAGATTGGAGCAAGTGGAAGCAAGTGACTTTATGAGAAATCAAGATATTATCAAACAGAACCAAAGGAATGAAAAAATGGAAGACAATGTGAAATATCTCATTAGAAAAACCACTGAACTGGAAAATAGATCCAGGAGAGATAATTTAAAAATTATTGGACTACATGAAAGCCATGATCAAAAAAAAGAGCCTAGATATCATCTTTCAAGAAATTATCAAGGAGAACTACCTTGATATTCTAGAGCCACAGGGCAAAACAGAAATTGAAAGAATCCACCAATTACCTCCTGAAAAAGATCCGAAAAAGAAAACTCCTAGGGATATTGTTGCCAAATTCAAAAATTCCCAGATCATGGAGAAAATACTGCCAGCAGACACAAAGAAACCATTTTAGTATTGTGGAAACACAATCAGAATAACCCAAGATCTAGCAGCTTCTACATTAAGGGATCAAAGGGCTTGGAATATGATATTCTGGAGGTCAAAGGAGTTAGGATTAAAACCAAGGATCATCTACCCAGCAAAACTGAGTATCATGCTCCAAAGCAAAATATGGATTTTCAATAAAATAGAGGACTTTCAAGCTTCTCAGTGAAAAGACCAGAGCTGAATAGAAAATTTGACTTTCAAACACAAGAGAAGCATGTAAAGGTAAACAAGAAAGATAAATCATAATGGACTTACTAAAGTTGAACTGTCTTGTTTACATTCCTACATGGAAACAATGTATATAATTCATGAGACCTCAGTATTATGGTAGCTGAAGGGAATATATATATATACATACAGAGAGACAAAGGGCACAGGGTGAGTTGAACAAGAAGGGATGATATCTAACAAACAAATCAAATTACGGGATAAGAAAGGAATATATTGAGAGAGGGAGAAAGGGAGAGATAGAAAGGAGTAAATTATCTCACATAAAAGTGGCAAGAAAGAGCAGTTCTGTAGGAAGGGGAGAGGAGGCAGGTGAGGGGGAATGAGTGAATCTTGCTCTCATCAGATTTGATCTGAGGAAGGAATACCACACACACTCAATTGGGTATCTTACCCCACAGGAAAGAAGGAGGGACAGAAAAAAGGGGGGGGGATTGTAGAAGGGAGGGCAGATAGGGGGAGGAGGTAATCAACAACAAACACTTTTGAAAAGGGATAGGGTCAAGGGAGAAAATTGAACAAAGGGGGATGGGATAGGAAGGAGCGAAATATAGTTAGTCTTTCACAACATGAGTACTGTGGAAGGGTTTTACGTAATGATATGCATGTGGCTTATGTTGAATTGCTTGCTTTCTTAGGGAGGTTGGGTGGGGAGGGAAGAGGGGAGAGAATTTGGAACTCAAAGTTTTGTTTTTATTTATTTTTTTTATTTTTATTTTTTTTTAAATTTATTTTTGACATGTTTGGTTTTCAGCATTGATTTTCACAGGCGTTTGAATTACAAATTTTCTCCCCATTTCCTCCCCCCCCCACTCCAAGATGGCGTACATTCTGGTTGCCCTGTTCCCCAGTCTGCCCTCCCCTCCGTCGCCCCATTCCCCTCCCATCCCCCTTTCCCTTCCTCTCTCCCCTGT
>CM053622.1:116479494-116496326 GCA_028646595.1 Phalanger gymnotis
CTCCCACCCTGTGGGCCTGGGGCCAGAAGCAACTGCAGCCTAGTTCTTAAGCTGCCCCACCTCCGGTGCCCCAGAGGGAAATGGCCGGAACCGCAAACTCAGTCACACAGCTTTTCCCACTAACCTTCTCTGCTGTCTTTGCTTTTTGTGGGTTGAGAGGTCTGGTACATGCCACAGCTCGGTATTTCCCGGATGCCAGGGCACTTTCCGCTCGTCTCCTGGTCTGGTAGGTCCAAGTCTGGTCTGTTCTCGCCGTGCGCGCTGCGTTCAGCTCCGCTCCCCTCGGCTGGGGGCTGGGAGGTCCGTGTGGGACCAACCTTGCCCAGAGACCATCCAGGCTGTCCTGCGGTGGAGCCCTGCTTCCCTCTGCCACTTTGTGGGTTCTGCAGCTCTAAAATTGGTTCAGAGCCATTGTTTTATAGGTTTTGGAGGAACTTGGTGGGGAGCTCATGCCAGTCACTGCTTCCCCTCAATTCATATTTTTCTTGGATACTTTTGATGTAGGCTCTTTGACTTTGTTGACTTCTTCTGGCTGTATGTTTTGGTCTTCTTTGTCACCAAAAAAAGATTCTAAAGTCTGAGTCTGATTCTGAGTCCATTTTAGCTACCTGGCCATGTTCCCAGCCAACTACTTGACCCTTGAGCTTTTTGTCATTGTATGACTGCTTGCAGAGTAGAGAGTGCTTTGTCCCAAGCTTTAGGGGCTGCGATGCTGTTTTCAGAGTTACTTCTACACAGCAAGCTCTGTCACACCAGTGCTCCTCCTCCCCCAAGAACCACCAACCAGCACTTCGACCCAGATCCATGTGGGGCAAAGCAGGCTTTGCACTTGCACTCTGATCCCCTTCTTAGTTACTCTCACCGAGTGGGACTGGTGGTGACATCAACTGCAGCTGGAGCTCTGGAATCAGCTGCAGAGCTGCACCACCTCTGCCATCCCTGGGACTGGGGCTGACCATGCACTCCTCTCACTTGGATCTAGCAGTTTTTTCCACTAACCTGCTCTGTTGTCTTTGGCATTTGTGGGTTGAGAAGTATGGTAACTGCCACAGCTCAATGATTTGGAGCCCTACGGACTGTTATGCCCATCTCCTGGTCTGGTCTGTCCTAGTGTGGCCCATCTTGGGCTGTGGTCTGCTTTGCTCCCAGCTCTGTGTGATAGACCCTTCCCAGAGACCATCTAGGCTGTTCTGGGTAGGAATTCTGCTTCCCTCTGCTATCTTGTGGGTTCTGCAGCTCTAGAATTTGTTCAGAGTCATTTTTTACAGGCATTTGTAGGGACCTGGTGGAGAGCTTAAGCAAGTCCCTGATTTCCAGCCACCATCTTGGCTCCACCCCTCTAATCACCTCTATTCTTAGCAGCATATGGGGGATGTTGCTTCTGGCCTTGATCCTCCTTCAGTTCTCCACTCTGGCCTGGAACCTAAACTGAGACCTCCAGTTTCCTGTAAGTACCCACAGCCAGCAGTGTCCCCATCCCCATGCTTCTGCACTAACTGGGCGTGTGTTGGTTCCTTCTTACCCACAACTGCATCTTTGCAGCACAGCTGGGTCTGGAGTTCCTTGTTAGCAGAAGTTCCCACAATCTTCCCCAACTCAGATGCCCAACATCTCTCACTATACTAGAGATAAAAGTTCCTGTGGTTGGGGCCAAGGCAGCTTCCCAATCTAGCTGACCCCAGGGCTTGCTGATTGTTGTATGAGTAGACCCGGGACCCAGCCTGAAGGTATTTACTCTTCACCAGGACCAAACCTTGTCCTGAGACTGTTCTTCAGATCTTCTCTAGTTGTCCCAGGAGAATCCCTGTTCTGTCTATAATCTTATGTATTTTTACTGCTCAATATTCTCTCTGAGGGTCCATTTCATCTCTTTTGAGGAGGAAAATCTTTATAGCTTGGAGTTTTCTGACTTATTCTGCCATCTTCTCAGAATCCTCTCCTGTGTGTCTCTGTTTCAAAAGTGTTTCTTGTATTTATTATATTGTAGGATTCTGGTTTTTAATCCATTCTGCTATCTGCTTCTGTTTTATGGGAAAGTTTCTCCCATTCACATTCAAAGTCATGATTAGTAACTGTGCATTTCCCTCCATCCAATTTTTCCTCATTTATACTTTTCTCTCTTTTCCTTTCATCCTGTTCATCCTTACCAGTGTTTTGCTTCTGACCAACACTCTCCTCAATCTGCCTTCCTTTTATCAGCTCCTCCAACTTTTTTTTTTGTCTCTTTCACCTCCTGCTTATGCATAAGGTAAGATAGATTTCTATACTCAACTTAGTGTGTATATTATTCCCAATTTGAGCCAAAGCCACTAAGAGTATGCTTCTTCCCCTGCTTTCTTTCCTTCCACTTTAAAAGTTCATACCTCTTCATGTGATACAATTTATACCATTCTACCTCTCCTTTCCCTCTTATCTCAGTACAATCCTATTTCTCACTCCAAAGATTTTTTTTGGTATCATTGTATAAAAGTCATCTTAAACCAGCATTCTCTATGTATACTCCTTTTAACAACCATAATAAAGATATAGTTTTTAAGAGTTACATGTATCAACTTCCCATGTAGAAATATAGATAGTTTAATCGTATTGAAGTGAAAGGTATTTACTTTTTCATGCTTCTCTTGAATCTTGTATTTGAAAATTGAATTTTCTGTTCAGATCTCTTTTTTTTCCCCTTCCAGAATGTTTGAAAGTCTCTTATTTCAAAAACTATCCATTTTTTTTCCTATGAAAGATTATACTAAGTCTTGCTGGTTAGTTGATTTGTGGTTGAAATCCAAGCTCTTTCTGCCTTTCAGAATTTCATATTCTAAGCTCTCTGATTCTTTAATGTATAAGCTGCTAAATCTTGTGCAATCCTGACTGTGACTCCTCAATATTAGAATTGTTTCTTTCTTGCTGCTGGAAGTATTTTCTCCTTCACCCCAGAGTTCTGGAATTTGGCTGAAATATTTATGGAGTTTTCGTTATGGGATCTCTTTCAGGAGGTGGTTGCGAGATTCTTTCAATGTCTATTTTACCTTCTGTTTCTAGGATACCAGGGCAATCTTCCTTGAAAATTTTTTGAAATATACTATCCAGGCTCTTCTTTTGATCATAGCATTCAGGTAGCTCAATAATCTTTTTTCTTATTTCTCTTGGATCTACATTCCACGTCATTTGTTTTTCCAATAAGATATTTCACATTTTTTTCAAATATTATATTCATTCTTTTGATTTTGTTTGATTGATTCTTGATGACTCATGGAGTCATTAGATTCCACTTCCACAATTCAAATTTTTCAGGAATTATTTTCTTCAGTTAACTTTCACATCATTTTTTTTTTCATTTGGCCAATTCTACTTTTTAAGGAGTTGTTTTCTTCAGTGATTTTTTTTATGTTTTTTTTCTCCATTTTTGTCCTTCCTTTTTGAATTTGTTCACTCCTTTTTCATGATTTCCTCCATAGCTCTCATTTCCTTTTTCCAGTTTTTCTTCTACCTCACCCATTTGATTCTTAAAATGCTTTTGTAGTTCTTACAGTTTTTTGGGGCCTGAAAACAGTTTATGTTTTTCTTTGAGGCTTGTGTGTAGGCATTTTACCATTGTCACCCTCTTCTGAGTTTGTGTTTTGATCTTCTTTGTTGCCATAGTGTATTTATGTAATTTTTTTTTGTTTTGATTTGTTTGCTCTTATTTTCCAGTGTATTTCATTACTTTTTTATTTTAACATAATTTTAGACTGAAACACCAGAACACAAATACAGAATGGAAAAAAGGAAAAAAAAACACATCATAAACAAATATTGGAACTTAAATACAAAGCAAGAGATGAAAAATAAAGTATGTCATGTGCATAGAAGAATGTAAGAGAGGATTCAAAATACATAACAACAAATTTTCATTTCGAGAAGTCTATATGATAAATCCTACATGTTGTGTTGAGAGCTGTCCATCTTTTCTTTGCTTCTTTGTTAGTTTTCTTTTGATCTATGCTGTGTACTTTTTATTTTGTTCTTTTTCTGCCCTAACTGCTCCCCCCCACAGAAGGCTGCAATTAAGTACAGAAATATTTCTGTACAAATATAGATATATACATACGCGTATATACATACATATATGGACTTTCCCTGTTGATACATACATATACTTTCCTTAACAAATTTTATTCTTTTGTTTTTATGTTTGTGTATATCTATTGTTTCCTCTCACTCCTAACTCCTCTACTTTACTTCTACCTGCTACCTTGCCCTCCTATTACTTAGCCTACCCCCCTCCAAGGATCCTTCTCTTGTCCTCCAATTCCCATAAATCTAAACATCATTCTATATCCCCCTATAACCTATTCCCTCACCCTCCCATCTAGAGACCCTTCTCTTGTTTTTTTCTCCTGCCCTATCCCCTTACCATTTTTTTCTTCTGAATTCAGAAAAGTTTTATACTCTTCTATACATATTTGTATTATTCCATCTTGAACCTTACCATTTTATTTCTTCTGAATTTAGAAAAGCTTTACACTCTTCTAGATATATTTGCATTATTCCATCTTGAACCTATTCACAAGGAAAGTATTTTCCCAGAACTAATAGCCCTCTTCCCCCATATAATTCCTCTGTGTTGGTTCTTCTTCTTGCACATCATTTGTATAGAATAATTACTCTTTTTAGCTGTTCACAAATGATTTGTATGAAAGAAATGTATGTATGTGTGTGTTCATATGCACATATGTGTATGTGTATATGCATGGAACTTTACATATATGCATGCACGCATATACATTTACATGCATGTGTGCAAGCACCTATATGTATACACACATACATATACACATATACATACATATGCACACATATACATACATTTACTCCTATATACATGTACATATGTACATTGTACACATACATACACATGCACGTGTACATATGTACACATATACACATATATACACATATGCATACGTGCATATATGTGTGTGTATATATATATACACATATGCATACATACATACACCCATATGGCAGCAATTACCTACCACATGAACTCAGAGAGATATTTCTCCCATAACAATACCTTTGTCTATATAATTCTGAGGAGAAGTGAGAGAGATGAGAGAGGTGGGAGAAAAGCCTTAAAGCAACAGCAGCAGCAGTAGTAACATCAAAAGTACAAAGCATCTATCCAGAGGATTTGGGCAATCTCATCTATCAGCAATGTACTTCAGAGTCTAACTGAATAACCTACAAAGGCTCATCCCTGAAGGAGAAAAAAGAAAGGAAAGGAAAAGAAAGAAGGAAAAACCTCAACCCTAATTTAATAATTGGTTATTAATATAATAGAAAATAATAATTTCAATGCCACTTGACATTATATGAAAATGTTGGGTAAGGCCCTGTCTCTGCAAAGACAAATAAGATTCAGGTTATTAGTTTATATTTTACAAATTTTAATCCACAAGCTCCAAGTGAGTAACAATGGTATGTAAGTCAGGACATTTTAATTTAAACCAGAAAAATTAAATAACACTAATGGTAAAGAAATGAAACGTGTCACAGATTAATGAATCTATTTATAATTTCTCCATATTTATGAACTAGTGTTCAAAAGTTAGGTTTAGGGGCAGCTAGGTTGCGCAGTGAGTAGAGTACTGGCCCTGGAGTCAGGAGGACCTGAGTTCAAATCCGGCCTCAAACACTTGACATACTTACTAGTTGTGTGACCTTGTACAAGTCACTTAACCCCCATTGCCCTGCCCTCCCCCTGAAAAAAAATTAGCTTTAAAATCTATTAAATTAGAAATATAGAACCACAGAATTTAGGAATTAGAAGGTATTTCAGGAACTATCTGACAAGATTTCAAATGAAGCAATCAATACCAGACAGAAAAACATGGCAATTTGGAATTTAGTCTCTAATAAAAGATCTCCAGTTACAGTAAATTTACTACCCAAAGAAATTTATTCCAATTTTAATAATTCTTATTTTTTAAGGAAATTTTTCTCCATATTGATCTAAAAATTCCTTCATTGTATCTTTCCTCTATATATTGGTGGTCTTCTTTTTTTCTCTCAAGGCCAGGATAAGCAAAACTAATCCTCGATCAACATAATAATCCTTCAAATGGCAGAATACATATATAGGATTCTCCCCAGATTCTTGTTTGTCCTTCATTCTTGAAGAGAACCAGGATATCAAGAAAAATGATGGCATAACTTGCAAGTAAATTGGATTTAAGTGAAGGAGGACTATACAAAGTTACCATCCTCACTCTCTCCTACAGGGCCAACTGGGTCCAGTAGCAAGATAGATCAATATTACTAGAGAGGGTCCCATATACTCATTTGTTGACTGACAATTGAAACAATGAAAGAAAATTTGAGACATTTCTTTTTTTTAAAGGAAGGCTAAATTCAGGGTTCAAGATAGCTATCATTTCTCATTACATCATAATAGGACCATATAGTAAATGAAAAAGAGTGAGAGACTGACTGACTCCTTCCAAAGCATTCAAAAATGTTGTTGCAGCGGGTGAGTAGACTTTGGTTTCATATCCTACTAAGTATATAATATGAGAGCAAATAGATCAGAATTTCCCCTAGAATAATAATAAATTCCATATCATCGCTTTGAAATCAAATTCTGCAATGTTAATGCAATGCGAAGATCTTTCCCATCCATTAATGCCTATATGACCTGCTTTGAGCCCCTGAGTCACATGAGTCTGTGGTGGGAGGAGCTTGCTGAGGGGTAGAGCACAAAAGGGTGGAACGGGAAGTGAGTGGGTGAGATAGAGCAATTAGAGCTGAGAGAGAGAGGTAGAGAGAGAGAGACTGAGGGAGAGAGAGACAGAGAGAGACAGAGACAGAGAGAGACAGAGACAGAGAGAGACACAGAGAGCATGAGCAGCTAGCATGAGTGAGGGAGGGAGTAATTTTGCTTAAGGGAGCCTATTTGTGGGGAGGCCTAATAAAAAGAAGACTTGGGGATGGCATTGCCTACTGCATTGCTAATGTGTATAGACTTCTTTATTACTATGATGGATTTGGCTTTCTGGCGTTTGAATAAATGTCTTGGTTTTGTCTTTGAGCTAGAGTTATATCTTGAGTTTCAAACCTGTAAATACGCTGGCATATTCATAGGAGACTCTGTGGGTATCACATTGGTGATATAAATTCAGAGTTTAGTCAATGGCATTTGTGAGGGTGGATTAACGTGTCTATGAAAGCCTTCACTCAGGAATTAGCTTCAGTGAAGACATCAAAGGCCCTTCGCTGACTTCCTACATCTCCGCCCTCTTGGCATAAGGTAAATCTGACTATATCCCAAACACTGAGTTTCAAGGTATTGGAGCACAGAATGAGAGGACACTAAGACTGTAATCTTAGAGTAATGAGAGCAGTTAGGAGTTTATACCGCTCTCCATTTCCACTACAGTAATTGTCATATGAGCAAATTGAACACATTTGTCTGTTCTCATTTCAGTTTTTGCCATAAGACCAATGTATTTAGAATTTAAATGCTATATAACTATGTATTTTATAAATTAAAGCAGCATGGCATACTGGATTAGCATTTTTATACTTCATTAATCTGCTCTGACTCTACTGCCGCTAAGCTCTTTTGAGCTTTTCCTCCCACCTTGAGACACCTATTTTATATTTGCATAGCATTGCTTGAAATACCTTAGGACAGTTATTAAGCCTATCAAATTTTTCTCTTAAGTTTCTTAAGAAAAGGTTCTTAGGTGGGATTGTTTTTCATCTTTTGTTTTTGAAAAGGACCAAAGACATCTCAGGTTATGTCTTGCCTTGTGGTTGAACTGGAATTAAGCCAGGCAGAGTTGTGCAAAGCAGTTAGCCTCATTTTTCCAGAGTCACCAAAGTCTAGTGGCAAGACAAAAGTAAGCACATAACCTTGGCATCTTCAAGGTCTGATCAAGATCTTTAATCATTCCACAGAACTTGCTTCAGCACTTTTATAGCCATTGGGAAAAAAATGTTTTCAATCATCTATTCAGCCAGGGGAAGTTTTCACGTTTGGGGTAGACATGCCCTTAACTTACCAATAGGTTTGAGACCTATTAAAAAAGGAGAGTTCAGTGGCATATCTCCATTTGCACCAAAGATCAGAAAAGAAAATTACATGTGGCTTTAACAGAACAGAACAAATTTAGGTGGAACTTATTTCCTCAAAAAAAGTGAGTCACTATGAACTTTTGGCTGTGACAGAAAAATTGTTAATATTATTGTTAATATCATGACATAGAATTGTTAATACCATGAATTACTTGCCATGCCCTTAATGATCCTAGTCATGTCAGTATTTAAGTAATATCTTTATGATTCAACTCTTAAGATATTTATTTTTGATTTGGCTGAGTGGAACCATACCCTAAGTACCCTGACCCAGAGATTTTACCTTGTAAAGGATCCTAGTTTAAGCTGTATCTCATGTCCTTGTCCCTTTCCTTTGGGATTTGTGGCATAAAAGACAAAATAGTCAGAATGAAGTGGTTCTTCTTGTCCAGATTGTCAAGGGCTACCAGGGTCTTATGACCAGGCCTTGCTACCTCCTATTATTTCATTCTCCCCTCATGCTAAAGGTGAAAGAAGCTTTTGCGTGAGTCTTGGAGGAGGGAAATCCTTTGTGCTCTGCACTCATAGGACAACTCTTAGGGTGGCAGGTGCTATTTCAATTTAAAGATACTTTATTCCTCAACTCATGGCTTTGATTTATTTCAGAACTTGACAACTGCAACAACTCAGTTATCCCTGTGCTAGCTTTTCTGACACTTCTTGCTTAAAAACCCAAAGATTAGTAGGTGAACAATCCAATTCTTGGTGAATTCTGCTTCACAATGATAGGAACAGCTGACATTGAAAGATGCCTAGTAGCTCTCAGGTTGAGTATTACAAAATTTATACCATGTCACCAGCAGAGCTGAAACAAACTAAATAACTATGTCAAATAGCAAGTCTCACACATCTTACATTGCTTGCCATTTGTCCTTCGTTCTCAAAGAGGACCATGATATCAGGAAGTTGATGTCATGACATACAAGTGAATTGGATTTAAGTGATGGAAGGCTGTGCAAAGTCACCAGCCCACTGGCCAGGTACAGACCAGGACAAGTGGAGATGGCCCAGGATGCAGTGGGGGACCTTGGCCTTTTCAAGCTAAGGTCTTTAATAGGTCTCAGTTTGAGTAAGGCAGTGCCAATTCAGTGACTAAGGCTTTATAAAATGAGGCAAAGAATGGCATCTTTTAAAAAAATAGATCTGACAGGGGAAGACACTCAGGGTTTCTGGCAAAAACAGAAACAACATCTTAGAAGATAAAACAAGAAATTGATTTTTCAATCTTAATAAAATTGAATGCATTCAACAAAAGTAATATAAAGCTTTACCAATTTAGTTTCACAACCGTTATTTTTAGTTTAGTTCTAGGTAGATTGGGCCAAATATTGTTGCTCAAGGTGGAGACTTGATTTTTGGCCTAGCGGGGTTGGCCCCCAAACAAGTCCTTCAGAGTTTTCACAAAGCAAGCTGATACAATGAATAAAGCACTGAAAATCACAATAGCCAATATGTACATAGTACTTACTAATAAGGACATGGACACATGTTAAGTCTTCTATGAACAAGAGCCTCCTACAAACCATACTGAAAATTGGATGGGCAGAATTACTAGATGCCACAATAAACTTGCTTATAACAGACTGTGGTGCTAATGTGATCAATGATCTTCCCTGACCATTTAATAGGCCTCAGATGGAGCTAGTTAAGGGAATCTTGATTAGGAGAGGCCATAGGTGTAGGGCCTACACTCTTTTGTTAAGGAGGTACTAAGCCCCAGGGCCCCAAAGGGTAGCCATTATGCTCAGACTAGAGAGCTGCAGAAACCAGAGAGCTGTGGAGATGAAAGAGCTGGAAGAAGAAGAAGACATAGAGTAGAGAGAGAGCTGGGAGAGAAAGAGAATTGTAAGAGATGTAGAGACAGAGAGAGAACTGGAAGGTCTCTGAGAACTGCAAGGGCTTTCAGAACTGTGAGAGGAGAGGACACAGGCAAGCAGACAGTCAGGATTCACGAATGAGTGTTTACTGGAAGGCCCTAGCAGAAGAGAAGGTTACAGGATGGCTTGGCTCTTTGCTGTGATACTGTGTTTTAATCTCTTTGCTGTTACACTGAGGTGGACTTACTGGTTTTGGGATACAATTACTGCCATGTCAAATTGGGGTTATTGGTTCTGGTATTTGATCTGGTGTCTGAATGAATTGCTTTACTTCTTCTGCCTTCTATACAGAGAGTCTCTATACTTTGTGATTCTGAACTATACAGACATATTCATGGTCACCATCGATACTATTAATCTTGCCTTACTGACATAAAGGCTAACAGGTCAAAAGCTTCAGAATCTTTTTTTTTTCCTTTGTAATTTCTGGTTCTAAAGTAAAATTAAATAAAAACAATAAAAGTCTATACACTTGTAAATGAACAGTTTCAAATATTTATGACAGCCAGGTTCAAGTCTTTGAAGGATAGTTAGTCTAAAAAGATTAAATTACTCCTTGGCCTCAGAGCACAGAACTTGGAGCAGTGAGTGGGTGAAAGATGCAAAGTGGGGGGAGGGGGAGAGTCAGTGTCATGCAATTATAGTTATTCCAAAGTAGAATGGAGTGCCTTGACAGATAATGTGTTCTCCATCCCAGAAAGCCTTCAAAGATTGGATGACCAGTTGTTGGTTAGATTGTAGTTGGAATTTTTGTCTAGTTAAAGGTACAATGATTTTTCAAACTGTATTTCCAATCAATTAACAGAAATTTATTAAGAACTTTCTAGATTTCAGGCACATTTGCGGATTCAAGGACAAAAATGAATCAGTTTTGGTACTAATGGAATAATGGTTTGAATCTCCTCACTCTATTAGTCTTTCTATATTGGGGACTATCTAGCTTGTCAATAACCCTTTTAAATTTGGTGCTGAGAAATGGTACCATAATGAATATGTAGTCTATCAGATGAATAGATACACAGACAGACAGACAGATAGATAGACAGATGAGAGAGATAAGATGCATGTATATATATATGCATATATATATGCATATATATGAAATACCTTTTTGGATTATTTAAAGAGGAAAAGCTTTATAAACCATAAAGCATTATATTAAGGTGAGCCACTATAAATAGCATTAAGCATAATAAATATACATGTATAATAGACACAATAGAGATTGATTGAACTAGATATGTGGATATATAAGAGTAAGTCGAAGAAGGAGAGATAGACAAAAATCTTAATAAAATTTGGAGTAAGTATTTGGGAATAATAACCATATGAAATTCTAATTTTGTCTGAAGTCAAATCACATTTGTTCAGTTTATAATTTCATCAGAATGAGAAATATGAGCAATATACTACTAATAACATCTAAAAATGCTGCTTCCTGTTGGACCATTCTGTGAGGTGACACCGAGTGCAGTAAAAGTACTCTTCTTGCTTCAGAATTATGGTATAGATTACTTAAAAGCTATTGCATAGCTTATACCATTGCATTTTTGCATATACTCTAACCAGAGTGACTTGCAAAAATATTTAATACCCTCGATATGTTAAACTAAAATTGAATATTTGGTTTTTGAGTAGAGAGATAAATAAACATGTTTAGTCTTGAATTGAAGTATAACTTCAGATAAACTAAAAACCACAGTAACAGAATGATACAGAAGTAGACTACATTCAGATAATCATTTTTAAACACATGAAAGGGGAAGAGGCAAAGACTAAAATAGGATCAGAATTTAAAAACAGCAGAGAAAACTAGAGATCAGAAAGCCCACTGTCTAATGTATCAGGATTTTAAGTCATGCTGGTGGGGTATGGAACCTCGACTCTCAAAAGCAACCCAGCTCCAGAACCTTGCCACACCACTCCACCTAGATACTCAGTAATCCTTTCTATGTCCTTTCACTCTACCTCTACCCAGCCCAACCCTCAAATTTTTTGTTACATTTGACTAGGCCCAACCTTTTATTGTCAGTTACCTCCAGACCACTCCAGGTTACTTCCCACCCTTAATCCTATCTAGACCCTTTCTCAGTTACTTCCAGATGACCACAGGCTATTTGTCACTCCTTGATCCCATGTAAATCTTCTCACAATCTTTTTCCCAATAAAAAAAGTCAATCTTGTCTCTACCAAATGAGCAGATTCTAAAAAAATCCCACCCACTTCTTTTGGCAACACAAATAAACCTTGTCTCTCACTGAAAGAAGGCTTGAGTGGTCAAATCCTTTATAGGGGGACTCATGTACTTTGCTCTGTCTTTTCAGGGCTATTAGCACCCCTATACCACAATAATATTTCATTCAGCAGTAGCTATCACTATCAGTAATGAAAATATCCATCAATACAATAAAAAAAAACTATACTTTTCCTTTAATTTTTCAAAAGGCTTGTTCTTTTTAATCACACTTCCTATTGTTTAGTTGTGTGGTCACATGGTCATATCTTAGTTTTCCTAACATCATGGACAAATAACACAACAGGCCCTTCTATCTTCCACTGTCTCTTGAAGTCTGCCCAAGTCCATGGGCTATCCCCTTTTCCTTTAATCTTTCCCAACAGAAAGTTCTTTTCCAGTGATTCTTGTCTTCTCATTATGGTCAAAGTATTTAAGCTTCAGTTTCAGTATTTAATCTTCCAGTGTATTGCCTGAATTAATTTCTTTAAATATTCACTGATTTGATCTCCTTCCTGCCAAGGGACTCTCAATAGTCTTCCCAGAACCACAGTCCAAAAGCATTATTCTGTTATGCTCAGCTTTCCTTCTAGTACAACTTTCACAATCACACATTGTTAATGGAAAAACCATAATTTTGACTATATGGACCTTTATGGGCAAGGTAATGTCTCCTTTTTAGTATGCTGTCTAGATTTGCCATTTGTCCAGCTTACTTGCACTAAAAAGAAAATGAAGTAAAAAGAATAAACTTAATGACTTCACAGTAATTTTCAGGCTTCTGAAGAAAATCAGTGAATATTCAAGAAAAACCCTTATAATAGTTAAGAATGAGTTCAATCAAAATTCAAGGTGAGACAGATCTTCTCTAAGTATTTATACAAAAGAGCATTTTTGTGCTTTCATTGCTTGGATCTAGAAAAAAATAATGATCATATGGTCAATTCTGCTTATACTCATAAACTAAATATTTTCAAAAAAAATACTAAGTCCCTTGTAAAGGATTTGAGGACTGGACAGAATAGCCTATTTTTTTTAAAGCAATAATCATTCTGTATGTCCTCAATTCTGGAGGCCATTCTCTAGTTAAATGGGGGAGGGGAAAACCACCTAAAGGGAAATACAAAAGCTGTTTCTTGCAATGACTTGCTCAAGTCTATTTTCTCTGTTTGTGAATGACTAACTTAGTTACTAATTATATAGAAAAGCAACTTCTTTTACTAGCGATGGATTCCTGGCTTTTAAACTATTTGGAATATCTTTTTTTGTCCTGTTTAGAGAAGTAATATAAATAATTCACAACAAGCCAGGTGGTTTATTAACCTGCCATCTGGACTGATTGAATCAGTTTTACTGAAATCAATTTGGCTACTTCCTTCACAAATGCACTGTGACTTTCACCAGATGTTGACCAATGCAGATTAAAATGTTTCTCTTTCCTGGTTTCGTATTTTTGATCTAACCTGACACAGGAGTTCTATTGGCTGAACTGCTCTTACAAGACAGGGGTTAATCCCCTCGATAAACATTTATTGGTGTTTTTTGTTGTTATTGCTGTTCCATAAATTTTAATTGTGTCTGACTCTTTGTGACCCCATTTTTTTTTTTGCAAAGATACTGGAGTGGCTTACATTTCCTTCTCTAGCTCACTTTATAGATGAGGAAACTGAAGCAACAACGTTATTTGACTTTCCTAGGGTTGCACAGCTGGTATCTGAGCCCAGATTTGAACTCATGAAGATATCTTTCTGACTCCAGGCTTGGCACTACAGCTGCCCTATTGGTATCTTATTCTCCAAAAAAAGACACTAGTTTTATGGGAAGAGAAACCAAAAGACATATGGCAGCAATTTATTTTTATATTATTTTATACTTAGCTTGTTTTATATTATACTTATTTTAAACATAAGTTTGATCCTCAGGCATATCTAATCATTGTCCAAGTGCCCACACTTAGTAGCAGAGGTGGAACTAAATGCAAAATGTTTTGAACAATCTAGTGTTTTTTTCCAAAAGACATCCTCTTTGTCCCTGAAGAGATTACTTACTGTAATGAGTTTTAGTTCTAGATTAGTAATAAAATAGCTATAAATCTTAAATTATGTAATTGATAAACTCTCTAGACCTCAATTGCTTGATCGCCTACCCTGGAGGGCTAAATGTGATGATACCCAAAATACCTTCATTTTAAACTTAGGAAATTCTATTTCAATTTGTGGCAAATGATGTCAAACATGAAAGTTAGATCCAATTCTGGATTCAAAGAATTTTTGCTACTGGACAATGTTTATATTTCAAAAGTTTTTGCTCAGAAATGATACTAAGATAGGTCTAGTATGAGTACAAGGGTACTCAAGTCCTTGTGTTCATGATGATTTTAAACCTAAAACCTTTATATTGAACTAATTTTAAAATCTAATATATATACATATATACACACACGTGTGTGTATGTTTATATGTATATGTATATATATACACACGAATATATATGTATGTATGTGCTTTAATTGGGAAGCCTTTGAGAGGTAATTGCTAGTAACATCAGAAATTTAATTTCAAAAACACTTATTTCAAGAAAAAAATGATGTGTCATTAATCAATGAAGTTTGCTGGATCATCAAGGTCAACAGTTCTCTTTATGCTTTAATTTTATTCCCATTTCCTAAACTTAGAGAAAAATTCATTAAAACTGTGATAGGAAATAGTCTGCAAATTCAAATGTTAAAATGATCCCCAATCTCATGAATTTGAATATTCATTCCAATAACATATCCTGGGTTATTAATCCCTCAACTCAAAGGAGAGATTCCTTGAATCAGTCAATCAATCAATCCATAAATATTTATTAAATACATACTATTTGCCATACTCTATGTCAGGGCTGTCCAACCTTAGGTTTTTATTGAAACAATAGACAATACATTTTGATTTGCCATTTTAGTGAGAGCTCTGTGGTAGCTTGGCTTTGTTTACTGAAGCATTTATGCCAATTTCTATGCTTGTAGGCAGGCCTAATAAATCACACCTATGTTAAGCACTAGGGATACAAAAAGAGGCAGAAGACAGTCCCTGCCCTCAAGAAGTTTACAATCAAATGTGTATATATGTATATATGTATGTATGCATGTGGAGCGGTAGCGGGTGGCACAGTCTTCCCCATGCTTTAGAGCAGGGTTGTCCAAAATAATCTTGTCGATGTTAATTTTCTTTGGTGTTCTTAAGCAGTATTATGGACAGAACATATCTCACAGAATTTGCAATTGATTTGTGGAGGCATTCAGCCTGTACTATGCAGACTAGTCAGTATACACATACCTTTGTACTGTTGTGTCATGCTTTGTTGTTTTGTGTTTGCTTTCGCGCTTTGCACCTTCGCCTGTCATATTGATGACATGCGTTCCCCCACTTTCTATGAGTGTACTGTATTTTTTATTTTGGATGCATCCCTTGAATAATTATTTTATTTTAATGCGGCCCTAAGATAACCTAAAATTGGACAGCCCTGCTTTAGAGACATCACTTTATTGGCTAAATGGATGATAGTTTGGGATGAAGAAACTTGAGACAGGCAGTTCAATGAGTGGGCTATTAAAATAGTCCAAACATGAGGTGATGAGAGCCTACATTAGAATGGCAACAGTTTTAGAAGAGAGAAGAGGGTATATATGGGAGATGTTGCAAATGTGAAACAGACAGGACTTGGCAAGAGATTGGAAATGTTATGATTGGACAGTGAGGGGTCTGAGATGACTCTTAGGTTATAAACCTAAGCTACTAGGCAGATGGTTTTTTCTTCCACGGTAATAGGAAAGTTAGACAAGGGAAGGGTTTAAGAGTAAAGTTAATGAATTTAGTTTTGTACCTGTTGAGTTTAAAATGTCTACTTGACATTCAGTTTGAGATTTCTAAAAGGCAATTGAACATGTGAGACTTGGGGTCAATAGAGAGTTTAGGGAAGAATAGGTAGACGGGAGAATTTTCAGCAGAGATGGTGATTAAATCCATGGGAGCTGATGAGATCCTCAAGTGAAGTAGTTTAGGGAGATAAGACGGACGTCTATGGTTAGAGGATGTGGTATGGAAGAGGATCTACCAAAGGAAGCTGAAAAGGCTTGGTCAGATAGTTAGGATAAGAAGCAGGAGAGAGTGGTTTCTTGAAATTATATAGAGAAGAGGCTTTCTTGGAGGAAAGAGTGATCAATAGTGTCAAAAGTTGCAGAGAGGTTAAGGAAAAAGAGTATAGAGAAAAGGCCATTGGCTTTGACAAAAAGAAATCAATAATTTTGAAGAAAGCTTTGGTGGGATGATAAGGTCAGAAAATGTATTGTAATGAGTTAAGAAGAGAGTGGGCAGAGAAAAAGTAGAGGAAAATATTGCAGATGGTCTTTTCCTAGAGTTTAGTTACAAAGAGCAGAAGAAATATAGGGAGTTATCAGGAAGGGAAGGATCAAGTGAGAGTTTTTCTTTTTTCTCTTCTTTTCAAAGTGGAAGAGGCATGGGCATGTTTATAAGCAGTAGGGAATGAAATTCTCACAGACAAGGGGAATGCTATGGACTTTCATAAAGAGAAACCTTATTTCACTTTGGGCTCCAAGGAGAATGGTGTGC
>CM053622.1:116496826-116510163 GCA_028646595.1 Phalanger gymnotis
CATCTTTCTCATGAGTCATGAGAAAATGTATAAATTAATTCAATGCCTAGTTATACCTATAAGTTATATGGGACTCCATGCCTTCTTGGGGAGGGAGGGAAGAAAATCTGGAACCCAAAATTATGTAGAACTGTTCATTGCAATCTAAAAATAAAAAAAAAAATTAAAAAAAAAATTGAAGCTACCCCAAAGGCAAATCTCAAAAACCAGCACTATCCTAGATATATTGCTTCACTTCTAGAAAACTGCTTTCTTGTATCCTGCTGCCTAAACTGCTGAGATTCCTTTCTGATCCCTGTAAAATGTTGGGGTTCAAGAAGAAATACCCTTGACTTCCTTCTCAGGTTTTATAAAAGTAAGACTTTTATGATCATGCTCTTCTTTCACAAATCATGCTTCTAGAAGTAGGGGAAGGCTTTTTTTTTTTCCTCTCCTGTTTGTATTCTGAAAGAAAAAGCAATTTGTGAAGAGGTGACTATGGGACTTTAATACCAAGCATCAGGGAAGGGGTGGGGGTAGAGCTCATTATCAGTCAAACAGTTCCTGTGAGTTGCCTTTGTCAAATCAACTGTTAATACAGTAACTAACTCCTTATAATCATATATCATTTGTAAGGAATTGCTTCTATTTGATAGTGACTAACAATAGTCACACTATTGAATTATCAGGTTTTTTTTGGAAAAACTTCCCATTTTTATCAGATACTCTCCTATTCCTACACCAGGCCTAACATTTCTTTTATACACACAAACACATAGGCACATACACACATAGAAGCCCATCAAAAATCTTTTATTGAGGACTCACTATTTGTCAGTCATTGCACTAATGATATAAATAGAAAAGTAAAAGAATGCTTGACTTGAACAAGTTTATATTCTATTGGGAGAAATAACATATGCACATAATGGTAGATTAAAAAGAGGTTTCAAATAGATATATTATAATTATATGGGGAATGTGTTAGCAACTAATCGACTGGGAAAAGATTCATGCACGAAGAGGGACTTGAGCTCAGTCTTGAGGAAATTGGGGATTCTAAAATGTGGTGAAGTGAAATACATTCACCTAAACAACCAGTGTAAAGGCAGAGAGATGGGAAATGGAATGCATTATATCAGAGATAATAATTAAGAAGGCCAGATTAACTATGTCTCATAGTATGTGAAGGAATGCAAGGTATAATTTCGGCTACAAAAATCATCAAGTCAATAATTTGCGTACCCAAATTTTATTCTTCATATATATAAAATCAATTTTTATTGTGAATGAAAATCCTTTGGTGCCATGTTTCAATTCCATGCAACGAAGTGAGTACATGAGAATTACCTATGCTCTAAAGCCGAAGCCATTTATATGCATGTAGCATTTTCCCATATTATAATTTGGAAACAGTGAGGTTGCAAATTTCATTTCTTGATAATGCTCTACTAGAGAGAGTTAGTTGTTGCTGTTGTTATTATACTCAACAATGAACTTTGAATTAAAAAGGAAGAACTTCACACTTCATTCTACAAATTCCCCATGGATTTTTGTTCAAACACTGATTTCATTTATGTGTCTAATTCCTCTACTGATGCAAGAGTGAGGCCTTAGAAATACTTTTAAGACTCATTATGGGAATAGTAAAAGCATCAATAAGTGACCAATCTCTGAGAATTAAGCTATATACTCAGGAGTCTGGTCTTTGGATGACAAATATAGAGGGTATAATTGTACCTGTTACCAAAACCTTTTAAACTTGTAGAGCTTATTGAAATTCAAGCTACACTGGCATATCTTGGGAAAATTTTGAAAGGTAGGGTCTATGCCTTCACTTTATTTTTTTTCCTTTTTTTTTTAATATTTTTAGTTTTCAACATTGACTTCCACAAGATTTTGAATTACAAGGTTTTTCCCCATTTCTACCCTCACCCCTACTCCAAGATGGTATATATTCTGATTACTCCATTCCCCAGTCAACCCTCCCAACTGTCACCCCAATCCCCCACATCCTTTTTCCCTTGCTTTCTTGTAGGGCAAGTAACATTTCTATGTCCCATTGCCTGTATATCTTATTTCCCAGTTGCATGCAAAAACAACTTTTTTTTTGAACATCTGCTTTTAAATTTTTGAGTTCCAAATTCTCTCCCCTCTTCCCTCCCCAACAACCCTCCCTAAGAAGGCAAGCAATTCAACAAAGGCCACATGCGTATCATAATGCAAAATCCTTCAACAATACTCATGTTGTGAAAAACTAACTATATTTTGCTCCCTCCTATCCAGTCCCCCTTTATTCATTTTTCTCCCTTGACCCTGTCCCTTTTAGAAAGTGTTTGCTTTTGATTACCTCCTCCCCCTATCTGCCCTCCCTTCTATCATACCCCCATTTTATCGCCTTCCTCCTTTCCTGTGGGTAAGATACCCCATTGAGTGTGTATGTCATTCTCTCCTCAAGTCAAATCCAATGAGGTCAAGATTCACTCATTCCCCCTCACCTGGCCCCTCTTTCCTTCCAACCAACTGTTTTTTCTTGCCACTTTTATGTGAGATAATTTATCCCATTCTAACTCTCCCTTTCTCCCTCTCTCAATATATTCTTCTCTCATCCCTTAATTTTATTTTATATTTTTAGATATCATTCCTTCATACTCAACTCACCCTATGCCTTATGTCTATATATATATATATATATATATATATGTATGTATGTATGTATGTATGTATGTATGTATGTATGTATTCCATTCTGCTACCCTAACACTGAGAAAGGTCTCATGAATTACACACGTCATCTTTCCATGCAGGAATGTAAACAAAACAGGTCAACTTTAGTAATTCCCTTATGATTTCTTCTTCTTGTTCACCTTTTCATGGTTCTCTTGATTCTTGTGTTTGAAAGCAGATTTTTCTACTCAGCCCTGGTCTTTTCAGTGAGAAAGCTTGAAAGTTGTCTATTTTCTTGAAAATCCATATTTTGCCTTGAAGCATTATACTCAGTATTTCTGGGTAAGTGATTCTTGGATTTAATCCCAGCTCCATTGACCACTGGAATATTGTATTCCAAGCCCTTGGTCCCATAATGTAGGAGCTGATAGATCCTGTGTTATCCTGATTGTGTTTCCACAATACTCAAATGATTTCTTTCTGGCGGCTTGCAGTATTTTCTCCTTGATCTGGGAGCTCTGGAATTTGATAACAATATTCTTAGGAGTTTTCTTTTGGGGGTCTTTTTCAGGAGGCAATGGGTGGATTCTTTCAATTTCTGTTTTACTCTCTGGCTCTAGAATATCAGGGAAATTTTCTTTGATAATTTCTTGAAAGATGATGTCCAGGCTCTTTTTTTGATCATGGCTTTCAGGTAGTCCAATAATTTTTAAATTATCTCTCCTGGATCTATTTTCCAGGTCAGTGGATTTTCCAATGAGATATTTCACATTGTCTTCCATTTTTTCATTCCTTTGGTTATGTTTTATGTCTTGATTTCTCATCAAGTCACTAGCTTCCACTTCCTCCGATCTAATTTTTAAGGTAGTGGTCTTTTGGACCACCTTTTCTCCTTGGGCAATTCTGCCTTTCAAGTAATTTTTCTCCTCATTGGCTTTTTGGAGCTCATTTTCCATTTGAGTTAGTCCATTTTTTAAGATGTTATTTTCTTCAGTATTTTTTTAGGTCTCCTTTAGCAAGTCATTGACTTGTTTTTCATGATTTTCTTGCATCACTCTCATTTCTCTTCCCAATTTTTCTCTACTTCTCTTACTTGCTTTTCCAAATCCTTTTTGAGCTCTTCCATGACCTGAGAGCAATTCATATTCTTGGAGGCTTTTGATGTAAGCTCCTTGACTTTGTTGACTACTTCTGGCTATATGTTTTCGTTTTCTTTGTCACCAAAAAAAGATTACAAAGTCTGAGTCTGAATCTGAGACCATTTTTTGCTGCCTGGCCATGTTTCCAGCCAACTACTTGACACTTGAGTTTTTTGTGGGGGTATGACTTCTTGTAGAGTAGAGAGTACTTTGTCCCAAGCTTGATAGGCTCCACTGCTGTTTTCAGAGCTATTGCTACACAGCGAGCTCTGCCACACCAGTGCTTCTCCTCCCCCAAGAACTGCCAACCTGGACCAAGACTCAGATCCAAGGAGTCTCTGCACTCCCGCTCTTATCTGCTGCTTAATTCCTCCCACCAGGTGGGCTGGGGGCCAGAGGCAACTGCAGCTGTGCCTTTGAAGCAGCAGAGCTGCACAACCTCCACCACCTCTGGGGCAGAGGCTGACTTCAAAGTCCTTTCACTCCGTCCCAGCAGCTTTTCCCACTAACCTTCTCTTTGGTGTTTGTGGGTTGAGAAGTCTGGTAACTGTCACAGCTCACTGATTCAGGGCTCTATGGCCTGTTCTGCCTGGCTCCCTGTCTGGTTGTTCTGTGCCTAGCCCATGCTGGCATCTGCTCCCAGCTTTGTCCAATAGACCTCACCCAGAGACCACACAGGCTGTTCTGGGCTGGAGTCCTGCTTCCCTCTGCTATTTTGTGGGTTTTGCAGTGCTAGAATTTGTTTAGAGCCATTTTTATAGGTGTTTGGAGAGACCTGGGGGAGAGCTTTAGGCAAGTCCCTGCTTTCCAGCTGCCATCTTGGCTCTGCCCCAGGCCTTCATTTTATAGAGAGACACTACAATATATTAATAGCAAAGATGTTGTAAATATTTAATAAATATGATTAAATTTCAATCATTCCATTAGCTTTTATTAAACACTTACTCTGTGCCAGGATCTGTGCCAAGTGCTGTTCTTAATTGAGTGACAAGCTTTCTTAAGGCATCATTTGGTAGAGAGACCTGAGCGTACAGACTTTCAGTATTGAAAGAGGTTGTGATTAAGCTAATCATGCTGTTGTATATTGAGGGGGAAAAGGCTTTGCAATCAGAGAACCTGAGTTCAAGTATAGCTCTGACAAAGATCAACTTTGGGACAATTAATTAAGATCTCTACGTCTCAGTTTCTTCACCTCTAAACATAAGGAGAGTTGGAGTAGATTACTTCCAAAATTCTGTCAAGTTCTATCAAAAATATAAAATCTAAAATATAATTTTCATCCTCTTGACAAAAAACATTTTTCAAAGTGTTACAAGCAGTGGGGGTTAAAGTTATGGTTTCTTATGAAAGAACAGAACAAAATGAATGATTTCATGTATTTATTGAAATTATACTTTTGACATCATTCACATTTTGCTGTCTCTCACCAAACTAAATGGACAGAAAAAAAGATCATCCTCTGGTAGTAAAATTAGATTTTTAAAAATTATTTCATTAAAACTTCACAATTATATATTAAAAATTTTAACTTTTAAAAAAATTGAGTTCCAGATCTTCTCCCTCCTTATCATCTCTCTATGAGAAGGTAATCAGTTTGATATCTATTATATTTGTGAAGTTATTCAAAACATATTTCCATATTAGCCATGTTGCAAAAGAAAATCCAAACAAAATAAAACAATAAAATGAAAAAGCAAAAAAAAATATGCTTCATTCTGTATTCAGATTTCATCATTTCTTTCTTTGGAGGTGCATAGCAATTTCATCCTAGGTCTAATGGAAATGTCTTGAATCACTGTCTTGATCAGAGTAGCTAAGTAATTTGCAGTTGATCATCCTTACAATATTTCTATTAATGTATACATAGTTCTATTGGTTCTACTCCCTTTACTTTCTGAGATCATCCCTGCTTGTTATTCTTTTTTGAGGGGGAAGGACAAGGCAATTAGGGTTAAGTTACTTTCCCAAGGTCACATGGCTGGTAAGTGTGTCAAGTGTCTGAGGCTGGATTTTAACTCAGGTCCTCCTGACTCCAGGGCTAGTTCTCTACTCAGTGGACCACCTAGCTGCCCCTATTTTTTATAGAACAATATTATTTCATCAAAATTGTCTACGACAACATGTTCAACATTCTCCAATTGATGGTCATCCTCTGAATTTCTAATTCTTTGCCACCACAAAAAGAGCTGCTAGAAATGTTTTTGTACAAATAGATTCTTTTTGATTTTCTTTGTTCTTTTTGGGATACAGACCTAGTAGTGGTATTTCTGGGTCAAAGGGTGTATGCAATTTTATGGGTTTTTGAATGCAATTAAGAATTGTTCCCCAGAATGGTTAAATTATTTCACAAGGCCACCAACAGTGCATTAATGTTCCAATTGTTTCACATCCCCTTCACAATTTTTTCATTTTACTTTTGTGTCATGTTAGCCAGTCTGATCAATGGTATCTCAGAGATGTTCAATTTGCATTTTACTAATCAGTAGTGATTTGCAGCATTTTTTAACATAACCATTGATGGCTTCTTCTAAAAGATACCTGTTTATATTATCTGTTTATCAACTTGGAAATGGCTCTTAATTTTATAAATTTGGTTCACTTCCTAATATATTTCAAAAATGAGTCTTTCATCACAGAAACTTTTCCAAGTTTCATAGTTTCCTTCTAATTTTGGCTGCATTTTGCGTAAAAGATTTTTTTTTTAAATTTAATGTAATTGAATTTTTTTTTCATTTTACTTCTCATATCTCCACTTTTTTGTTATTTGTTCATAAACTCTTATTTTTTTCCCCTAGATCTGACAAGTATATTTTTCTGTGTTTTCCTAATTTATTTATGATATTAACCTGTAGATTTAATTCATTTATTCATTTTAATCTTATCTTTTTATACAGTGTGAGATATTGATTTATAAGTAGTTTCTGCCAAACTGAATTATGGTTTTCCCAGCAATTTTTGTCAAATATTGAGTTTTGACCCCCTCCCATTAGATTTTTGTGTTTATAGAACACTAAGTTACTATGGTCATTTAAAACTATATATTGTATACTTATTTTTTCCATTGATCCACAACTTTATTTTTTAATAAAGACCAGATTGTTTTGAAATTTACCACTTTGTAATATAGTTTGAGATTGGGAACTTCTAGACTCCTTCCTTTCCTGATATTTTTTCATTGATTTCCTTGATATTCTTGACCTTTTGTTCTTCTAGATGAATTTTTTTTACTATTTTTCTAGCTCTTTTAAAATAATGCTTTGGTAGTTTGATTGGGATGATACTGAATAAGTAAGTTAGGTAGAATTTTCATTTTTGTCTATTTATTGCTCATCCTAGCCATGAACAATTAACATTTTTCTAGTTGTTTACATCTCTTTACTTGTGTGGAAAGTGGTTTGTAATTGTGTTCCTAGAATCCCATGGTTTTTAGAATCCCAAGTATTTTATATTATCTGCCATTATTTTAAAAGAAATTTTTCTTCCATTTCTTTGCTGGGTTTCATTGGTTGTATATGGAAATGCTTATGATTTATGTAGGTTTCTTTTATATTCTACAAGTCTATGAAGTTCATTGCTTAAACTAGTTTTAGTTGATTTTCTAAGTGTACCATAATATCATATGCAAAAACTAATAGTTTAGTTTTCCTCATTGTCTATTTTTAATTCATGCATTTTTTCTTCTTATTGGTGTAGTGAGCAATCTTAGTATAATATTGAATGGCAGTGGAGATTATAAGGATCTTTGTCTCATTCCTCATCTTATTCAGAAGGTTTCAATTTTATGCCCATTATAGATCATGCTTTCTCTTGGATGGGGATACTACTTAGCATTTTATCTTTTATCATGCCCATTTTTGCATGAGGCTTTCCTTGAAGTTTTCTTGAATAGATCACTTGTCTTTCTCATTCTATGGTTTTCTTCTTTTTCTTTGCATTGTTCATTTAAGGAAACCTTCTTATCTCTCCATACTCTTCTCTGGAATTCTACATTCATTGAGTATATCTTTCTTTTTTGTTTTCCTTCTTTCCTCAGCCATTTGTAAATGCTCATCAGACATTCATTTTGCCTTCTTGCTCTTCTTTTCCCTTTTGAAAGTTTTTTGTTTCTATCTTCTGTACAATATCTCACAATTCTGTCCATAGTTCTTGTGGCACTCTATCAATTCAAATCCCTTAAATCTATTCATCACCTCCACTTCATGTTATAAGGGATATTATTTAGGTCATACCTATTTGGTCTTATGATTTCCCTACTGTCTTCAATTTAAGTCTGGATTTTATAATAAGTAGGGAATGATCTGAGCCACGTTCAGCTCTAAGGGTTATTTTAACTGAGCTTGTCCACCTTTGCCTACAAAGTATATAATCAATCTGTTTTCAATATTGACCATCTGGTGATGTCCATGTGTAGAGTTGTAATGTTGAGCAAGGTTGGACTTTTTTATTGTTTTCTTCTTTGGAATGCTAAGGCAATCATATGCTTTTAATGGGTCTTGCTTTTATTTTTGAGTGCTTCCAACACTGAGGTAATCAAGTACTTTTGATGAGCCTTACCTTTCAAATGTAATGGCTAGTAAAGTGAGACCTTTTGTTGTCTTGGAGTGCTTCTCAGCACTGAGGCAAAAGGGTGTCTTTCAGTCTTTTCTTTGTTTGAACAAAGAGTTATTGGTGGGAAATATATATATATATATATATATATATATATATATATATATATATATATATATATATATATATATATATGATGTGGTGCTAGTGATGAAAGATCTTTTCCACACCCATTTGCTAAGCAGGCTCTGAGCCCTCAGGGCCCTGAACAGGGTATATGAGCTCTGAGGCAGACATTTTCCTTTTGAGGGTACACTCATTGGAAGAGTGTTGGTGATTTGGCCAGATGAGACGCTGGGTAGTGATAAGAGCTCCCCCCCCCAAATTTGAAAACCCAGATGTTTGTGCTTCTCTGGTAACAGTGTATGTATTGCTATGGACAAAAAGAAGCCTGTCTACTGATTTGTGTTATTTTGCTCTGTTTATATAGTTTCTGTTTTATGTGCTCTGAAGTTCAGGGTATTGACTTTTTCCCCTGAACTAAGTGAATGATATATGTATGTTAAATTAAAGTGGATTGTTAACCCCTTAAAGTTGCTTTCCTTAGAAAAGCAGATCAAAGAACCTGTGCTAGCAGCCCTCCTGTGTGCTTTTCTGTTGGTCTTATTGTTGGTCTTTCACTTCCACAGAAGCTGCTAGCAATATTGTTGTTAGGAGTTACCATCTGGGTTGTTGAAAAAGAGAGTTTGCCATGATCAGCAAATTATCTCAACAAAACTTCATCAGTCTCTGCTCTGCTTCATTTTGTACTCAAATGAAACATTGCGATTATCTTTTGCTTTCCTATTTTAATATTCTAATCCCTATGATCAATGTGATATGTTTTTTTTTGGGGGGGGGTTATTTCTAAAAAAAAATGTAGATGTTCACGGTGCTGATCGACTTTGACCTCCTTGGCATCAGTGGTTGGAGCATAGATTTGTATTACTGTGATTTTGAACACTCTGCCTTGAATTTGAACAGTTATCATTCTCTCATTTTTGAGATTATACCCACTTTTCTTATTTTTTCATTGATTCCCTTGATATTATTGACCTTTTGTTCTTCTAGGTAAACTTTTTTCTTTTCTTATCCTTTTGTTGACTATGAGAAGTACTCCATTTCTTTTAAGGGATTGCTGTTGAATGATCACTTGAATTAAATTTTCCGCAAGCTTGAGAGTATAAAAGATGTTTCGAAGCTTAATATAAAACAAAACAAAACAAAACAAAAAACCTAACATCTTGATATTTGGTCCATCACTTCCTGGTGAAGAGGCAGAAGAAATATAAACAGTGTCAAATTTCATATTCTTGTGTTCAAAGATCACTGCAGGTGGTGACTACTGCCAAAACAAACTCATGAACTATGTAAAGAAAATTACATATATATATATATACATATATATGTATATATAATTTTATACCTACCATATTGGTTAAAATAATAGAAGAAAAGAATGACAAATGTTGGAAAGGATGTGGAAAAATCAGGGCATTAATTCATTGTTGGTGGAATTGTGAATTGATCCAATCATTTTGGAAATCAAACTGGAATTATGCCAAAAGAGTTATTAAACTACCTATACCCTTTGACGTACCAATCTCACTACTCAGTCTATCTCAAAAGACAATTACAGAAAAAGGAAAAGACCGACATATTTTAAACTGTTTATATCAGTTGTCTTTATGGTGGCAACCAACTAGAAGTTGAAGGGATGTCCATCACCTTGGCAATGGCTGGACAAGTTGTGGTATATGATTATGATAGAATACTGCTATGCTGTAAGAAATGATGAACACAATGATTTTAGAAGTGATCATCCAGCACCCTGAAAGTGGAGAAAATCAATTCCTAACAAGCAGAATGACATAGAGAAGTTAGATCCAATAGGTATGGCTCCAGCTATCTTAATAGAATAATAGAACATTTGAAATGACAGAAATAAATGATTTTTTTCTTTAAACTGATAAGTATTGTCTATCTGAAACTATCAGCAAGTTTTATCTGCAATGGCAGAAACTAGAAGCCTTTCTCATACATCAGGGGTGAAAGATGTCCACCATCACCACTATCATACAATATCTTTCTCTAAATATCATTCTATAGCAATAAGATAAGAAAAAAGAAATTGAAGGAATTAGACTAGGGCAATGAAAAAACAACAAGACTACAACATTTTACAAAAAATATGATGGTATATTTGGAGAGTCCTAGAGAATAAGCTTAAAAGGTTGTTAATTATTTAAATAAACATTCAGCCTGTCTATATATTACCAGCAAAGCCCAGTAGCAGAAGATAGAGGGAGAAATTCCATTTAAAATAACCGTAGGCAATATAAAACACTTGGTAATCTTCCTACCAAGATTAACCCAGGAACTACATGAACAAAATAACAAAACATTTTTAATACAAATAAAATAAGATCTAAACACTTGTGAAAACATCAATTGATCATGGGTAGGCTGAGATAATATAATAAAAGTAATAATTCTGACTAAATTAATTTACTTAGTTTCCTACCAATCAAACTATCAAAAATTATTATGCACAGCTAGGAAAAATAACAACAAAATTCACCTCTAAGAACAAAAGGCCAAGAATATCAGGGGAATTAATAAAAAATTCAAAAGAAGTAGTTTCATTTCAGATCTCAAACTACATTTAAAGCGGTAATCATCAAAACTATTTCTTACTAGCTAAACAATTGAGTGGTAGACTGGTGGAATAGATTAGGTGCATAAGACACAGTAGTAAATGACCATTGTAACCTAGTGTTTGAAAAACTCAAAGACTCTAATTTCTGGGAAAAGAACTCACTACTTGACAAAAACTGTTGGGCAAGCTGGAAAACAATATGGCAGAAACTAGGAAACAACTTATACCATATAGCAAAATTAGGTCAACATGGGTACATTATACAAAATGGGTATAGGTCCATCTCTCTTCCCCCAAGGCTTCTGTACCATTTCCCTCACCACTGTTTTTGGGCTATTCTCCCGGCACTTATGGCTGCCAAAACTACATGTGGGGGATGCAGGTTGGACAGTCAGGCACCGTTTGCCCCATATTTGTTTTTCCTTTTGAACCTCCTACTGTGCATACTTGCAAAGATCTTTTTTTCTGGAAACATACTGTAATATGAACAAAAGATTCTACTAATTAAAAGGAGGGCAGCTAGGTTGCACAGTGGATAGATATGCATATATGTGTGTACATACATATACACATAGATAGATAGATAGATAGACAGACAGAGAGACAGACAGACAGACAGACAGACAGATAGATAGATAGATAGCATAAGCAAATTAGGAGAGCAAGGAGTAGTTTACCTGTCAGATCTATGGAGAAAGGAAGAATTTATGACAAAACAAGAGATAGCATTATGAAATGTAAAACAGAAAATTTTGGTTATATTAAATTAAAAAAAAAAGATTTTACACAAACTGAATTCAACCAAAATTAGAGGCAGCAGAAAGATGGGAAACAATCTTTACTGCAAGCATCTCTGATAATGACCTCACTTCTCAACTACACAGTAAAATGTGTTAAATTTACAAGCCCTTCCCTAATTGATACATGGTTAGAAATAAGAAAAGGCAGTTTTCAGATGACGAGATCAAAACTATTTGTAGTCATATAAACACATGTTTTAAATCACTATTGATTAGTAAAATGCAAATTAGAACAATTCTCAGGTACTATCTCACACATATCAGATTGGATAATATGACAGGAAAGGAAAATGAAAAATATTGGAGAGGATGTGGAAAAATTAGCACACTAATGCACTGTTGGTAGACTTGTAAACTGATCCAACCATTCTTGAGAGCAGTTTGCAACTATGCCCAAAGAGCAATTAAACTGTGTACTGTGGTCCAACAATATCACTACTAGGTCTGTATCCCAAAGAGATCATTAAAAAAGAGAAAAAGACCTACATGTAAAAAAATATTTATAGTAGCTCTTTTTGTGGTTGTAAAGAATTAGAATTTGAGGGAATGACCACCAATTGGAGAATGCCTGAACATGTTGTGGCATATGAATGTATTGGAATGGTATTGTGATGTAAGAAATGATGAGCATGTGGATTTCAGAAAAACCTGGAAAGACTTACATGAACTGATACTGAGTGAAGGGATCAGAACCAGGACAGCATTATACATAGTATCAACAACATTGTATGATTATCTACTATGAACAATTAAACTCTTCTCAGTAATACAAGGATCCAAGACAATCTGAAAGAACTCATGATAGAAAATGCTCTCCACATCCAGAGAAAGATCTCATGGAATTTGAATGCATATTGAAGCATTCTATCTCCATTGTCTTTACTTTTTTCATGATTCTTTTGGCCTGCTATTTCTTTCATAACATAGCTAGGATGGAAATACATTTTACGCGATTGCACATACGTAATGTATACCAAATCACTTATCATCTTACAGAGGGGTTGGTGAAGGAGGGAAGGAGAAAATTTGAAACTCAATTTTTTTTAATGAGTATTAAATATTTCTTCATATGTGTTTCAACAATCTGGCTAGCAGCTTCTGTGGGGGTGTAATATCCACCCACAGCCAGCACCCAGAAAGCTGCCAGCACCCAGAAAGCCCAGGTTCTTTTGATCTGCCTTAATAAGGAGAGCCAGGTGAAAGTGTTGGCAAGCTTACTTTAATTCAGCACACAAATATCATTCACTTAGTTCAGGGGAAAAAGCCAGCACCCTGAACTTCAGAGCAAAATACAAGCAAATTACAAACATCAAAAGACAGACCTTGTCTGATTCAAATACCAATACATAGTTACCAGAGTTCAACAAAGTCTCCGCATCTGGGTTTATAAGCTGGAAGGCTCCTTAGCTACAGCTGCCCAGAGTCTCGTCATTAACGCCGTCTCGAGAGCCCTTAAACAAATTACAAACAGACAGACCCAATACAATTCATAGTTACCAACATCTG
>CM053622.1:116510263-116545999 GCA_028646595.1 Phalanger gymnotis
AAGGCACTTAAGAGAAGAAAAGCAAAATGTCCCATCTTAATTACTGTTACATAATAATGTTAATGTTACACCTAATAGGGGTTTGGGCCTGGGGCTTAGCACTTAGTATGATTCAATGAAATAGCTGAATTACTCAAAGCAAACAAAAGCCAAACTCTTCAAGGGCACTTGTTGAACTAAGTGCTAAGGAGCCCATTTTGCTTCCCAACACAATATGTAATCAGGGAAAAGTTAAATACTATTAAAAATATGGCACTGAGTACTCAAAGACAAACATGAAAAGTTCCCACTCTCAAATAATTAATACTTCACTGGGGAAATCTGATTAAGATCTGATTAAGAAGGCGTTGGGCTGCAAATGTAAGCAAGGAGAAAGAATATTCACCACGTACATCAACCAAGCTATATATAAGAGAAAGTAGCCATATATGAGAAAGGAAGAAGTAAGCAGTTCATGGGTTTGACAATTCAAAGGAAATAATACCCCACTGAAAGATCATGAGTAAATTCATTATGGGATTCAGATTTGGAAAGAACATCAGCTTACCTAAGGCAATGTCTATTTTAGGTGTTATATTGGGAATCAAGATGGGCTCTTAACACTTATTCAACCAAGTACCCTTGAAGAGTTTGATCTTTGCTTCCTTGATCAAATCAGGAGTCTTTGATGACCTCTTTGACTCAAGGGAAAGCCTCGTTTACATGGGTTTCAATGACATGTTTGTGACATCAGAGCCTTTTAGACCACATGGGTTTAAGTCACATTTTTGCAACGATTTTAGGTCACATGGGTGAGTCGCACGTGTGACTCACCTTTGACCATGAACAAGATATAAAACCAGGAGTTAACCTTCTTTTTTCAGAGCTCTGAGCTGCAGCAGTAGTGATGTGACTCTGAGTTAGCCATTTTTGAGCTCCAGGCTGAACTCAGATGTTGGTAACTATGAATTGTATTTGGTCTGTTTATAAATGTATGTTTGTAATTTGTATTTGCTGTGAAGTTCAGGGTGCTGGCTTTTCCCCCTGAACGAAGTGAATGACATTTGTATACTGGATTAAATTGAGATTGTTGACCCCTTAACATTGCTTTCCTTAGTAAAGCAGATCAAAAGAATCTGGGCTTGTAGCATTCTGTGAGCTGGTTGTTGTTGGTTTTACACCCCCACAGTAGCTGCTAGCCAAATTGTTACAACAGGTGTGAAGGATGTAAGGCTAATAGAAGTGACTTTTCTAGGGTAACAGATTAAATATCTAAGATGAGATTTCAATTCAGAAGACTTATGTTCACATATTGGTAACTATATGAGCTTGGGCAAGTCACTTTTTTCTTTAGAGCTCATATTTTTCTTCTGTAAGATAAACAAAAAGTTTGGAATAGATAAGTTCCAACAACCTTTCTATCTACAATACGTGATAATTTGATCTGTAAGAAGATAAACAAAATGAACTGGATATTTCAGTATGAGAGGATATATTTACCTCCATCATTTAATATTACTCTTGATACATAGTCAATTGTGGTTTGGTTATATAATATAGTGCTGCAGGGGTACATATCTTTCCCAGAGGGAACAAGTTATTTCAAAAGAATAATAGTGGATCAGTATATGTCAAGACTATAAGTGCATGTGAGGAAATGACAAACTAAAAGGCATAAACATGGTGGTGAGAATTCTTATGAAGTACATTAGAGGATGATACAAGTAATATTGTGGCAGGGAATATAGAATATGGGATCAAACTAAGAGGAAGATATAAAAGAAACTTAAACTGTTATTTCAAAAGCCCATTCTTTCTAAAATACACTGTAATATATAGTACAGTTGTGAGCTGATGAACTTCTTCCAGAAAGTAATTTGGGACCTTGCCCAACAAGTTGCCATACTGTTCCTGCCATTTGATTCAAGTATATCTCCACTTAGATCTGGGCTGCAAAGAAATAAAAGAAAGAAGAAAATGACCTATATGTACAAAATATATTTATAGCAGCCCTCTTTTTGGTACCTACAAATGTGAAATGAAAGGAGTAGCCACACATTGTTGAATAGCGAAACAATTTGAAGCATATGAAGGTAATAGAATATTACTGTGCCATTAAAAATGATAAATGAATGGACAGATTCAGGATGAAACTGAGGAAGCCTCTATAACATGACACAAAATCAAGTGAGCAGAACTAGGAGAACAATTTACAAAATAACAACTATACTGTAGAGACAAACAACTGCAAGAAACTTTAGAACTCTGATTAATGCAGTCATAAACCACGAGAACAAAAGAGTAAAACGAATCATGCTACCCACTCTTCTACCCAAGAGGTGATGGACTTAAAATCCAGAATGATATGTGTTTTTGCACATATCTAAAGTTGTGAGGGTGAAAACTGGTGACACCATCAATTACAAATCATTATAGTAGTGCTAAAGTTCAAGATAATTTAAGGCTGTCAATCAAAACTTCAGATATTTCAAAGGAATTTTTAACTATTTGGTTGCAAAAAGATAATCAAAAGAGGCTTAGAATATTTAATAGAGTAGATGGGATGAAAAAAGGCAGCCAAATAAAGAAAAAAAACTACTCAATTCTAATCTTTCAGATTAGAATTGTAGCATTCTGTGAGCTGGTTGTTGTTGGTTTTAAACCCCCACGGTAGCTGCTAGCCAAATTGTTACAACAGGTGTGAAGGATGTAAGGCTAATAGAAGAGAAGTGACTTTTCTAGAGTAACAGATTAAATATCTAAGAAGAGATTTCAATTCAGAAGACTTATGTTCACATATTGGTAACTATATGAGCTTGGGCAAGTTACTGTTACTTTTGTTTCTTTTGTTTTCTTTTTTACTTTTTTTTTTCTTTTAGAGTGCTTATCAGCACTAAGGTAATCAAGTGCCTTTGAATGAGTCTTGCCTTTGTTTGTAGGAAGGCCTATATATATACATATATATGTACACACACACACTCTGAGGTTAGCATTTTCCTTGGAGCTCACTGACTAGAAGAGTGTTCAAGTGATTATTTTGGAAACCCAGAGTTGGTGCTTCTCTCTCTGGTACCAATGTGTATAGCTTTATTCAGACAGATGGAAGTCTGACTGTTGCTTTGTGTTATTTTGCTCTATTTATAATTTCTGCTTGTAATTTCTGTTTGTTTGCTCTGAACTTCAGGGTGCTGACTTCTTCCCCTGAACTACGTGATTACCAGATTTTACATCATGTTACAATGTGGTTTTTCTGCATAGTTGTTTTTCTTACTTAAATTCACTGGCTTAAGTTTATGTTGTCAATATTAAATTTCTATCCTCTTTTATACCTTCAAGAATACCCAGAGTTACATATGATAGAATATGTGTGTATGTGTTTATACTTACACATATACATATATTTGTATATATGCATACATATATATACACATATATGTATACACACATACACATATACATATACACACATACACACACACACACACACACACACACACACATATATATATACACATCAATTTAAGGTTTTCAGGGGACTATATACATTATATTAGTTGATACTAATGACAAAACCATTATATAAGTACTACAGATATTATTATCTATATTTTACAAAATAAGATTTGCTGTGGTCATTTTTCATTCATGGCTGATTCTTTGAGGCACCATTTTGGGATTTTCTTGGCAAAGTGATTTGTTATTTCCTTCTCTAGCTCATTTTACAGATGAGGAACTTAAGTAAACAGGATTAAATGACTTGTACAATATCAAATAACCAGAAACTGTATAAGGTCAGATTTGATTTCATGAAAATGAGTCTTCCTTATTCCAATCTCAGTGTTCTGTTCACTATGCCATATAGCTGCCCTTCACATACAGAAATGTAATAAAATAAATGAGTTGACTGTGAACCTCTCTCAGTGACGTCAAGAAATGTCTTGAGCTCAACAATACCCTAACCTCAGTCCTGAGGTCTAGTCCTATATCACCAACTGCCTTTTGAAAGTGAGGATACACTGGGAGCTATAATCACAACCCTTTACACAGGCAGCCCTGGCCATAGGGTCATTGTCTCACTGAAAGCAGCAGTGGGATTTTGTAGCACCCTGGATGTTTCAGAAGTCTTTTAAGGATCAAACTGCTCATCTCCTGGCACGAGGAAAGGGCTACAAAAGGGGCCTTAAAAATTGTCTGGCCTGAATACTGCAACAGTTAGGAATCCCAGCATGTGGTCAAAATATTAGAAAAAAAAGTACAAAAAACTTCTGCAAAGATGAGTCCACTCACCATCAGCTCATGGAATGTGTGCACATTTATAGACAACACCAAATCCAGCATACTGAAAAGAAAAACAGCTCTTGCTGTGAGAGAATTAAGCAGGCATCCTATCCAAATAGCAGCTCTGAGTGAAAGAAGATTGAAGTTGGAGCTGTATACACATTTATCTGGAGTCGCCACAATGAAAAGGAGCACTAAGAAGCTGGTGTAGATTTTTCAATCAAAATTAATCTAGTCAATAAGTTTTTATGTCTACCAAAAGGAGTGAATGACAGTCTTATGACAATTTGATTGCCACTTGCAGGAAAATGCCATGCCATGCCACCACCATCAGTGTGTACTCTCCAACTATGATGAACCCTGATGGGGTCAAAGAAAAATTGTATGAAGTCCTGGAGACCCTTATCATCAATGTGCCAAAAGAGGACAAGCATATAACTCTGGGTGACGTTAATGCTAGAGTAGGCTCAGACTACTTGCTTTGGTGGGAATCACTGTGAAGAATGGAGTTGGAAACAGCAACAACAATAGTTGCTTACTACTGAAGACTTTTGCAATCTCATGACCTTCTCATCAACAACACTGTTTCCCATTTACCTAAAAGTAATAAAACTTCATGGAAGCAATCTCACAGCAAACATTTGCATTTAATACTATGTGAGTGGAAGTGAGAAGAGTGTAAGGAGAAGAGAGAGACAGAATGTGAGAGTGATGAAGGTAATGTGTAGCATACAGTGCTGGACTGATCATAGAGTTATCCTCTCCAAGCTAAAAATTTTTGATCAACCAAAGTGGTGACTCTGAGGCAAAATCACTACCAGAATTAATGGCAACAGATTAGAGCTCTTCTCTGAGCAGCAACAGTTTGTTGCTGACTTGGAGGGAAAGTCATATGAACACTTGGTTGGCAAAAGTGGAGGAGAAAAGGAGCGGGCAGTTTTCAGAGATTTGGTGTACAGCACTGCATTTAATCATCTGGTCAGAACACTAGCAAACATCAAGACTGATTTGATGGAAATGATGGAGAAATTCAGAAGCTATTAAATGAAAAATGAGAGCTCCACAGGGTTTACCAGCAGGATAGTTCACCTATCTCTAAGAAGATAGCATTTAATTCCATCAAAAGTAAAGTACAAGCAAAACTTAGAGAGATGCAGGATTCTTGCTTCAGTAAAAAAAAAAAAAAAGCAGATGAAATTCAGTTTTATGCTGATAGTAACAAGGCAAATTGCTTTTATGATGACCTGAAGTCTATTCATGGGCCAAAGACAAATGGTTCGTTTCAACTACACAGTGCTGATGGAGCAACAATGGTAAGTGATAAGGACATGATCCTAGAGAGATGGGACGAACATTTCTATAGTGCTCTCAACAGAGCATCAATCAATGCTGAAGCCATTCACTGTTTTCCTCAGGTTAAAGTCAATCACTCGCTGGACAAATTTTCAGTTTCAGAAGAGGTTTTTGAATGCCATTAGGCTCCTTTCATGTGGCAAAGCAACTGGTGCTGATTCTATTCCAGTTGAAATTTACAAGGTTGGGGGGGGGGAGAGGGGATCCATTGCTCATACCTGAGTTGACTGAAATTTTCTAGATTAAATGGCAAGTGGAGATTAGCCCTCAGGAGTTCAAAGATATCTCCATTGCCTATCTCTATAAAGACAAAGGACATAGGTCATCCTGTGACAATCACAGGGAGGTCTCTCAGTTACTGCTGTCAAGGTTCTTCTCAGAGTATTCCTTAATGAGCTGATCTTTCACTTGGAAGATAGTCATCAACCTGAGAATCAGTGTGACTTCATAAAGGGCCAAGGAATGGTTGATAGGGCATTTGCTGCCCAACAACTCTAGAAACAATGCCAAGAGCAGAACAGAAGTCTGTACACAACATTTGCAGATCTGAACAAGGACTTTGATACTGTTAGTCACGAGGCCTCATGAAAAATTATTTCATGCTTTTTAGCATTCTGTTTTCAGACATGTCGTTAAACAGCTTCAATGAGGACAAACATGGCATCAAGGTCAGCTATTGCACTGATGGTAAATGCTTCAACTTGAAAAGGCTACAAGCCAAGAGCAAAATGGAAAGAGTGTTGGTCCATGATTTTTTGTTTCCAGATGATTGTGTACTCAATGAAACCTCTGAAGCTAAGATGCCACAAATCATGGATCAATTCTCTGCTGCTTGCACTAATTTTGGCCTAACAACACCAAGTAAACATAGGTGCCCCATCAATCAGCACCACATCATTCATATGTGGAACCACTGATTACAGCAAATAGAGAAGTTTTGAATGCTGTGGTTAAGTTCACTTACTTTGGCAATACACTTTCCAGGGATGTACGCATTGATAATGAGGTTGATGCATGCATTGCCAGAGCTAGCTCAGTGTTCAGGAGGCTCCAATGGAAAATGTGGGAGAAGAGAGGCATTAGACTGACTACCAAACTGAAGGTCTACAGAGCCACCGTGCTTTCTTCATTATTGTATGCCTGTGAAACTTGGAAAGTATACAAGTGCCATGCCAGGTAACGAACTTCCATTTGAATTGTGTGAGGAAGATTCTGAAGCTCACCTGGCCAGATAAGACACCAGACATTGAGGTACTTCCTTGAAATAAACTGACAAGCATTCAAACTATCCTGCAAAGAGTGCAATTCTGATGGACTGGCCATGTTGTTTGAATGCCAAACATATGGTTGCCAAAAAGACTATTTTATAGAGAATTCACACAGAGCAAGTGCTCCCATGGTGAGCAGGAAAAGTGATATAAAGACACCCCCAATGTCTCTTTTAAGGGCTTTGGGATTGATTGCATGCCATGGGAGAAACTGGCACAGGACGACCCTGCATGGCATGCCCTCATCAGAGAAGGCACTGTGCTCTATGAGCAAAGCAGAATTAGAGTAGCTCAAAAGAAATGTGAGCTGTGCAAATTTAGAGAATCCACCCCAAATTTTCATATGGACTACATGTGCCTGACCTGTGGTAGAGCATTTGGAGTTCATATTGGTCTGATCAGCCACAATTGGACACGCTGTAAGTTGACTAACAATAGTGATGTCATTTTGTTCCTCTTTGAGAATGAAGGACAATTATATGCTCCTCTATTCTGTCTTGAGATCTAGTCCTATAAATTCTTTAAATATTGACTAGTTTGATCTCCTTACTACCCAAAGGATTCTCAAAAGTCTTCTCCAGTACCACAGGCCAAAAGCATTGATTTTGTAGTGCTTAGCTTTCCTTATAGTCTAACTCTTAGAAGCATACATTGCAACTAGAAAAACCATAGCTGTGACCATGTGGACCCTTGCTGGTGAGGTGATGTCTTTGCTCTTTATGTCCAGATTTGCCATAGCTTTCCAACCTAGAAGCAAGCATCTTTGCAGTTTCCATCTGCAGTGATCTCTGAGCCTAAGAATATAAAATCTGACACTGCTTCCATTTCTTCTCCCTTTATTTTCTAGGAAGTGATGGGACTAGTTGCCATGAGCTTATTTTATTGTGTTAAGCTTCAAGCCAGCATTTACACTCTCATCTTTCATCCTTATCAAAAGGTTTCTTAATTTTCTTCACTTCATGCCATCATAGTGGTACCATCTACATATGTGAGATTATTGATATGTCTTCTGGCAACCTTAATTCTGGCTTTTGATTTATCCAGCTTAGCATTTTGCATTGTGTACTCTGCATAGAAATTAAATTTTTAAAAGGTGACAATACACAGCCTTGTCATATACCTTTCTCAACCTTAAACCAACCAGTTGCTCCATGTTCACTTCTAACTGTTGCTTTTTTGACCTGCATACAAGTCCCTCAGAAGATAAATAAGATGGTTTGGTACTCCCAACTCTTTGAGGACTTGTTACATTTTATTGTGATCAACACAGTTGAAGACTTAAGTGTAGTCAATGAAACAGAAGGAGATGTTTTTCTAGAAGTCCTTTGTTTTCTCCATAATCCAAAGAATTTTGGCAATTCAATCTTTAGTTCCTTTGCCTCTGAAAATGAGCCTGTTTTTCTGTTAATTCTCATTTCACATAATGCTGAAGTCTATCTTGCAGAATTTTAAGCATAACTTGGCTGTTGTGTAAAAAGAGTACATGTTTGTGGTAATTTGAGTATTCTTTGCCATTTTTCTTCTTTAGGAGTGGGGTGTAAACTAATATTTTCCAATCCAGTGGCCACTACTGAGTTTTGCAAATTGCTGGCATATTGAGTGAAACATTTTAACACCATCACCTTTTTAGTATTTAAAACATCTCAGCTGGAATCCCATCACCTCCACCAGGCTTATTATTAGCAATGCTCCTAAAAGCCACTTGACTTCATTCTCCAGGATCTCTGGAACCATACCATCATGGTTATATGATGCTAAGATCTTTCTTCTTTAGTTCTTCCATGTATTCTTGCCACCTTTTGTTAATCTCTTCTACATCTGTGAAGACCCTGCCATTTTTTCCTTTTGTTATGCTTATTTTTTGCATGAAACATTCCTTTGACATCTCTAATTTTAAGAGATTGCCTGTCTTTCTCATTCTATTTTTTTCTTTGCATTGTTCATTTAAGAAAATCTTCTTATCTCTCCTTGCTATTTCCCTGCAATTCTGCATCCAATTGGGTATATATTTTCCTTTCTCCTTTTAGCCTTTGCTTTCCTTCTTTCTTCACCTATTTGTAAAGCTTCATTAAACAGCCATTTTGCTCTCTTGCTCTTCTTTTTCTTTGGCTTGCTCTTTGTTGCTGTCTTCTATACAATATTACAAATCTCTGTCCATGGTCCTTACATCATTCTTTCTACCAGATCTAATCCTTTAAGTCTATTTATAACTCAGATTCAATCTAGCTCAGTTTAGATTCAATCTGGCCTGATGGCATTAGTGTCACAAATGCACAGGCTCCCTAAGAGTCTACCCACTATGGTGAATCTTTAATAAACTGTTTTTCTTTGCCTGAAAAATATCTATTCATCACCTCCACTTCATATTTGTAAGACATGTTATTTAGGTCATACCTATTTGCTTTGATGGTTCCCCTAATTTTTTTTCAATTTAAGTCTGAATTTTACAATAAAAAATTCATGATCTGAGCCACGGTTAGCTCCAAGTCTTCTTTTAACTGATCTTACAGATCTTCTCCACCTTTGACTGAAAAGTATATAATCAATCAGTTTTCAATATTAACCATATTGTAATGTCCACATGTTGAGTCTTTTTTTTTTTACTTCTAGAAGACATTGTAGGTCTTCACAGAACTTATCAACTTTGGTCTCTTCAGCTGACTGCAATGACATCACATGTGATGTCTTGATGAGATAGTGAATTGGATTTACATGAGGGAGAATTGTACAAAGTCATCAGCCTCACTCTCTTCCCAGAGTCATCAAAGCCTAGTGGCAGCACAAAAGTCAAGGCAACTGGTGATGGCCTTGGATGCAGAGGATAATCTTGCTGTCTCTAATTATCTGACTAAGCTCTAATCACTCCATAGCACCAGCTTCAGCTGCCTTCATGGCCATTAGAACAATTTGTTCTGATCTGCCCATTCTGCCCATGTCTTCAGCTTAGAGTGGATATTTCTCTAATTCACCAATGAGTTTGAAGCCTGTTGGTTACCCTCAATGTGAGTTAGCCTGTCTCTTCAGACAGTTTTACTGGGGTGTGGCCACTTCTCATGCTTTTATTTCTGTGATATTAAATGGTTTGCCTTGGTAGTCAAACAGATATCATTCTGTCATTTTTGAAATTGTACTCCAGTATTGATTTTCTTACCTCTTTATTGATTATTAGGTCTACTCCATGTTTTCTAAAGGATTCTTGCCCACAGTGGTATATGTAGTGATCACTTAAATTAAATTCACCCATTCCCAGTCATTCAAGTTCACTGACACCAAATTTGTCAGTGTTTTGTTTCCCTCTCCTATTTGATCACATCTAGCTTTCCTTTCATTTATGGATTTTATTTTATGTAACTATGCGATATAGATCTTTATAGAATTGGACATCATTAGACACATCTTCAGTTGAACTTCCTTTCAGCTTTGGTCTAGCTGCTTCGTTAGTACCGAAACTAGAGTTGTCCTCAACTCTTCTCCAGTAGTTTGTTGGACATCTTCCATCCTTTAATACAGTCCATGGGATTTCTTGGCAAAAATACTGGAGTGGTTTCCATTTTCTTCTCTACTTGATCACTTTTTGTCAGAACTCTCCACTATCACCTGTCATTCCTGGGTAACCCTCCATGGAATAGCTCATATTTTCATTGAGCTATGAAATCTCATCTGCAATTACATGGCAGTGATCCAGGAATGGGATCACCTCCTACAGGGGGCTATCTTGATCCTTCTGGTTGCTAGTGGCTTCTCTCAAAAGATTATTTCATATTAATTTAGTAGAAAGACATAGTTTCCTACAGAAATTATGTCATAGGTCTAGTTTCTCTCTACCACTACTTTCAGAGTAAACGTTGTATGTTATCTGTCCTTTATTTTTTGTCCTTTATTTTTAAAGAGTACCAATGGCATCATGGGTTATATATTGATTTGTGGATGAATTAGATTTAAGCAAGGCAGAGTTTCACAAAACTGTCAGCCTTGCTCTCTCTTCCACAATCATCAAAGTCCAGAGGTAGGACAAAAGTCAAGATGACTAGACCATAGTGTGGAGGGCAGTTGCATGGGTCAGGATGGTGCCCACATTGTGTCTGGATAGAATGTTGAACTAAATAGTTAACACAGGCCAGTTTTGGCAGAATAAATCCAGTGGGCCTCACTAAATGTCCCCATAAACCCAAGGTTGAGATGGCTAAAGGAGTGGACATGACTTTGAGGGCTATAGTTAGCAGTGTTGTCATCCAAGAGGGACAGCAACTTGACCTGTAACCTTAGAGGTTGGTGGATCTCAGAGCCTGACTCTGGATTCTATCTGGTCCCTTGGCCCTTTACCTGAGGACCTCTAGATTGGTTGGGGCTCCTGGGATTGCTGTTGTGGTTCTCCTGAAGAAGATCCCATTTGGCCACCCAGTAAGCTTTCTGATGCTGAATACCCAGTTGCTGTACCTCTTGCGGTTACTCCACTGTCCACTTCTCTCCAGTTACCACCCCTGAAGCTGTACCTTCAACTCCTGCGAGAATGCTTGTGCCTCCCACAAGTTCCCCAAATATTCTAGTGATCAATGTGATTGCATCTAAGGAGCTCCCTCCTTCCACTAGGAGTACCAATTATGCCACTGTACAAGGCATAATGAAGAAGGTCCAGGCAGTGGGCAAAAGGGTATGACTGAAATCAAGATGTGGTATGGTTCAGGGTGCTTTTCCCATTGGTGATAAAGGCCAGAAGGTAGTTGAAGAGGTTAGGGCTCAGATCACTGAAAATATCCAGTACAATGAAAGAAAGGTCCTTCATGACCTCTAAGCAGGGTAAAGGAAGTATAGGGGGTACTTTGTTGTCCACAGCCAACAGTGTGTAGGGGTATGGTACCAGGAATCATTGTGCCATAGGATATGAATTCAGTTGTAGTGAGCTCCAAGATGGTTAAGAAGAGGGAGTCTTGTATTGCAAGTAGAGTGGGTTGAGATGTGACCTGAGGTATGAGTTCTTGAGTGTTGTTGAGCTGTTCTTGAGAGTTCTTGAGCTGATAAAGCAGAGTTTATTCCATGCCACTGTCCATGGTGCTTGTTGCTGTCTCCAGGGCGGAGTAAATGTATGGTAGATGGAATAGAGAGCTAGTCTTGAAACTAGGATGACCTTGGTTTAAGTCCAGTCTATGATACATACTGCCTGGGTGACTCTGGAGCAGTCACTTCACCAATTAGTGCTCTGGAGGATTTCCTAAAACTACACATTTCACAGGAAGTTCCTATCAATCTGAAATGGAAGAGAATGCATTTCACTGGGAGCCTCCTATATAAATGAAATCAAGTTTCTAGTTGCTATCACTATAATTACTTATTGATGTATGTGTTATTTCCCCTCAATAAAATCTAAGTTGCACAAAGAAAGCAACTATATTTTTGTTTCTTTATGCCCAATGTGGAACAAAATGTCTGGGTACTAAAATGCTTATGGAACCACCCATTCAGTGTGAAAGGCAGGATGTAATACCAGATCTCCCCTATGTCAAAGTATGGTATTCTTTCTACTATACCACATAATGGTCATGTATGTACCTGTATGTATATGTAACACATATACATATTGACCCATTTATAAACAAAAAATGACATCATTATTGAAATTTCCATTGTAATTATTAGGACAAAATTGTTCTCTGGAAATCATAGAAGATCAAGAAGTAGCAGGAATAATTTCAACATTATGTTCTGAAAATTCCAACCCAGATCACACTGGAGACTGCTTCCTCTAGTTGCTAAAATAGATTCATCCCTGATGTATTGAGGAATTAAGAAAACTGACTGACTCCTTAGTTAATTGAGCTAGGAAAATACCTCCCACATATTTTCATTCCAGTCCCATAGCCAAATGTTTTTAGTATTTCATCTGAGATTTGCAGTACTGACAAGCACTACTGACAAAAAGTGAAAAAGTCTAGCCTATTATAGCAATTAGCAAGATAATATACAATGTGTTGTTTTACCATGATTGCCATCAGATTAGCAAATGAATAATATTTTAAAGAATCTATGAAGAGAAGGGAAAACTGATTTCTATTCTTACAGCCTAAATTTTATTCACAGATAAATCCAACCAGAGACACAGGAAACAAAATAAAAATAAAAGTATTTTCCTTGCAGTTCAGGGCCTTCATTGTTGGAACCAAGAGATTAGCAAGACCTTAATAAGTCCAAAGGTATTAGTCAAAACCATGCCTACTATCCACTCAGAAAAAGCTAGAGTTAAGCATCACACAAGGGGATACAGAGGACACATTAAGTGCACAGGCAGGAGGCAATAATCACTGGAACTGAAGGAACTGAAAGATCTTCTCATCAACTGCTGCCCCACCTCCACTCTGAACCCTTAGAAACACTACTCATTCTAGTGATATGAGTCTGGCTGTTTGTTTCGGCATACCTTCAATCACATGAACATAAGTTCAACTTAGAAGGAATCTTAGATAACTTCTAGTCCAACTTTCCCTCTTTAAAAATAAGGAACTGAATGTCAGAGAAGTTAAACATATATAGAGAGAGTAAATAAGGAAACACACATTTCAGTGCCTACTGCCACTTTACAAATATCTCAATTGAAACTCAAAACAAACCTGTGAGGCAGGTGGTATTATTATAATTTACATTTTACAATTGGGGAAATTGTGAGACAAAGAGAGTTTAAGTGACTTTGTCCAAGTCACACAGCTAATAAGTAAGGCTAGGTTTGTAGTAAAATCTACCTGACTCAAGGGCAAGTACTCCATCCACTGTTCTACACAGCTGCCTTTATAGTAGCATAAACTGGAGAAGGACTGTAATATTTCCATCTATCCTGATTGAGAACCTGATTCTTATTAAGTCTTAGTATGTTTGTCTCCCTAAGGATCCACTACATCAGAACTGATCTGAGAATGTCTGGCTTATCTGTGACCTCTTAGGAATGTGGTAGCCCTGGATAAGCTATATTTATTTGTTTCTTTGTGTCATAGCAGAAGAAAATTATGAAGTAGCCTGAACTGGCGAAATAAACAGAGTTAACAGGTGGTGATGATGGGAAACAGCCCTCAACAAGACTAAAGATATTTGTGTCACAGAATCTGGTGTGAGGATTCTTGGAATCCAATTTCAAGAAATGAGTCCCAGGGTAGTTGGAAATACCATATTTTGAACTGGGAAAGTGTAGTTCCTAACACCTCATCAATGATCCAGGACTATGTTAATAAGATTCATCAACATCAATAAGGTTATCAGCTCTTCCAGCCTTAGAAATCTTCTTAGAAATAGAACATTATATTCTATGCAATATGGGGAAAAATACAAATTTGATACCATTTGTAAACTCTCCTTCATAGCTTTCACTTCTATTTAGTGATGCCTTTGAGTGCATATATTAACATAGCCAGCTAATAATACTAAAAGTAAAAAGTGGCTAAGTCTTTGTCCATCCTTATCCCATTGTGTTCCAGTTCATTTACATAGGGGACATGTCTCCTAGGGATCTATAATTACAGGCTGACACATGGCACCACATCCATCATTATAGGCACCATGAGTAGGAGACAATGTGCTTTAATGGAAATAATACTGACGATGTCAGAGGATTTGAATTCAAATCCTTTCAGTGACGCTCCCTACCTGTGTGACCTGAGTGACCACTTTGTTCAACCTCCCTGGGACTCATTGTCCTCAATTGTTAATAGGAGGATTGTACTAGATATCTTCTAATTTCTCTTCCAGATAAACATCTGTGATACTAACTAATAGGTCCAACATTTCATATTTCTTTCTGGGATGTTATAATCCTGTTGCTGTATTTTTTATGCTTTTTAATTTGTGAGAAAATAAGGTGGAATTTCTTATTCACCATTTTGGAATATTTTCCTTTGGGGAGGAGGGGAAGGAGAACCTAGAACTTGCTTTTATTTTTGTCTTTTGACTATTTGTGGACTTGTTCCTGGACTCATCCCTTGGCATATGGCCTGGTGCTATATGACCTTGGCAAAATTTCCTATCTTATGTAGGATGGACTTTCTTAGGAATGCCAGAAATCTTTCAAAGGAGGAAAAATTTTTACAGGTTTATTTTACTTTTACATTGTCTCTTTTGCTAGAGGTGAGAATTTGGGAGGGGAGACAGGGGCAGGAGGTCTTTAATTATTGTTTTGTCTTTTTATTAGTCATAGCAAAACTTTCTTATAATGTCAAGTAAAGATACATATTTATTATCTTTTTCAAATGTGTTAAATTTTATATAGTTATCCATAAAGTTTTGTGAATGTGAGAACTAATATGTAGATAAGCTTTTCAAAGTTTCCATGACCTACAATCAGCCATCCTCACGTCTGCAATGTGAATAAAAGTAAATCCATAGTTGACATGTCTAAGAAAGAGAATATATAGCAACTGACAATTACTTTAGGCTCTGCTGAGCTGAATATATGTAGAAGCTGTAGACCAATGCATTTAATGCATAACAAGAGCATGAAGAATATTCAAAGATATTCTGAAATACAGTTGTTAACTGGACCCATACAGGTATATTTCAATTAGCCTTAACATGGGCATAACTGCAACACTGCTATCTTTTGATAAGTTAATTCTATCTCTGTCCCCCTCTTTGATAAAATTCTCCCATGGATTCTCTTTTCTCCTTAAGCACCTATTGCACACCAATCCCCCTTCACAGAAAGAAAGAAAGAAAGAAAGGAAGGAAGGAAGAAAGAAAGAAAGAAAGAAAGAAAGAAAGAAAGAAAGAAAGAAAGAAAGAAAGAAAGAAAGAAAGAAAGAAAGAAAGAAAGAAAGAAAGAGGAAGGAAAGAGGGAAGGAAGGAAAGAAGGAAGGAGGGAGGGAGGGAAGGAGGAAAGGAAGGAAGGAAGGAAGGATTAGTGGGAGAGAGGGAGGGAGGAGGAAAGGAAGAAAGTAAAGGAGGAAGGGCAGAAGGAAGAAAAGGAGAGAGGGAGGAAAGAGGGAGCAATGAAGAGAGAATGAAGAAGAAAGAAGGGAGGAAGGGTGGAAGGAAGAAGGAAAAGGAAGTAAGGGGAAGGGAAGTTCCTTCCATCACCCTGACATTCAAGCTATTTCTTTAAATCTCTCCTTGCCTTGGTGAAAAATTCTAAAATCAGAATATTAATGTCAAGGTCATTTTTTCTTTACACAAATAATATTATTTTAATAAAATTACCTTTTTCTTAAATTTATCACTATTTCTGTATTTTTATATTACAAATCTATTTGTCTCAGACCTTAAATTTAAATTCAGTTTCTCAATTGTCTTCAATGTTCTCCTACTCTTTTTTCTGAGTTTAGAAAAATGTTTTGAAAGCTTTAATTTCTGGACTAATTTCATTCATGGCTTCTTTATGATATTTATTTTGCTTTTGAACAATTTTGGAGTTTTTATTGTCTCATAACTTCTTAGTAGTTTGTAGGATTCTCTAATAGTATATTGCTTATTTATATTGCTTGAATTTTTTAGTATTTTATACATGTGATCTTGTTTCTTTTTGAGGTTTATTCATTTTTCTTTCTTTCTTTTACCCTCTCTGTTTTTTGATCTGCTTGGAAACAATTTTTTATTTGGGATTTCTCTTTTAACATTTTAGTCTTTAGGTTTTTATGTTGTACTTCTTGTCAATTGCCTTTGTGAATTTTCCTCAGCCTCTTGCTCTTCCAAATTCCACCAAGTAACAGATCCCTGAAATTTGGCTCTGGGGGAGAAATTGAAGTCAATGGGCATAAACACCTTTATGAAGTAACCTCTTAGTAGTGGGATAGGAGGAAAAGATTACATCCAGATAAACTTCAAATTCCTTTTCCATCAGCCATGACCCTATCTCCTTGTAGCATACACTTCTGAGTGCCACATCAAATATATTTTCCATAGATCCGTGGAGATCAGTTGGAGTATCTGGAACTCAACAGAAATGCTGCATGTAGGAGACACAGTATGACTACACCAAAAGAAGAAAAACAAAATATGTATATATACATATATATATATATGCACATAAATATATATTCTACAATATTGAAGATGTGAGTTACTTTTGCCATATACGTTCCCTACTATGTGTCTTTTTACTATTGGATTTGTGAGTTCATTCTTCCCATTAACAGTGATACATTTTTAGAGAGTTTGCCTTGAGTTTATGGGGCTTATATTTTGTTAACACTCTTTGTCCTATTCCATACTATGTTAAAGTCTTTGCTTTGATTTAATTTTGTCAAATAGCTATTAAAGGTAAATATACTGGTGCAGGCTTGTGAGCTATTATAGTTTTATGAATAGACACCAACAAATGATCTTAAAAATATGGTGTCAACCCCTTGGTGACCCAGTCTCTGAATGGACTTGTGAGAGAAGGTGAGAAGGCTAAAGAGTTTCTATAAGTATATTACAATCTTTTTATTTGTATCAAGCAATGGACAATGGGAAAATGAAAATTGTAGAATAGGAAATACATGAAGAATTTACTGAAACTGTACATCGAGGAGTATCTTTTTCTAGAGAGTCGTTGATCTTAAAGTGTTATCCAAAAAGTGGAGGGAATGGGAGGCTGTTGTTGTAGAGTAAAGGGAGCAGATGGACTCTCCTCAGTCCTCACCCCCAAAGTATGATTCTATTATGTAGATTATCCTAATTAGTCCAGCAAAACACCTGTTTTTTTGAATGCCAAGAAATAAGATAATTATAAATCGATGCTGCCTTACTCATATGTGGCTTCAGAAGAGATAATAGACTCCCGTGGAAATTAATATTTGAACCAATATGTTTAGAGGTTGCTCTCCTAAATTATTCTATTGGAAACATTTCCACTATAAAATATATTGCTTCTTTGAGTTATGATCAAACAGTAAATCAACATTAACTGGGTGATCCATGGTTCCTAGAAACTTCCCAATAAGAGTCCTCTAAACTTTGGATAGAGTAGCGGAAACATCACTGAACTTTAGAGACCAAAGACCTGGTTGTGCATGCATAGTTTTATCATTTATAATTTTATATCTTTGTATAAATCAGTCAAACTCCACCAAATTCCATTTCCTGATATTTAAAATTTAGGAATTTTTCACCGTCTTCCATATAGGGGTTTTCAGGACTGAGTAAAAAATTGGATGAAAGATACAGATATAAATATATACTATGTATTACTCTTTCAATCATATAGTTTGGAAGTATGATTCTTAGACATTCCCTTTTATTTCATAAAGTACACAGAGAATCAGCCTAAGGCCTTGAGAAATGAGAACATGTGTTATACATATGTCAGTCTATTCAATGAACAACTCAAGTTTATCCATCAGTATATTCTCTAAGCCTTTCAACCTTTCAGGACAATAAAACAAAGCACTTTTAGACTTAAACAGCATTCTCCTACAACAACATTGTGAAATAGGCAATATAAGAGTTCGATTCATTTGGGTCATAGAATTATAGGATAATAGAGATAGAGCTGTATGGGAATTTAGAATTAGACAGGTATCTACCACTCCTCATTTTACAGATGAGGAAAATGAGCCAAAGAGAGCTTAAGTGACTTGCCTACTGTGGTAGAATTTATAAATATTGGAACAGGAATTGTAACCATAAAATCTTCAAAAGGCTGGACCAAAATGGCAGAGTAGTAAGAAGTAGTGAAGTGTACAACCATCCAACACTGCTCCAAATAGCTTTAGAAAACAAACCAGACTGAATCTTAATGGAAAAATCCAAAGAGAAGTATCAACATATCATTTTTCAATCGAAGTCCTTATAGGGAGACAGAGAAGTCTGCAGCACAGGGGCCTGAGCTTCCTCTAGAGTATCTAGAATGTAGAGTATACCAGAGTCTAAGGAAATGTTGGACTTTCAGGAAAGAAGAGATACTAGACACACACTAGACACTGAAATCCAGATAGGGCCACCATTATAGGGACAGGTGCCAAAAGATAGTTTTCTTGCACACTAGTCAGTTCTAGGTCACAGATGCAAGACAGACATGAAGAGGGCACCTGTGCTTGGTTTCCTCTTACCAGCTGTCTTAGACCTTAGCCAGTATATCTAGAGAGGAGGAAGTTCAGAAGCAAGCAGTATCAGTGTGACAGACCCCAAGAAGAAGCAGCTTATCAGTTTCAACCTCCTTTCAAATCTTAAGCCTGAAAAAGAATAACCAGGACAGGAATCTCACACCAAAAGGCAATTTGCAGTGCTATAATTTGAACTAGCAGAGTATCTTAGCTCACTGACAGTGACTGAGTTCAGTAGTGTTCTGATGTTGATCAGACTCAAATATAGGTCAAGAATTTTCAGAGCTCATACAAGGGGACAGCAATCAGATTTTGCTCTTAATCAGAGGACTTAAGGAACACTTAAAACCTGTAAGTCCTGAGCCAGAACTGTCCCTGAGATCATGGAAAAACTCAACACTCAATAACACAAAAAATCAGCAATAGGATCAGACCAGACCTTCCCAACAGAAGAACAGAGTACAGCCCCAACATCAACTGTTAGGAAGTAGGCTGGAAAACTGAAAAAAAAAATCCCATGTTAGAAAGCTACTATGGTTACAGGGACACTCAAAACAGAGCCCAACACATTTAATGACTCCAAAGAATCTACAACAAAAACTTCAGGCCCAAATTCAAGTAGAATTCCTGGAATTACTCAGCAAAACACAATATAATCTAATGGGGAAGGGGGAAGGGAGTACCCCTAATTAAATAAAGAACATCTAGGTTTTCCTGATGAAAAGACCAGAACTATCAAAAACTTAGAAGTTCAAACAGAAGAATTAAGGGGAAAAATTTAAAAGTAACATTAATAGCCAATCTTAAGAGACTAAACAGGCATAAATTATTTACTTTCAAATATGTGGAAATAACAAAAGTATCTCCTATGAACCCTATCATCATCAGAGGTCAAAAAAGGAATTTAATTAGAAAAAGCTTAGAAGTCTTTCTGTTATGTCCTGATTATCTTAAGAGAAGTGTGGAAAGAAATTGGAAAAAGAATACACTGCAGCAGTGGAGGGAGAGGAGGGAAAGTTTAAGGAATCCTCATCAGGGTATCCAAGGTATCATTAATAAAACACAAAATGGAAGAGCTGAGTAGAGCAGCTGACACTTCACTGTCACACTTATCTCTACTAATCAAAAGATGGAAGAATATTCACACACACACACCAAAGTTGAGTACAGAAGTACATTTTACTGAATGGGGAAATAGAATGGAAAGTAAAAAGGAGGGGAGGGAGAATTTAAGACATAACAGAGAGAGAGTCAGATTAGACCTAACCAAAGCAAACACTTAGTAAAGACAAAAATATTTATAGCTCTTTTTGAAGTAACAAAGAATGAGAATCTTAGGGTGTGGCCATAAATTGAGGAATGAGTGCAAAAAGTTATGGTATATGCATGTGATGAAATACTATTGTGCTGTAAGAAATGAAGAAAGAGGTAGTTTCAAAGAAACCTAGTATGTGAACTGATACAGAGTGAGATGAACAGAATCAGGATAACAATATATATAATGACAACAACACAATAAATACAAACAACTTAACAAAATAAGATATTTTTATCAGCATAATGTTCACACAAAATTCCATAGGACTAAGGCATGTTAGCCACATTTGGACGGAGAGGTGAAGGATACAGAATACAGAGTGATAGAAATGTACTTTTGGTTGTGGCCAATATGAAAATTTGTTTTGCTTCATTATATATGTTTGTAATATGTTTTTGTTGTTGCTCTCATTTGGGAATAGAAGAGAGGACATGAGAATGAGAGGATGAGAAAGCAAATTTTTGCTGATTAAAAAATGAAGTATAGTAAAACATAGAAATATAGAGTTACATGGGACTAGCCAATACAGAATTATGCCTTAAATATGAGCCAAATATATTTTCTGCCTGTTACCAACCTACATAGAGGCTCAATGAGTCGCCTAGACGTGTAACATTCAGCAGTTGAGAAAGTGAAAGACCTGAAGGCTTTTGGTCACAAGGGATCAGTGTCCTTAAAGAACAGTATCACTTCAGGTCACAAGGGAGTAAGTGCAATCTAGGACCCCTTCTTGGGTAAAGCCCAGAGTGCAGACCAAGAGAATGTGATCATATCTCTCCCCAGATTACAACACCTTGGAAGTACCAAAACCTTCCAAACCTACACAACTAGCTCTGAAAACAGCAGGGCAAAAATAACCCAAAGCTTGAGACAATGCCCCTTCCCTCTCCCCATTCTGGAAACAAAATCCTAACATAACAAAAATTTCAACATGAACTAAAAAGCTTTTGAAATAATTAATAATTTCAGAAAAGTGGAAGGATATAAAATAAACCGAAATAAAGCATTAGCATTCTACATGCTTCCCACAAAACACAGCAGCAAGAGATGGAGAGACTCCATTTAAAATAACTTAAAACAATATAACATGCTTGGGTGTCTACATGCCAAGGAAAATCTAGGGATTGTTTAAACACAGTTGCAAAAAACAAATAAAAACTTTTCACACAAATAAAGACAGAAATAAACATTGAAGAAATATTGATCACAAATGTGTAGGCTGAACAATTTAATAAAAATGGCATTTCTACCTCTTAATTTATTTATTCAATACTATACCAATCCAACTATTAATGAATCATTTTATAGAACTAGAAAAAAAATAAAATTCATCTGGAAGAATGAAAGGTCAAGAATATCAAGGGAATAAATTAAAACAAAAAATGTGAAGGAAAAAGGTCTAGCAATACCAGATTTAAAGCAATATTTCTAAGTGGTAATCGTCAAAACAATCTGAACCTGACTAAGAAACAGAGTGGTGCATCAGTGGAATAGATTAGGTACAGTATACAGTTTTAAATGGCCATAAATCTATTCTTTGCCAAACTTAAAGACCCAAGCTTTTCAGGTAAGGACTCATCATTTGACAAAATTGCTGATAAAACTGGAACGTACTTTGGCAGAAAGCAGGCATAGACAAACATGTCAAACCATACACCAAAATAAGGTGAAAATGTATAAATGATTTAGACATAAAGGATGATATCGTAAGTATCGGAGCATGGAAAAATGAACCTGTCAGGTCTTTGGATAAGAGAAAACTTTATAATGAAATAAGAGATATAAAGGATCACAGGATGTAAAATAGATAATTTTGATTATATGAAATTAAAAATATTTTGAACAAAAAAACTAATGCAGCCAAAATTAGAAGGAAAACCGGAGACTGGGGAAAAAAAATAGAGCAAGTTTTTTTGATAAAGGCCTAATTTTTAAAATATATAGGGAATTGAAGAAAATTTCTAAAAATAGGGCCTATTTTCCTCTTCATAAATGTTCAAACAATATGAACAGGAAATTTTCTGAAGAAGAAATCAAAGCTACCAATATTTACATAAAAGTATTATAAATCACTACTGATTAGTAAAATGTAAATTGAAACATCTCTCAAATACCATATCACATTTATCATACTGGGTAACATGACAGAAAAGGAAAATGACAAATGCTGCAGGGAATATAGAATAATTGGAACATTAATGCATCACTGATGGAATTGTGTACTAGTCCAACCATTCTGGAAAACAACTTGGAACTATGCCAAAAGGGTATAAAGCTGTATACATCTTTTAATCCATCAATACCACTACTAGGTCTGTATCTCAAAGGACCTATTTGTATAAAAACATTCATAGTAGCTCTTTTTGTGGTGGCAAAAATTTGGAAATTGGCAGGATGCCCATCAGTTAGGGAATGGCTGAACGAGGTGTGGTATATGATTGCAAAGGAATACTATTGTACTGTAAAAGCAGAATACCTAGGAAATACCTAGGAAGATGTATACAAACTCATGCAAAGTGAATTTAGGAGAATCAGGGGAACATTGTAAAAATTAAGAGCAATCGTACAAACATGATCAACTGTGAAAGACTTAGCTATTCTGATCAAGACAATGATCCAAGACAATTACAATGTAACCATGATGAAAAATGCTATCCACCTCAAGAGAACTGATAACTCAGAATGCAGATTGGAACACCACTTCTAAAAAAACTTTATTTTTATTATTTTGTCTTTTCTCCCTTTACAAATGTCTAGTGTGGGAATATGTGTTACATGATTTCACATGTGTAATTGATATCAAATTTTGGTTGCCGTCTTAAAGAGGGCCATGATGCGAGAGTGAAGGAGAGAATTTGAAACTAGTTTTTTAAAAAGATTGCTATTTTTTTACATGTGACTAGAAAATATATATTATGCATATATACAGATGTATATATTTTAAAAGAAATGTATGGGTTCCTTCCTGCACTCAACAAAATAAGAAAAAAATGTGATGGGTTGTGACTTATGGTAACACCCTTATTCTTAAAAGGAGTATAATTTAGCAAATGTAAACCAGAGTGGCCCTTTAAAAAAAAAACACCACTTTATGTTTCTTAGGGCAGATTAGTAGTAGTGTATATGTGCATTGAAAATGACAGCTTAATCAAACAAAGCCACACATAAAATATGCTTCAAATCACAGCTTCAGGGTAATAACCACATTAACTAGCTCCTTTTCTGAGATTTAAGGAGTGTTAAGCCTAATTGATTTCGCATTAGCAATTCCCTGAATCACTTTTTAAGACAGAGCTATTCCTAATTATTGAAACTGTTACTTGTTCTTGGATTAAAATTTAAGAAACGAGCTTCTGATACTTTTTTTTAAATGGCATTAAGTTCTTTTAAAGATCAAAAGGAACATTAAGAGAAGTATCCAGAGTTCTATAGAGTCAGATGAGAATGAATAGAGATAACAAAATAAATCTCCTTAAAAAGGAGATTTAGATGTTACAGAAACAGAGAAGTTCAGATCTGGGAAGGACTGTAGCATCCATCCCATCCAGCCCATTGGTAACTAAGGTAGGGCTTTCTTACTGTTTTAGAATGATAAATTAATTAAGTCTCTTTGATTGAATCTTACTAGGTGTTAAAACCCAGGCCCACACCCTTTTGCCACTAGGTGCAAAGCCTCAAGCCCAAACCCCTAATTACTAGTGCTAAGCCTATGTGGATGTGATGCCCTCAGGGTCCTAAGGGGAGTTGCTGAGACCAGAGCCAATAGTAGGCACCTAAGTTTTGGTGGCTCAGATGATGTTTGATGGCATCCAAAGACTTTATACAAAGAGAAAACAGAGCTATTTCCTTGAGGCTCTCACTCCTGGAGTAGTGTTGCACATGGAACTCTGAGGAGCCACATTATCCAGATGCTGATGGTTTCTTGTTAACTATGAATTGTATTTGGTCCGTTTATGATGTATGTTTGTAATTTGTTTGTATTCGTTCTGAAGTTCAGGGTGCTGGCTTTTTCACCCGAACTAAGTGAATAATATTTATATGTTGGATTGAATCAAGATTGTTAACTGCCTCATGTTGCTTTTCTTAGTAAAGCAGATTAAAAGAATCTGTGCTGGCAGCACTCTTGTTGTTGGGCTTGTGTTGATCTTTCACCCCCACAACAACTGCTAGCGGAATTATTACAACACCAACCTCCTCTATGACATAACTTACAAATGGTTATTAAGCGTTTCTTTGAAAATATCCAAAAAGACATAAGTCACTATAGAGTATTGGGAGTCATTTTTGGACAATTCAACTTGTTAGGTAGGTTTTTTTTTTTTTTACCTAAGTTTGTCTCTTTGCTATCTTCTCCCTGTTCCAGCTCTGATCTCTGGAGTCAAGTAGAAAAGAAAAACTTTTTCTGATTAACAGCTTAAAGGGAAACAGTAACAAACAAACCAAACAAACAAAAACCTGACTGTAATTTGTATAATCATTGCATATATTTTAAAATAACTCAGATAATATTCTGTTATATCAAATGAAGCAAAAAGAGCAGTAGAAGTCTATTAGAACATGGCTACCTTGTGTTCTACCTCTGTACGATCTAGGTTACAAAGAACTATTCATGAACCATTTATTAAGCACTTTTAGGTGAGCAGACCTATGAGATTTGTGTTCTCCAAAAGAAGAAAATGACTATGACATAATATACAAAATCAGTCTTTTTGTATTACTTTCAGGAACGTAGTGAAATGTGTTAAACTATTTCAAGGCCCCAATATTCATATGTCTATGTTGTAGCCTGTTGGCATTTATAAAAATGACATTTTATTTGATGCTTTGTAAAATATAAAATGACCGATGATTTGGATAGCTTAAACTGCCATGGAAGCAACCTTAGACATAAAGGAATTTTTTCTACCTAGAGTTAGAATTAATCTATTATCTATTGCATGTTGACATCTTTATGCCACCACAAAGACGTCAAAGAGTTTGAGAATGCTACCATTAATTCAATCATGGGAGTAGAGGGGAAAATAGCCTCTAAAAGCTTTGCTACATAGAGCAACATGTTCAGTTCTCCCCAGGAACTGCCTCACTCTTTTGAAGTTAGTTGATCTGTCCACTTGGATAAGTATCACTAATGGTTTCATTTTTTCCTATGAGCCACTCTTTCTTCTTCTAATTCATCAAGACTTTTGATTTTACCCATAAAAGTATGCTGCACATCAATTAAAATTGCAAATCCTTTTAAATAATGTGAAAATGGATACACTAACTATCTGTAACAGCAACTGCACTGGCACATATGGGATGGCTGCCAGCACAGTTTCTTTTGATCTACTTCTCTAAAGGAAAGCAACTTTATAGAGGTCAACAATCTTACTTGAATTAAACACACACACACACACACACACACACACACATTTCACTTAGTTTAAGGGAAAAGTCAGCACCTAAACTTCAGAGAAAATGCAAACAATGATTACAAGCTGAAATTACAAGCAGAGAAAATAGCACAGATCAACAGACAGATCCAACTGTCTAACCAAAGCAATATATAGTTACCAGAAAGACAAGCACCAATATCTGGGTTTTCAAAGCCAGAGTGTTTTCTTAATGGCTACTGAGAGTCTTAGTCTGGCCAAATCACAGGAACCCTCTTCCAATGAATGAGCCCCACAGCAAAATGTTAACCTCAGAGTATATTTACACTTCTCAGAGCCAGAGGGCATCACAGCCAGTATGACCCAGTGCCTATTTAGAAATCAGCAAAAGATGTGAGCCTTCCTACAAACAAGGCACCCTTAATCAAGCTTCCCTTAATGGTTTCCATATGAGGTCTATTAATGATAGGGGAAGATCTTCTATTCCTTTAACTTTACACTATCTTGATGTGCTTTACCTCCCCCCCCCCTCAAATTTTCTATGCAACTAAAAAGATTTGTATAAGGACTGGTGGTATTAACATACAGAGGGGCTTGACATACCAACAATCTTTTGTCATAACTGAGAGTAAATCTACCTCAGAAGCCTATTAAGCTCATACCAGCCTTGAAGCAGACCCTGAGGCATCTGATGATTCATGGACCTTCAAGAGGCATTCTTATCTTCAGAGACTCTCCTAACTATTGGTTATGGGGCTCTTGGACACATCCTGTGATATGGTTTTTGGAAATATCCCCTTAACTCAGGCCTCCACAACATATGGCCTATGGAGTACTTATGGCCAAGCAAAGGATTTCTGGCCATACAAGAAAAATGTAGGGTTGGCAATGCACACTCTCCTGTTTGTTATGTGATCTGCAGCAACCAATCATCATCAGTCGGTCTCTTATCTAACCTATCTGCAGCCAAAGGAAGTTTATCCTATTTTAATTTTGGCCCCCACCTACTGCCAAATTGTGCGGGTCTGCCTTATCTTATTCTTTGTGCTCAAGTCTTGAATTGTCAAGACTGATTATCACCAAGAATGTTTTCTGATTTGTCTCCCCCTACCCTTAGGAATGGGGCTCCTTGCCTCATTCTTTTCTAGGATGCACCCAATTCCCACTTTCTCTCTGATTCCCTACCTTCCTTAGTTTAAAAAGCATACATACCTCATCCTTTCCCACTGCCCTTTGAAAAGATATGGATATTGTCTTGCTGTTCCTGCTTGGAAACTCTTTCTCAGGCAATAAACTCATCTGTAATCTTTGTAAACTGTGTGCAGCCTCTTGTTCATTCCAGATCCCCATTTTTGGACCTGGGTTTTCTTCTCTTTCAACAGTTCACAGGGGTTTTTCATTTAACAATAGATAGTTTAAAGAATTACTAAGAAATAAAACAAATATCATTTCCCAAGATCTAAGAGTCTGGAGATGATCCTGAGCCAACTGTATTGAACTATTTAGTTCACTCATCCAATAAACATCCATCAATTGCTTATTAAGTAACATGTAACACACTACACTGTAGGGATATGAAGAAAAAAAACAGAACACCTCTGGCCCTCAAGGAGTTTAGATTCTCTGTAATGTATATTCTATGTGTCTAGGTCTGCATTTGTTTCTTTTCAGGATCTTTTTCAAGAGGCAATGGGTAGATTCTTTTAATTTCTCTTTTACCCTTTGGCTCTAGAATATCAGGGCAATTTTTCTTGATAATTTCTTGCAAAATGGTGTCTAGGCTCTTTTTTTGATCATGGCTTTCAGGTACTCCAATAATTTTTAAATTATGTCTCATGGATCTATTCTCCAGGTCAGTGGTTTTTCCAATGAGATATTTTACATCGTCTTCCATTTTTTCATTCCTTTGGTTCTGTTTGATAATATCTTGATTTCTCATAAAGTCACTAGCTTCCACTTGCTCCAATCTACTTTTTAAGCTAGTATTTTCTTCAGTGGTCTTTTGGAGCACCTTTTCCATTTGGCTAATTCTGCCTTTCAAGGCATTCTTCTCCTCATTGCTTTTTGGAGCTCTTTTTGAGATAGTCTATTTTTAAGGTGTTGTTTTCTTAAGTATTTTTGGGTCTCCTTTAGCAAGTTATTGACTTGTTTTTCATGATTTTCTTGCATCACTCTCATTTTTCTTCCCAATTTTTCCTCTACTTCTTTTACTTGCTTTTCCAAATCCTTTTTGAGCTCTTCCCTGGCCTGAGACCAGTTCATATTTTTCTTGGAGGCTTTTGATGTAGGCTCTTTGACTTTGTTGACTTCTTCTGGCTGTATGTTTTGGTCTTCTTTGTCACCAAAGAAAGATTCCAAAGTCTGAATCTGAATCTGAGAGCATTTTTGCTGCCTGGCCATGTTCCCAGGCAACTACTTGACCCTTGAGTTTTTCATCGGGGTATGACTGCTTGTAGAGTATAGAGTACTTTGTTCCAAGCTTCAGGGGCCTTGTGCTGCTGTTTTCAGGGCTACTTCTACACAGCAAGCTCTGTCACACCACCACTCCTCCTCCCCCAAGAACTGCCAACCTGGACCAAGACTGAGATCCAAGCAGGGTAGGCATTCCCATTCTAATCTGCTGCTTAATTCCTCCCACCTGCTAGGCCTGGGGCCGGAAGCAACTGCAGCTGGAAGCAGCCCGAGTGCTGCACAACTTCACTGCTCTCGGGGCTGGGGCCAACTGCGCACTCTTTTCACTCCATTCTGGCAGTTCTACCAACTAATCTGCTCTGTTGTCTTTGGCCTTTGTGGTTTGAGAAGTCTGGTAACTGCCACAGCTCAATGATTCAGGGGCTTACTGCCTGTTCCGCCCAGCTCCCATTCTGGTTGGGCTGGGCACAGCCCACACTGAGCTCTACTCTGCTCTGCTCCCAGCTCCATGCGATATACACTTCCCTACAACCATCCAGGCTGTCCTGGGCTGGAGCCCTGCTTCCTTCTGTTATTTTGTGGGTTCTGCAGCTCTAGAATTTTTTCAGAGCCATTTTTTACAGGTGTTTGGAGGAACCTGGGGGAGAACTTAAGCCAGTCCCTGCCTTCCAGCTGCCATCTTGTCTCCAAGTGTGCATTTGTTTCTGAAGAATGACATTAACAACTAGAGAAATCAAGAAAAGCAAAGGAGTTAGAACTGAATCGAAATGTCAGTTATGGGTGAAAGAATTTAGTGAACCATGAAGGAAACTGCAGTTTCTAAATAAATCTACTTCCAAAGATGTTTAAGCAAGGAATTGATGTATTCCAGTACTTGGAAAAACCAGTGAAAAGGCATGGAGATTGGTGATGGAAAGTATTCTTTGAAGAATGACAAAGAAGGCAGTTGGAGGGGACTGAAGCAAGCATGAAGTGAAGTGATGTTAAGTAAGCCCAAAAGGATTGGTTGGACTCAGGCCATAATATGAAATGTGGCCTATGTTTTATCATAATTACCTTAGGAAGGCACAAACAGGGGAGTATCACAATCAGATTTTAGTAATATGAAAATGGAAGTCACATGGAAGATCATTTGGAAAGGGGATAGGTGGATACATAAACAGCAATTTGAAGACACTAGTCAGAGAATGAGTCAGGATAACCTGGATTAAGATGATGACCTTGAGAAGAAAAGTGCTCAACATGCTGCTGAGTTTGTGAACCTAGATAACTGGAAAGAAGATGGTTCCCAACATAGATAAAGGAAAGTTAGGGAAAGGGGTTGATTTGGGGTAAAAAGTTAATGAGTTCTGTTTTAAACATTGTTTTTAAGATACCTATATAACATCCAGTAGATTTGGATCTCTTGGAAATGTGCAATGCATATTTTGAAGATATGAGATTAAAAATCAAAACAGGAATTGAGACTGGATATCTTTATACATATATACATATGTATGTACATAAATTTGTAGCCCTACATACATGTACGTATGTGTACATTTGTATATACTCTTATGTGTATATGTATATCTGTATATCTATCTGTTTCCCTAGGAATCATCTATACATTCTAAACTAATTGAATGTATGGGAAAATCATATCACAAGTACACTGAAAGAGAGAAAGTACCTCTTCATTTAATAGGACCCACCAGAGTGTATACTCCATTCTCATGAACTTCAAAAAGCCATGATTGCTTCCTTATCATGATTAAGCAAGAGAGCAACATTTTGGTGTAGATTTTCTTAAGCCTCAATCAAAATGAGACTACTGTCCTTTATGGACTTTGTCAATGTAATGAAGTCCACAAAACTCAGTGGTATTGTGTATCTATCACATTAGCAAGAAGTGCAATTAACAATATTCATGGCTTCTAACTCTCTAAATTAGCATTAATTTTTCCCCAGATTTTTGTATCTATGTATCTATCTATCTGTCTGTCTATCTATCTATCTATCTATCTATCTATCTGTCTGTCTGTATGCACCTATGCATGTATGTATGTAGACTAATCAAAAAATTCTGCCCCGCAACACTTATTGAGAACTAGTGTAATCAAGCAAAATAAATTCTGCACTTATCAAGTTATATTATACGTGCATACATATATACATACATGTGTAGACACAAGACACATATATAGTTTATGTGTATATATGCAATATATACACACACAGACAGTATACACATGTATATGTACATATACACATACACACAGACACACATGCTTCCTGATTCCAGGCCCATTACAATATCCACTTTATCAACTAGTTGCCAATCTGAGCAGTTTTATTTTAATATTTTTTTGAAATATCATGTTTAGATTTTTGTTCTATTCAAGGTTTTTAGATAATATGATTATTTATTCCTTGTTTAATTTTTATTCCAGGTCAGTAATTTTTTTATACATTATATTTCACATTCTTCTCTCTTTTTTCCAAGTCTTTTGCCTTGGTTTTGATAATTTTGTTGTCTCACTGAATCATTGGCTTCTATTTGGTCTATTTTAATTTTTAGGACTTTTTTGCTTGAATAAAGTTTTATGTCTCAAATGCTAAAGCATAAAGTCCATTTCTAATTCTTTCTTCCATATCTCATTTGTTTCCCATTTTTCCTTCTAGTACTCTCAATTATTTGAAAAAAAAAGTTATTTGAACTTTTTTAAAACTTTTGCTTCATTTCTTACAGAATTCCAGTTAAATTTATGCCTTGGGTGTGTTTTATTTCGATGGTTCATTGTATATGTTCTGTAGTCATTCCTTCTTCTGAATTTGTGTCAAGAGCATGCCTGCCACAATAGCTCTTCATAGTGAGATTCTTTTTTGTTTGTTCATTTTTCACCCTACTTCATGACTGGATTTGATGTTAGAGCCAACTTCTGTGCAATTCCATAGGGGAAGTCTGGTGCTTTTTTGATTTAAGTGTCTTGTTGTTCCAGGATAACAAAGACAGTTCAGGCCCAAGACCTACAACTTTTCAGTGCTTTCAAAATGGTTTGATCCAGTGCAAAGTCTTATTACTGCCCTGAAGGTCTAAATTTTTGATGTTTGTTTTGGTCTGAAAAAAGTAGAATGCTGGTAGAAACAGTTTCTATAAAATAGCTGAGAATCTCCATTGATGACAGAATTGTAAACTCCTCTCTGTTCTGAGATTCATGTCCTGCTTATTCCTTAATACTTCCTGGCTTGCTTCATGATACTATGTATGTTATTTTACACAATTAAAAGCATTATTCTAGGGAGTCCATATTTTACACTGGACCAACAAAGGAGTCCATGAAATACACAAAAAAATATAAGAACACCTGGCGGAACATCTTAAAGATTATGATTTTTCATTTACTTCTTTAGTTATATTGATCAATATTAACTGTTCCAGATGTTTTGTGAATAAATTTTATTGTTAAAAGCTTTGAATATTGTACATGAAATGATGTAAAGTAGAATTATCTATACCCTTTCTTCTTCACTTAGCTGTTCTTTTCCACACAAAATATAACTTATTTTCAAATCAGAGAAGAGAACTATATGGAAACTATTTCTTAAATACATCTTAAAACAACTTAAAAGATTTTAAAATTTGCATAATTTCGAAATCTAATTTTACTTTATCTTGATATTGTGGTACCTACTAAACCATTCTGTAAAAGTTCGTTAGTAAAAATCAGGTAATGGCTAATTAGCAAACCGAGAATCTTTATACACCTGGTTATTGCAGATTAAAGAATGACAAGGAGACAGTACTAAAGAGGAAGCAGTTGCAGAAACCAGCCAGCAATCCAGGCTGGAAGAAAGCTGGGTGCCAGAAACTGGCAGAGATCCCCAGGCCTACCAACACAGAATGAGAGTGTGTTGAAGCAACGAGAGACGGAAGTGTAACCTGACTGTGAGACATCTACTCCCGAGGCTTGCAGCCCAAAGGTTTGAAATGCACCTTCTTGAATTTCCAGGAGACATAATGAACAGGTAAATTGCCCTAAGCCATCCCCCCTGACCCAGAGAATATCTCGGGATAAAGCTGAAATAGAGGAGACAGAAGTGGGGCTTTAGTGGCCAATCAGTGGGACTTCCTGAGTCCCAGAGGGGCAGAACCAGCAGAGGTCAACACCAGGAGCGCAGACATACCTTTAAACAGCCAGGGGAAGGGGCAAACACCAGCAAGACAACAAACAGCTGAGACCATTGCTGAAGAGCAACAGTGCTGGACAGCAGCCCCAGGGGAAAAGGAGACTTCAGGAAGCCAGACCCCTCCCCCACATCTCAGGAAACTGAAGGCTATGATACACAAAGCCAGTAACTAGACCCACAATCCACAGAACAAGAAACCTGGGACAGAGATCCCTGAGCCCCAAAAGCAGAAATCCATTGTAAAGCCAGGAAAAGCTAACCAACATGAAGAAGAACAATGAAAAAACTGAGGACCATTGATTCATTTTACAGAGACAGAGATGATCAAAATACCAATTTGAAAAAGGATAGCATTGACGCTATACCCACATCTAATACGACAAAAAGGAAAGTGAACTGGTCTCAATCCCAAAAAGCATGGCTGGAAGAGCAAAAGGAGAATTTCAAAAACCAAATTAGGGAGGTAAAAGAAAAAAAAATGGAAAAAATGGGAAAAAAATCACTGATGAAATCAAGTCTTTAAGAAATAAGATCAGTGAAATTGCTATGGAGATTCAGAATCTAAATAGAGAAAATGACACCCTGAAAGGTAAAATCAACCAATTGGAAAAGGATACTCAAAAGCAAAATGAAGACAGCAACTCATTAAAAATTAGAATTGAGCAAGTGGAAGCTAATGACTCTATGGGGTATGAAGAAGTAGTACAACAAAGTGTAAAGTATGAAAAATTAGAAGAAAATGTGAAATGTCTGATTGGAAAAACAACTGACCTGGAAAACAGATCCAGGAGAGACAATCTAAGAATTAGTGGTCTACCAGAAATCCACAATGAAGAAAAGACTTGATAGTATCTTCGAAGAAATTATCAAAGATAACTGACCAGAAGTCCTAGAACCAGAGGGGAAAATACTCATTGAAGGAATCTACCGATGACCCCCAAAAAGAGATCCCAAATTGAAAACTCCAAGAAATATTATAGCCAAATTTCAGTATTACAAAGTCAGGGAGAAAATACTGCAAGAAGCCAAAAAGAAACAATTCAAATATTGTGGAACTATACTCAGGACAGAGTAAGATCTTTCAGCTTCTAAATTAAATGACAGGAGACATTGGAATATGATATTCCTAAAGGCAAAGGAGCTGGACTACAACCAATGATTAACCACCCAGCAAAACTGATTATAATTTTCAGGCAAGTAGATGGACATTCAACAAAATAAGGGAATTCCAGACCTTCCTGATGAAAACGCCAGAACTCAATGGAAAATTTGATCACCAAATACAAAACTCAAGAGAGACATAAAAAGATAAACAGGGGGAAAAAAACCCCACAAACCTTATTAATCAATAAGGGCAAATTATTTACATTTTATATAGGATTATGTCATATTATGTATGTTATATATATATATATATATATATATATATATAGTATGTATACATATATATGTCAATCTTGAGAATAGTAGTTATGACAATTGATGACAATTGAAAGGGATACACATAGACTGTGGATGTCTGTATAAAATAACTGAAATAAGGATAAAAAACATAATTAAGAAATGTAAATGGAGGCTTTGGGGAAAAGAAGTAAGGAGGTAGTAGAAAAGGGTAAATTACATCAAATCAAGTGGGACAAAAACACATTATAGTAGAGGGAAAGAAGGGAGGGAGAAGAGTAGTATTTGATTTTTATTCTCATTGGATTTAGTTCAAGAAGGGAATAACATACTCTGATAAGGAAAGAAATCTTACTTGTCCTACAGGCAGTAGGAGGGGAAAGGGGGGAAAAAGGGAGGGTGGATGGTCAAAAGAGAAGGAAGAAGTAGCAAGTGGAAAATGGCAAGATAAGGGAGGGGAATCAAGAAGAAAGGTAAACTGAAGAAGGCGGTGGTCAAAAGAAAAATTTTTTGAGGAGTGGAAGGGGAAAGGGAGGAATAAAAGCATAACGGGGGGAAATAGAAAGTAGAAAAAGATAGAGATTGTAATCATAACTGTGAATGTGAATGGGATGAATTCTCTCATAAAGCAGAAATGGATAGCAGAACGGATTAAAAACCATGATCCTATGATGTGCTGTTTACAAGAAACATATTTGAAACAGGGGGATACACACAGGGTACAGGTAAAAAGCTGGAGCAGAATATATTGTGCTTAAGCTAAAGTAAAAAAAAGCAGGGGTAGCAATCCTAATCTTAGACAAAGCAAAAGCAAAGATACATCTAATTAAAACAGATAAGGAAGGACACTACATCCTGTTAAAAGGCACCATAAACAATGGAGCAATATCATTGTTTAAGATATATGCACCAAGCGGTATGACATGCAAATTCCTAGAGGAGAGGTTAAGGGAGTTACAGGAAGAAATATATAGCAAAACCATAATAATGGGAGACCTCCCCCTTCCCCTCTCTGAATTTGATAAATCTAACCTCAGAATAAGCAAGAAAGAAGTTAAGGAGGTGAACAGAATTTTGGAAAAGGCAGATATGATAGACCTTTGGAGAAAACTGAATGGGGATAAAAGGAATATACTTTTTTTTTCTCAGTGGTACATGGCACATACTCAAAAATTAACCATGTACTAGGGCATAAAAACCTCACAATCCAGTGCAGAAAGGCAGAAGTAGTCAAAGCAGCTTTTTCAGATCATGATGCAATAAAAATTTTTTGTAATAAAGAACCATGGAAAAATAAGCTAAAAATTAATTGGAACTTAAATAATCTAATTCTAAAGAATGAGTGGGCCAAAGAACAAATCATAGAAACAATTAATAACTTCATTCAAGAGAATGACAATGATGAGATAACATACAACTTATGGGATGCAGCAAAAACAGTTCTTAGGGGAAGTTTTATATCTCTAAATGCTTACATGAATAAACTAGATAAAATTGGGTATGCAACTGAAAAAGCTAGAAAAAGAACAAATTGAAAAGCCCCAATTACATACCAAATCAGAGATCCTAAAAATCAAAGACAGATTAGTAAAACTGAAATCAAGAAAACTATTAAATTAATAAATAATAAATAAATAAATAAAATTAATAAATAATAAATAAATAAATTAAATTAAATTAAAAAATAATAAATAAAACCAAGAAGTGGTTTTATGAAAAAAAAAACAACAACAATAAAATTAGTAAACTTTTGGTCAATTTGATAAAAAAAAGAAGAAAATCAAATTACAAGTATCAAAAATGAAAAGGCTGAATGAACCACCAATTAAGATGAAATTAAAACAATCATTAATAATTATTTTTCCCATCAGTCTCGGGGGCGGAGCCAAGATGGCAGCTGGGAAGCAGTGACTGGCGTGAGCTCCCCACCAAGTTCCTCCAAAAACCTATAAAACAATGGCTCTGAACCAATTTTAGAGCTGCAAAACCCACAAAGTGGCAGAGGGAAGCAGGGCTCCACCGCAGGACAGCCTGGATGGTCCCTGGGTAAGGTCGGTCCCACACGGACCTCCCAGCCCCCAGCCGAGGGGAGCGGAGCTGAGCACAGCGTGCACGGCGCGAACAGACCAGACACGGACCTACCAGACCAGGAGACGAGCGGAAAGTTCCCTGGCATCCCGAAATATCGA
>CM053622.1:116546499-116582820 GCA_028646595.1 Phalanger gymnotis
CACTTCTGCTCGGATCAGCCACTTAATTCCTCCCACCTGGTGGGCCTGGGGCCAGAAGCAACTGCAGCCTAGTTCTAAAGCTGCCCCACCTCCACTGCCCCAGGGGCAGTGGTGAAACCTCAGTCTCGCAGCTTTTCCCACTAACCTTCTCTGATGTCTTTGCTCTTTGTGGGTTGAGAGGTCTGGTGGATGCCACAGCTCAGTAATTCAGGATGCCAGGGCCCTCTCCGCTCGTCTCCTGGTCTGGTAGGTCTGCGTGTGGTCTGTTTGTGCCACGCGCGCTGGGCTCAGCTCCACTCCCCTCAGCTGGGGGCTGGGAGCTCCGTGTGGGACAGACCTTACCCAGAGACCATCCAGGCTGTCCTGGGCTGGAGCATTGCTTCCCTCTGCCACTTTGTGGGTTCTGCAGCTCTAGAATCGGTTCAGAGCCATTGTTTTATAGGTTTTTGGAGGGACTTGGTGGGGAGCTCATGCCAGTCACTGCTTCCCAGCTGCCATCTTGGCTCTGCCCCCAATCTTGAATTATTTTTAACTTACCTAAGTTTTTCTTTTCCATTTGTGGAGGACACCTGAACAGAATGGAAACCAAAAATCGGTGTGTTAATATCACTCAATAAATATACCTCCTACCTTAGTTTGCCAGGCCCTGGGAATGCCCATAAAAAACTGAAACAGTCTTTTCCATCATAGAGCTTGTGTTCTACAAGAGGGATTCAACATGTTCAAAAGCAAGTAAATCCAGGCACTCTAATTCTGCAGTTATTTGGAGTGGCTTTCATAACTGCGGGAATCAAGAAAGGCCTTGTGGAAAAGGTAACAATTTAGTTGAGCTTTGGAATGAATTAAGGATTGCAAGAAGATGAGATAAGTTGGGATCCAAACAATATGTTATCCCTGAAAGGCAATATAAGGCAGATTTAAACTGTGAAAGGTATTAAATGTCAAGTGTCTGCTGTTTTTTTTTTTAAGTTTATAATACCAGGTGTTCCTAAAGTCTGGACACATAGGCAATTGATGGCAATGTGGAGTTATTGCATCAAGTTCACTTGAATCTTTCAACCTTTGCATCACAAATGATGGAAATAATATTGAAAATGTCATTTGTTAATATTCCAATTAAATAAAATGTTGTTGAAAATTTCATTTATTTCATTTCTTGAGAATATGCATTTTTGTCTATGTGTCCAGACCTTAGGAATACCCTGTAGATCTGACTGAGCAAGAAAATAACAGCATCAGACTTGTATCTTAGTAATATCACTTTGGAAATTGTGTGAAGACTAGATGGGAGAAAAGACTAGAGAGAGCGAGAGCTAATAGGAAGCATGGAAAGCATTCAGGTGAAAGGTGATGGGGCTCCAAATTAGCATGGCTGTGGTGTGAGTGGAAATAATGTAAAAGATATCAGAAATGTTTAAGGTGTACAATTCACAAGTCTTAAGAGACAATTATCTATGTAGGATAAGTGAGAGTAAAGAGCTAAGGACACAATCTGTTATGTCACAACCTGCTTTGCTGGAAGAAAAATGTACTGTTACCAGTCAGTCAGAAAATATTTATTAAGTGCCAACTATATGCAAGGCACTGTGTCAAGCCCTGGAGATACAAAATGAAAAATAAAAATAAAACAGTGCCTGCCCTCAAGGAGCTTGCTACTTTTGGGAAATCAGGAAGTGAGATGGATGTTTTGAGGAAAGTTAATGTGTTTGGTATAATATATGATGAATTAAAGATATCTATCCAGGTGAAGATGTGAAGAAAATTCTTGGAAATGTGGGATATAATTATCCTGGGAAAGACAGTGAGAATGTCAGACAGGTATGAAGAGAACCAAAAAAATCTGGGAAGGAGGTGATCAAAAGAATAGGTCGGTGAAAAGTGTTGAATGCTTCAGAGAAGTCAAGATCTGGATTTGGAAGACAGACTTTGGATTTGGAAATATAGATGTATTCACTTCTTACTTCCAGGAGTAAATTTTCACAGTTAATATCAGTGACTAGTCCTTGTTTTCACAGAGGTATTGGACAAGGTGGAAAAGATGGGTGGTGTTGTCAGGAAGTTTTGGACAGATGGGATCATGGAATTTATGATCCTCAGGGATCAGAGCATCTCAGGCTATCTCAAGAGAGATAAATGCCATACTGAGACTTTTATAAGATTTATTGGTACTGATGCCCAGCCAAGAAGTGGTCAGGAAACTCTTCTTTGGAATTATAGATGGCATAATTTTGCTTCACTTTCTTAGAATCTGAATCTCAATAATAAATGGCAGCAAAAATTTTATATTTATGTACTCCTCTAGCAGCCTTGAACAAAGCAAGGGAAGGACCCAAGGATCTCTGACTGTGTCAAACACAGGCCTCATAATGAGTGAACATGGGAGCATGCCCCCCCCCCAAGATAGCAACCAGAATGGAAATTGATTAATCTACACTTTAGCAAATGGTCTGCACTGTCTTACTTCCCTAGTGGCTACTTAATCCTTCAGATTATCTATAATAGGGGTAACAAATGAAAATGCTTTCTATTAATAATGCAGAGGTATGCCAACAGCTTCTTCACATCTCTGGATTGATGGAGCTTTTCCTATACCTCTAATCAAGAACTGATGTGGCTCTTTGCATCAGAGTCCAGTGCTTGGATTCATTGGCCAAAGGATGGCCTATTCCCACCAGTACTATTCTATGCTTCATTTGGTAACTTTCTGTATTGTGTAGTAATTATTTGTGCCATCTGATTCAGACTCTTCAAACTAGAACACTGATGGGCTTTTCCATCAGGGTAAAACTCTAACACACATCTATATATGTATATACACACATATTTCTATATTATTAGTTTTTAAAATCAATTACTTTTATGAAGTGAGAGATAGTATGCTTTTTAATTTTTAAATGTTTCAAAGCTAGGAGGGCTAGCTAATATGTTGGATGAAAATCAGGATCTCCCCCCAAATCTTGAAAATCTAAAATATTAAACTATATCTAAAAAGTTAACGTTTAAATTGTTGAATGGGCTGCTTCATGAGTGAATGGATTGCCTCTCCCTGGAAGTCATCAAGGCAAGATAGCCACTTGTAAAATATTATATTTATCTTATGTTGCCATCGAAATACATTCTAGCACTTAGATTCTGTGAATCAATTAACATTATTTAATATTTAGATATTTATTATAGGTTACAAAGGGCAGCTACGTGGCATGATGGATAGAGTGACTGAGAATCAAGAATATTCATCTTCATGAGTTCAAATCTGGCTTCAGATACTTACTAGTTATGTGACCCTCGGTACATCACTTAATCTTTTTTGCCTCAGTTTCTTCATCTGTGAAATGAGCTAGAGAGGGGAATGACAAGTCAGTTCAGTTTCTTTGCCAAGAAAATTCCAAATGGGGTCATGAAGAGTCAGACACAATTGAGACATCTGAAGAAATAGGTTTACAAAGAATTTTACATATATTATCTCATTTGTTTCTATTATCAGATGAAAAACAAGGTCTGTTCTAGTTCTAAAACCTATGTAGAATAGTGGTGATCAATCTATAGTTCATTAATGTTTGTTATATCAGATCAAACAGAGGGATCAATTTAAAAGACATTTAAATAAACAAGATAACAAATTAAATAACAAGAAAAGCATCTTTACACTATTAATCACTCTCCAGAAAAAAAATCCTCAGAGGGTATAAAATTCCTTCATGAATATAATTCCACACATTAAACATTCATCCAATACCTCTCTGAGAAGAATGCAAATCTCTCTAGCAGGGCTAATGGGCCTTCAGTATTTGGAGTAGCTAGGGGGCACAGTGAATAGAGCTCTCACCATGGAGTCAAGGGGATGTGAGTTCAAATCCAACCTCAGACACCTACTAGTTGTATGACCATGGGCAAGTCACATAACTCTGTTTGCCTCCGTTTCCTCATCTGTAAAATGAGCCGGAGAAGGAAATAAAAACCACTTTAGCACATTTGCCAAGAAAACTCCAAATCAGTTCGTGAAGAGTTAGACACAAATAAAATGACTGAACAACAGAATTGATTCAGTATATATCTTCACACCTAGATGACTTCAGTTATAGTGAAGTACTTGGAGTTCATAGGGTAGAAAAGGAAATAGAGCAAGGATTCTTTACTTTTTTGAATAAAGGAACCCTTTGGAAATCTGCAATATGTGGACTCATAAAAATGTTTTTATATGCATAAAATTAGATACATAGAATACAGAGGCACAGAATTAAATTGAAATATATATTTAGTGTCATACATTTCATACACACGTGTGTCTGTGTTTGTGTGTGTGTGTGTGTGTGTGAGAGAGAGAGAGAGAGAGAGAGAGAGAGAGAGAGAGAGAGAAATGATTTGCTTCACCAGATTATCAAAAGGTTAAGAATCTCTACTCTCTCCCCCTTTTACCCTATAAATTTCATGCACAGTGAGGATTTTGTTTTTTGTTTTATTTGATGTAATTGATATTTTTTTCCTGCCAAGAGTTTAAATCTACTTACTTACAACTGCCTTTCAAAAGTGTTCAGAGAAATTTTTACAAATTCTCAAAAACTTCCAAATTGTTTCCACAGTGATACCTGGTGATAGGATGAGGTACTATAAATATATAGGAATAACTATATGTGGGCCATGTGTAAATGAGTTATTGCATATCTATATACCTATACAACTATGTTCATATATGTATGTATGTGAATTTACACACACACACACACACATATACACCATCCAAGTTTACTAACCCTCTGAAATCTATCCATTCAATAACCTCATGGGACTTATAAGCTCCAGCTTAAGAATCCCTAGATTAGAACATAATTATTCTACAACAGAAAGTATTTTGAGGAAAAGGAGACCTAGCTGACATCTGAAAGTGTGGAGCCTTAAAGAAAAATTTAAAAAAACACTTCAGTGGATTTCATTGGAGGGGGATTGGTAGCATGGAAGTTTCCATGCTAGAAAGGGAAAACCACATGAGTCTAAATACAGAGAAAGGAAAGCGCAGGTTAAAAATAGTCCAGTTTTATGTAGAGAATTTTAAGGAGAATCTTATAGAGCCTGGGAAACTGGAAACAAAAATACAAAATCCAGATCATGGGGAATTTGTATTCCAGTATAAGTTATTTATTCCTCATATGGTAAGTAAAGAAGAGATATTAATATTTTTGAATGGAGGAGAAATATTATTGGATCAATATGTAAGAAAAGATGGCTGGTCAGTGATGTGAATGTATATACTATAAAAGATAAAGTATACAAAGTTATCCATAAATGTCAGCTTTAACCATATATGTCCTATATGTACTTAGACACAGTATGAGTCTAAGTAATTTTTCCATCTTTTTTAAACATTTAAAGTCTTCACAGTTATGAATATTTTCTTCAGTGCTTTACCATATATACCATATAAATTCATCTATAAAATCTTTTTTTTTAATTTAGAATTAATAGTTTTCAATTCAGCATTCACTTCAACATACAAATAGAATGATGACTAGTTAACATTGATAATATCAAGGAACCCAGCTTCCTACATGATAAAATGAATCTCTTAAGGAGTGGGAAAGCCTTGCCATTATGCTCACACAATATTAAGTATATAGAAGGTATCTGAATATGATTAAGTCTGATTACCTCACTTGTCACTATTACATAATCAAGGAGGACCGAAAAAAAAAGAAATTAACTCTGAATTTTGTTAATGAAGTCTATGGATGATGGTATTTCTAATTCATTTTGCCAATTAGGTAGAAGTTATTTTTTAAAAATATAAATGGATAATTTCATTTTCATATTTTGAAAATAAACTTCACAATGAAAGCAAAATATAGGTGTATATGTATATATGTGTATGTATGCATATATAAATATGCATGTATGTATGTATTTAATAAGGAAATCATAGGTAGGCAAAATAAGAGGTTATATAGCTGTGTTCCAAGAGAAACAGGGCACAAAGAAAGTAAACTGACCTGAAGTAGCCTATGTATAATGGACATAATTAGATAGAGCTATCATCTAAAAAGGTGCATGCTAGTTATTCAGTTCTGAAAATAACATTCAAATATGATTCCTTGAACTGTTGCGTTCAGGTCATCTCTATTCTCTGGACCATTGGAGTAGCCAGCTGGGTTGTAAAGCTGGCCCTTCATTAGTCAAAGAATTGCACAATAGGCAGGGTATTTTTACCCTGGCTTTGCAGTGGTGAGATGGCTTTAAAAGAGACCCACAGATTCTTAGAGAAAATACAGTTTCTTTTTTTGCTTTTATTGTCACCTGCTTCCTTTAGACATCATTTTTTAGCCAATGCACAAGTTGTTACTAAACAAGTTATATAAGAAACTACCACAAAGGAAAGCTGAAATTTAAAATAATAAAAATAATTTATCATCATCATCATTACCATTATCATCATCATCAGGTATTCACTTGTATAGTTTAAAGAATGTTTCTCCCCTAGGAGGTGTCTATAGTAATGAAATTGAAGGGCATCACCCACTCCCCTCTAAAAAAAAGTGTCATTTGACAGAAAAACTATGGGTAAGAAAGTTACTCCTGATATTTAAGACACAATAAATCTAGTAATTTAATCAGCTGCATACATACTCAGGAATTTGAAATAAAATGGACCAATTAACTTACATCGAGGGAGTAGCTTACTCATTCAAAAGAATAATTCCTAAAAATAGTTTTTACTCAGAACTTACGGACTGAATAAAATCTAAAAATCCTGGTAGAAAATAAGAATTGCAAAAGTTTAGATATGCAAAGAACCCTAAAGTCTAGTCCAAATCCATTAATTCCCGTACAAAGAAATTTAGACCCAAATTGACACAAAGTAAAATTGGTTTCAAACAAGCAAATGAAAAATACAGTCTGATCTCCAGTCAGCAGTTCTTTGAAGTTTACTTATACTTAGTTCTCTTTCCAATTTTCTATTTGGAGTTTTGGAAATTCTTATTTTTAAAAGGGGGGCTAATCTGAAGATCAGTGCTGACTGGAAACAGAAATGCTCAGCTGTTAACAGATACATAGATGAATGATAGATGACATTAAGTCATCAAAACAAATACATTTACTAAGATTTTTTAATTTAAGAAATATAATTATTTCAAACTACAAAATATAATAGTACTTTTTTAGTCTCCTCCTCTTATTCCCTGTCAGTATTGTTTATGAATTTATTTTTGTCTACCTTTCTTCATTGTTCATTGTGACTACTACATTGGCTTATTAATGTAACTGATTGTTTCACATGACATTTTCACCTTATTATTTGTTATTCACCTATTATTTCAGAAAGGTGGTTCCAAAATGTCTTGGTAGTTCCTTTAATGGGTAAAAATTACTTTATATTTTCTATAAAATTTCCAATCATGTGACAGAAATCTTCATGAACATAATAAGCAAACCTACTCTAGAAATGTCTAATGCTTCCAGGATATCATTTGTTTATTTCCACATACTTTGGTAATTTTATGGAAAGAATAATGTATGCTTATGAAATAATAATTATTATTCTCATCACCTCAAATTAAACAAAAGGGTCTAAATTCCCTAATATATTATGTGTAGATAGCATCTAAATCTATTTTAGACATATAATAACACCTCAGAAAATATGTGTTGGGGAAATATATTCCTACAAATGAAATGTGTTTGGTACCAGAGTTTACTTCTAAGATATGATTGTCTGCTGCTATGAGGAAGTTCAACAATGAAATTATCTCTTTTTTGTAAATTATGGTTTTTGAGGCTGCTTGAAGAATACACAATAATAGCCTGGGCATAAGAGAAGATGCAGGCATGTGGAGATATGATTGATGGTTCATTATGGATTGATTATTCCTTTTATTGATTTTATTAAAAATATTTTTAACGGGGATGGTGCCAAGATGGCACCGTGAAAGGAAGGAACTACCAGAGCTCTCTCACAAATTCTGTAAGATAAATCTAAAAAAGTGAATCTGAGCAGTTTTGAGAGAGTTAGAAGCCACTAGTAGACTGAGAGCGGTAGGAGCATCAGGCACACAGATCGGCACCAGACCAAACCAAACGGCAAGTGCAGAAGAATCCAGCCAGCATGCTGGTCTGGGAGAGTGCTGGGTGAGCGAAATGCTGGAGCAGGAACAGGCCCAGAGCAGAAGTACCAGCTACAGCTGAGATCCAGCCCCAGGCATCCCAGCCCAGGATAGGAGTCTGTCCAAGCACAGAGCCTGCAGCCGTGGGAGCAACTAGGCCAGAGGCCTCCAACCCCAGGCAAACACAGGGGCCCCAGACCAAACCAACCAGCAACAGCAGATGAATCTAGCCAGCCTGAGGGTCTGGGAGAGCAAAACACTGGAGCAGGAACAGGCCCAAGGTGGAAGTACCAGCTATAGCAGCGATTGAGCCCCAGGCTTCTCAGCCCAGGATGAGAGTCTGTCAGAGTGCAGAGCCTACAGCTGCTGTGCTGGTAAGCAAAATGGCCTTTGTTTTCTTTGAGTAACTCAGTGTATTTCATTAAGCCTTACTAGGTGCTAAGCCCCAGGCCCAAAGCCCTATTAGGTGTGGATTGGCAACTAAGGTGGGGCACAAGGTGGGGCTAACTCCAGGAAGGGCTTAGTTTACATGTCTGGGACAGAAGAGGCTTTAAGTCTGCCTCTTGGTGAGGATTTTAGGTCATGTGGGTGAGTCTCATGTGTGACTCACCCCTGATGCTGACAAAAATATAAAAACCAGGGGTTAGCCTCCTCTTCTTTGGAGCCATTTGCCGCAGCAATGGTGGCACGTGACTCTGGGCCAGCCCTTGTTCTGAGCTCCCAGGCTGAACCTAGATGTTGGTAACTATGAATCTGTATTGGGTCTGTCTGTTGATGTTTGTAATTTGTTTGTAATTTGCTCTGAAGTTCCGGGTGCTGGCTTTTTTCCCTGAGCTAAGTGAAGGATATTTGTGTGCTGAACTAAAGTAAGCTTGTCAACCCCATCACCTTGCTTTCCTTAGTTAAGCAGATCAAAAGAATCTGTGCTTTCTGGGTTCTGTCAACTTTCTGGGTGCTGGCTGTGGGTGGATCTTACACCCCCACAGAAGCTGCTAGCCAGATTGTGGAAACACCACAGGAGCAGCTAGCCCAGACACCTACAACCCACAGTCTAAAGGTTTGAAACTCACCTTCTCGGACTCCTGGTAGCCATGATGTGCTGGCAAAATGGCTCATATCCCTCCCTAGAATAAACCCAGAGAATAAAACCTCAGAAGAAACAGAGGAGCCAGAGGTGGGGCTTCAGTAGCAAGAGAAATGGGGGAGAGGGCCCTTCCTGTGGTAGCAAAAGGAGACTAGTGCAAGAAGATTGGTGAACCAGCAGCCCTCACCTTAGCAGAACCAGAAGAGTAACTGAGCCCCAGGGGGTGGAGCTAACTAACATCAAAGCCAGGACCCCAGACTTGGCTTTGCACAGCCAGGGGAAGTGGAACACACCAGCACAGACAAGAACTGACACCACCCATTCTGTAGAACAGTCCTGGGGAAGAGGAGACCACCCGCTCAGTCAGACCACTCATCCCCCATACCTCATGAAACCAGAGGCCATATCACATAAAGCTAGATCCCAACACAAGAAATTTTGGGACAGAGCCCCCTGAGCCCTGGAAGCAGAGATCCACTTCAGAAACCAGGAGGAAAAAAAAAACACCATGAAAAGAATAACAAGAAGCCTTCAAAGATGAATGACTCACATTATGGAGACAGGGAAGACCAAAATGCCAATTCAGAAGAGGACAGCATGGACATTACACCCACATCTGAAACCTCAAAAGGGAAAGTGAACTGGTCTCCAGACCAAAAAGCATTCCTGAAAGAACTCAAGGAGGTCTTTAAAAACAAAATTAGGGAAGTAAAAGAAAAAAAGGGAAAAAAATTAATTGAGGAAAAACAGATCTTTAAAAGGTAAAATCAGGAAATTGGCTAAGGAAAATCAGAATATAAATGGAGAAAATGTCTCATAGGAAAGTAAAATCAACCAAATGGAAAAAGAGACAGATAAGACAAGGGAAGAAAACAAAACACTAAAAATTAGAATTGGACAAGCAGAAGCTAATGACTCTATGAGACATCAAGAAAGATTCAAACAAAATCTAAAAAATGAAAAAATAGAAAACATGAAATATCTGATTGGAAAAACAACTGACCTGGAAAATAGATCCAGGAGAGACAATCTAAAAATTATTGGTCTACCAGAAAGCTATGATGAAAAAAAGAGACTGGACAGTACCTTCCATGAAATCCTTAAAGAAAATTGCCCAGAGGTCCCGGAACCAGTGGGTAAAACTGTCATCAAAAGATGTCATCAAAAGTGTTTGCTTTAGATTACTTCTTCCCCCATCTGCCCTCAATTCTATTATCCTGCTTTATTATCCCCTTCCCCCTATTTCATGTGGGTTAAGATACTCAATTGAGTGTGTATGGTAATCCCTCCTCTGGTCAAATCCAATGAGAGCAAAATTCACTCATTCCCCCTCACCTGCCCATTGTTCCATTCCATTCCATTCCAATGAACTGCTTTTTCTTACCACTTTTATGTGAGATAATTTACCCCATTCTATCTCTCCCTTTTTTCCCTCTCTCAATATATTTGTCTCTCATCCCTTAATTTAATTTTATTTTTTTAGATATCATCCCTTCATATTCAACTGACCTTGTGCCCTCTGTCTACATATATATGTATATATATATGTACATATATATACATATATACATATGTGTGTATGTATGTATGTACGTATGCATATTTCCTTCAGTTATCTTAATATTGAGGTCTCATGAATCATACACATCATCTTTCCATGTATGAATGTCAACAACACAGCTCAACCTTAGGAAGTCCCTTATGATTTCTCTTTCTTGTTTACCTTTTCATACTTCTCTTGACTCTTGTGTTTGAAAGTCAGATTTTCTATTTATCTCCAGTCTTTTCACTTGAAAAGCTTCACTGAGAAAGCTTGAAAGTCCTCTATTTTATTGAAAATCCATATTTTGCCTTGGAGCATGATACTCAGTTTAGCTGGGTAGGTGATTCTTGGTTTTAATCCTAGCTCCATTGACCTCCAGAATATCATATTCCAAGCCCTTCGATCCCTTAATGTTGAAGCTGCTACATCATGTGTTATCCTGATTAAGTTTCCACAATACTCAAATTGTTTCTTTCTGGCTACTTGCAGTATTTTCTCCTTCATCTGGAAGCTCTGGAATTTGGCAACATCATGCCTAGGAGTTTTCTTTTTTTGATCTTTTCAGGAGGTGATCGGCAGATACTTTCAATTTCTATTTTACCCTTTGATGCTATAATATCAGGGCAGTTCTCCTTAATAATATCTTGAAAGATAATGTCTAAGCCCTTTTTTTGATCATAGCTTTCAGATAGTCCAATAATTTTTTAATTGTGTATCCCGGAACTATTTTCCAGGTCAGTGGTATTTCCCATGAGGTTTTTCACATTGTCTTCCATTAGTTCATTCCTTTGGTTCTGGTTTATAATGACTTAATTTCTCATAAAGTAACTAGCTTCTTGCTGCAATCTAATTTTTAAGGTAGCATTTTCTTCAGTGGCATTTTGGACCACCTTTTCCATTTGGCTACTTCTGCCTTTCAAGGCATTCTTTTCCTCATTGGCTTTTTGGAGCTCTTTTGCCATTTGAGTTAGTCTACTTTTAAGGTGTTATTTTCTTCATTATTTTTTGGGTATCCTTTAGGAAGTCATTGACTTGTTTTTCATGATTTTCTTGCATCCCTCTCATTTCTCTTCTAAATTTTTCCTCTACTTCTCTTACTTGCTTTTCCAAATAATTTTTGAGTTCTTCCATGGCCTGAGACCAATTCATATTTTTCTTGGAGGCATTTGATGTAGGGTCTTTGAGTTTGTTGACTTTTTCTGGCTGTATGGTTTGGTCTGCTTTGTCACCAAAAAAAGATTCCAAAGTCTGATTCTGAATCTGGGTCTGTTTTCACTGCCTGTTCATGTTCCTAGTCAACTACTTGACCTTTGAGCTTTTTGTCAGGACATGACTGCTTGTAGAATAGAGAGTACTTTTTCCCAAGCTTTAGGGGCCTTGTGCTGCTGTTTTCGGAGCTATTTCTACACAGAAAGCTTTACCACACCAGCACTCCTCCTCTCCCAAGAACCGCCAACCTGGATAGAGACTCAGATCCAAGCAGGCTCTGCACTCCCACTCTGATCTGCAGCTTAATTTCTCCCACCTGGTGGGCCTGGGGCTGGAAGCAACTGCAGCTGGAAGCAGTCCCAGAGTTGTACCACTTCTTGGCTCCCAGGTCTGGGGCCCACTGGGCACTCCTTTCATTCCATTCTAGCAGTTCCACCCACCAGTTTTCCCTCTTTTTTTTTTTGGTGTTTGTGGATTAATAAGTCTGGGAACTGCCACATCTCAATGATTCAGGGCCATGTGGCTTGTTCCACCTGGCTGTCATGTGGTCAGGCCTGGTAGGGCTCACGCTGGTGTCTACTCTGCTCCACTCCCAGCTCAATGCAACAGACCCTTCCCCATGACCATCCAGGCTTTCCTAGGCTGGAGCCCTGCTTCCCCCTGTTATTTCAAGGGTTTTACATCTCCAGAATTTGTTCAGAGCCACTGTTTATAGGGGTTCGGAGGGACCTGGGGCAAAGCTCCCACAAGTCTCTGCTTTCCAGCTGCCATCTTGGCTCCACCTCCCCCAACAAGAGGTGGCTTTATGAAAAAAAAAACAATAAAATTGATAAACCTTTGGTCAATTTGATAAAAAGAAAGAAGAAAATCAAATTACTCATATGAAAAATGGAAAAGTTAATTCACCTCCATTGAAGAGGAAATAAATACAATAATTAGGAATTATTTTGCCCAATTGTGTGCCTATAAATTTAACAAGCTTAGGGAAGTGGATGAAGATTTACAAAAATATAAATTACCCAGGTTAATAGAACAGAAACTAAAATTCCTAAATAAGTCCATCTCAGAAAAAGAAATTGAGCAAGCAATGAATTCCCTAGGAAAATATCTCCAGGGCCAGATGGTTTTACATGTGAATTTTATCAAACATTTAAAGAACAATTAATCCCTATACTTTATAGATTATTTGGGAAAATAGGTGAAGAACAAGTCCTACCAAATTCTTTTTATGACACGAATATGGTACTAATACCCAAACCAGGAAGAGTCAAAACAGAGAAAGAAAATTATAGACCAATTTCCCTAATGAATATTGATGCAAAAATTTTAAATGAAATATAAACAAAAAGATTGCAGCAACTTATCACAGGAATAATACACTGTGACCAGGTAGGATTTATTCCAGGAATGCAAGGTTGGTTCAATATTAGGAAAACTATCAGCATAATTGGTCGTATCAACAATAAAACTAGCAGAAACCATATGATCATCTCAATAAGTGCAGAAAAAGCCTTTGACAAAATATAACACTGACTCCTATTAAAACATTAGAAAACATAGGAATAAATGGAGCCTTCTTTAAAATTATAAATAGCATCTACCTAAAACCATCAACAAGCATTGTATGCAATGGGGATAAGCTAGATGGATTCCCAGTAAGATCAGGGATGAAACAAGGATGTCCATTATCACCCCTACTATTCAATTTGGTAATAGAAATGTTAGCTGTAGCACTAAAGGAAGAAAAAGAAATTAAAAGAATTAGAATAAGCAGAGATGAAACTAAATTATCACTTTTTTGCTGGTGATATGATGATTTACTTAGAGAATCCTAGAGAATCAAGTAAAAAAAAACTACTTGAAATAATTAACAACTTTAGCAAAGTTGCAGGATATAAAATAAACTCACATAAATCGTCAGCATTCCTATACATTACTAACAAAGCCCAACAGCAAGAGATAGAAAGAGAACTTCCATTCAAAGTTACTGCAGACACCATAAAATATTGGAGAGGCTATCTGCCAAGACAATTCCAGTGCCAATATGAACATAACTATGAAACACTTTTCACACAAATAAAGTCAAATCTAAATAAATGGAAAAATGTCAGTTGCTCATGGTTAGGCTGAGCTAATATAATAAAAATGACAATTTTACCTAAATTAATCTATCTATTCAGTGCCATACCAATCAAACTACCAAAAATTATTTTACAGAGCTGGATAAAATAATAACAAAATTTATCTGGAAGTACAAGAGGTCTAGAATATCTAGGGTATTAATGAAAAGAAATGCTAGAGAATGTGGCCTAGCCATACCAGATATTAAATAGTACTGTAAAGCATCGGTCATCAAAACTACCTGGTACTGGCTAAGAAACAGAGTGGCACATCTGTGGAACAGGATAAGTACACAACACTCAGTGCTCAATGACTATAGCAATCTACTCTTTGATGAACCCAAAGAATCAAGCTTCTGGGCTAAGAATTCACTATTTCACAAAAACTGCTGGGAAAATTGGAAAATGGTAGGGCAGAAACTGGGCACAGACCAGTATCTTATACCATATACCAAAATAAAGTCAAAATGGGTTCATGTTTTAGGAATAAAAGCTGATACTAGAAGTAATTTTGGAAAGCAAGAATAGTTTACCTATCATATTTATAGAAAATCAAAGAATTCATAGCACAAGAGATAGCATTACAAAATGCAAAATGGATAATTTTGATTATGTTAAATTGAAATGTTTTCTATAAACAAAGCCAATGCAACAAAAATTAGGAGGGAAGCAGAAAATTGGGAGAAAATCTGTACCACAAGTGTCTCTGATAAACGCCTCATCTCTGAAATACACAGGGAACTGAGCCAAACGTAAAAGAATACAAGTCATTCCCCAATTGAAAAATGGTCAAAGGATGTTAAAAGGCAGTTTTCAGAGGAAGAAATTAAAGATATCTATAGGCATATGAAAAAATGCTTGAAATCACGACTGATTAGAGAAATGCAAATCAAAAGAACTCTTAGGTACCACATCTCTCCTGTCAGATTGACTAAAATGACAAAATGGGAAAATGATAAATGCTGGAGAGGATGTGGGAAAATTGGAACATTGTTATATTGCTGGTGGAGTTGTGAACTGACCCAGCTATTCTGGAGAGCAATTTGGAAGTATGCGCCCAAAGGGCTATAAAAATGTTCATACCCTTTCACCTAGCAATACCACTTCTAGGATTGTATCCCAAAGAGATCACACAAGTGTGGAAAGGACCCATATGCACAAAAATATCTATAGTGGCTCTTTTTGTAATAGAAAAGAATGATAAATCAAGGAGATGCCCATTCATTGGGGAATGGCTGAACAAGTTGTGGTATATGAAGGTAATGGAATACTATTGTGTTATAAGAAATGAGGACAATACGGACTTCATATTAACCCGGAAAATCCTACACTATATAATGCTGAGTGAGCAGAGAAGAACCAGGAGATCATTATACACAACCACAAATATATAGATGCTGTGATGACTAACCCCGATAGTCTTTGCTCTTCTCAGCTACACAAGGTGCACAGACAACTCCAAAGAACTCATGATGGAGAGAGCTATCTACATCCAGAGAAAGAAATATAAAGCATGAATGCAGACTGAGGCACACTGTTTGCTCTCCTTTTTTTCCCTTTGTGTTTTTTTTCTCTTTTGCTTGTTTTTGTTTTTATTTTTTTTGTATTGTTTCTTCTTTCTCCTGATTCATTCCATTGGTCATAATTCTTATTTACAACTTGACTATTATGTAAATAAGTTAAATGTGAAGTTATATGTAGAAGATATACAATATTCCATGATGTCTTAGGGAGAGAGGGAGGAGGAAGAAAATATAGAACTCAAAATTATGTGGAACTGAGCATTGTAAACTAAAAATAAAAAATCTTACTTACAAAAAAAAAAACACAGTTCTAACCCAGGCTGGTTTGGGCATGCTCAGTTTAGATAGCATGGAAGCCTGCCTCCACTACCACATGGGTGGGGGGTAGCCTTCTTTGATTAGCTACCTGAATGTTTAAAATTGGCAAGATTGTGGTGATCTATCTTTTCAGCTACTTTTTTCACTCTTTTTTTCTGCTGAGTTCTTTTTGACAACTCTTACTTGCTGTGTCCAGAAGTTAAAGATCACAGTTTACCATAGCATGGTACCTTGAGCTGAACTGGTGCAAGGGGAAGGACTTGCCTTCCACTACTCCTTCTCTTTTACTTTAGCTCTGAGAATTGGAACAAGGGATATTTGTTTCTTTTCTGTGCTATTTGCACTCCTCCATTTCAGATACTGGACAAATCCTCACATGCAAAACGGGCTTTTGTGAAAGAATATTTACTTGCAAAGATATGAACACAAATGTATAAACTTTCTCCCCTTACATATGGGAGGCATAATCCTTCTTCCTCCTGCATTACATCAGTCACTGAGAAGTGGAAGAAGATTGGATTCATAGTTGAGTTCAGTTCCCATAGTGTACAGTCCCAGTTTCAAGTCCAGATCTCCCCTGGGGCTTGAATACTAGGCACCCTGAATTCTCAAGGCTCCCATACTGAGCTGATTAGCAATCCTAGACCAACCTAGAGCAATTCTGGCTCAAATCATGAACTATATTAACACAATTACAAAATACTTTTTTAAACAAATAAAGTCGGATCTAAATAAATTGAAAAACTTCACATGCCCACGGGAAGGCTGAGCTAATATAATAAAAATGACAATTCTACCTGAATTAATTTACTTATTCAGTGCTATAATTATCAAACTACCAAAAATATTTTAAAGTGCTAGAAAAACAATATGAAGATTCATCTGGAAGAACAAAAGTCCAGAAAATCAAGGGAATTAATGAAAAGAAATTCTACAGAATGTGGCCTAGCCATACCAGGTCTTAAATTGTATTATAAAATCAAAGTGATCATGGCTCACACTCTTGGCTCCATGTAGATCATTTTTGTCATGTGAAACTGAAGAAAACAATACAGAATAAAATCAAGTGCTAGTATGGCCATTTCTGAAAGCCAAGGTAAAAGAGAAGGACCGGGGAAATTTTAGTCCTTCTCCTTTTAGCAGTTAAGTTGTTTATGATGTCCATGCTGTAGGTGAATTTTGATCTTTACCCTCTGTATGCAACAGATGAGATTTGCTGAAAAGAGCACAAGAGAAAAAGAGCATCCTGAAAGATAATCAGCTTTAAAGACACAGGCAATGCAGCAAAGGAAGCTGCTCCAAACCTCATGGTATGGTACACAGACCTCTCGTACATACAAACTAGGCCTTCATGCTATTCAGATTAGAGCAGTCTTAAATACATGTCAATCCGAACATGACTGTGTATTCTTGTTGATGACCAAAGCCATCATGCTATCACTTTAATAAGGCTAAGACAAATATGCAAGATGGAGAAAGGAGAGAGGGTTTCTGATAATGAAGACTCAGAGCTGTTTTCATCGAATAAATTCACAATAAACACAATAGTTATATATCATGACAGCATGAACATCTAGAAAGAAGCAGAGTTGGGCAAAGATCATTTGTTCTCTTAGAACCACAGGAACTTGTTGCTATCTCAGCATTCATCCTCAATAGGGTAGACTTCCTATCCATGAGACTGAGCATAGAATTTCCCAGGACCAAGGCTTTTTTGGGTAAATAGGATCAGGTTTTTGGGTAATGACCTTGAAATGATTTACAAATCCTTCATGAATTCCTTTCAATGAAATATAGGCTTAGAATGAACCAAAATTGAGCAAAGGGCAGACAAGACTAGTTTGTCCATTATGATATTATAGAAAATGTTTGTTTTTTTGTGGAAGCAATATTGAAATGAAAAAAAAAAACACAGCTATGTGTGCATATCCAAATCCTTCATACTATTCAGTGTGTGCATCTGATTTGCACAGACAAGGCATGGCAGTGCATCTTCCTTGAACGATATAATCTGGTCAAATCATTTGGAAAAAGAGGAGGTACTAACTCTTAAAACATGGTTATCATTGGATATATCAATTTCATTATATCCAAAATTATTCTTTTTGAATCTTCCTGCCTTCCACTCCTTCCAACAATATAATTTTTAATCATACTTGTGTACATCTGTTGATTGGGACTTTTTATGAAGGGCATAGATGCTGTATCAATCATCTGTACAAGTGCCAAGAGCAGTTGAGGGCATTTTGTTTTCTTCTGATGGTAAATAGGTCTTTAATGGCAGGTCTGACATGGAATTTGGTTTTTGAAACTGGAAAGGCAGGCTATATCTCAGTCATTTCTTTAAATACCCTGAGAGCTAGGAGTATCTCTCAGATATTAAACAGTACCTAAATGGTAGGTCCAAAAGCTAATTTTGTCTTTGAAATGGGAAATAAAGCCAGTGTTAGATAATAAGCTTAGCAGGATAGGAGCAGAAACACTGATATCATGATATGAGTATGATAGAACATGAAGTTAGCAGCCTTTCTAAATAAGATTGACAACCCAAAGTAAGGAACACAGATCAAAGTGAGGTTGTGAAATTAAATTCTAGAAAATCATGTATCAGAGGTATCAGTGGTAAAGCACCATGCTTTGACTCACCAAATACTCTCTTTAGTCCTTAGTATTTTGTCAGGCTGTTCTGACTATGTGTCTTTTACTATTAATATTGCTATTCTCTTTGGTCTTTTTTTAGTCATGTCTAACTCTTCACTTATCCCATTTGGGGTTTTGTTGACAGAGATACTGGAGTGGTTTGCTAATTCCTTCCCCAGCTCATTTTAGAGATGAGGAAACTGAGGCAAACAGGGTTAAGTGACTTGTCCATGGTTACACAGCTAGTAAGTGTCAGGGGCCAGATTTGAATACAGAAAGATTACTCTAGGGCCAGCACTCTAATCAACTACGCTATCTAGCTGTCACTTTTAATATCGACCTCTTATTAAAATAGAAAATTACAGTGGCTTTTTATTTCCTTGAGTATTCAATATAAATTCATCTTTTTGATATTGAAAACTTAAGCTCACCTCTTGGTAGCTAAATGTTATACTTAATATAGAAGAGAGGTGGCATGAGATAATCTGACTAGTGACCTCGGAGTCAGAAGAGTTGTGGGTATGAATCTTGCCTCTGTTGTTTACTAATTGTATAGCCATCAAAAATTTGCTTAACCTCACTCATTTTAGTTTTTCATTTGAAAAATAGAAAAGCAACTGTATTTACCTCAAACAGTTTTTTGGAGTATCAAATGAGATAATGTATGGTAAGAGCTTTACAATCCTGTATGTGATATTTCACTATTGTGTATCATCAGTGAGTCTATCTGTATCAAAACACATAAAGTTCTGGTGATACATTTGTGGGTAACTATATGATTCCTAGACTTCTCTATTTTTTTTTGGAAAGTCAGAAAGGTTTTAATTATATTTTACATTTATTCATTTTGAATAAATGGGTATGTCCCCTGAAGAGTACAGGAAAGTACAAGGACTCAGAAAAATGCCAGTCCTTTCATTGACTCCCAAATCAAATCTCCCACTGGGCTCTTCATTGGCCAGATGCCACCCCCTGACTGCCTATCTCATGCCCTCCTCAAACAGCTCATTAAGCATTCATACAAGCCTCCAACCTTTCAGCTGATCAGAAGCCTGGTTTCTGCTAGATCACAGAATAGAACCAGTCACATGAAGCATATTCTGCTAAAGTGGGGGGCAGGAGTGGTTGGGAAGAATGCTTTTAATCCTCTGGAAACAAAACTCCTCCCATGATTTCTCACAATTTCCTCTCTTTTCTTTATTCAATTTTTTTCTTTCCACATCTTTAATACTCCCTTGCTCTCTTTCTCATATGTATTCTTCCCCTTAACCATCGCCCCTTTAGGTAAATCTGGGAAGGGACAAAAGGTTGATCGATACATTGACAAACCAAAACGGACCAGTCCGCTTTATAAATACAGATACAGAGGTCCAAAAGAAAACAATAATGCAATTGTCCCTAGAGCTACTTATAAAATTAATGATGCTAAAACTGCCATGCTTCCCCAAAATGATCATGCTCTCATTCTTTCATGTGATTGAATATGAAACAAACAAAAGATTTAGAATCATGAAAATTCTCTTTAGAAAGGGGTTATACATGCATGATTCAGTACAATTTATTACTAACTGTTACTGTAACATTTGGGATGACTAATATTCACATATGAGATATTCTTTGTTTAAATTTAAGTGCTCAAACATATTGGAAAAAAAACATGCTGTTAATGACACCACCGGTGCTATTCAAATTGAAGAGACAAAAGTATTCTTCCCCTGGAGCTCATTTCATTAGAGTGAAATTTTACATTTTTATAATAGTTTTTATCTCAAAGGATTTGTGTCACTTTCCTGATGACCACTTATAAGAAAGAGCTGACCCACCATGGTTATTAAAATGAAACACAAATCAATTTGAAAGCAGTAAAGTAGAGGTTGATAAATTTCTTAGAAAGAAAAAAAAAACACAGCAGCCAGAGTGACACAAAGGGAGAGATGGAGATGAGAAAATGAAGAAAACTGTGATCAGAAGTAAGGAACAAAAATTAAACCCTGGATCATAAGAGAACGTTCTCTAGGTTCATTGTCTGACAAGATTAAGCACAGCCCTTTGGAAAGTATTGTAAATGCAAAATCAAACATAAATTAAATTAATTAGGGATGATGGCTGCCTTAACCTTTCTAAGGCCTCAAGCCAGAGAAATCTGATCTAAAATAAAAATGAATCAAAACTATAGGCACGGTAGACTAACTCTATCTTTGATAATTCAAAAAAAAATTATTCCATTTTTTTCTTATTAAATAAGAATGCTATGTAAGGTTAAAACTTAGTCTCTTGTGAGGCATGAAAGGAGTCCTTTCCTATCTCATGGGAAATATAATAATCACTTACAAACTAAATACAAAATAATAGATAGCATTGCACAATGCTTTAAGATTTCCAAAACATTTTAAATATATTAACTCATTTAATCCCCATAACAATTATTGTGAGGTAGGTTCTATTATTTCACAGATGAGGATACTGAAGCTGAGAAAAGTTATATGAATTACCCAGGAACACACAGCTGCATGAGCATCTGAGGCAGAATTTGTATTCAGATCTTCCTGTCTCCCAAGTTTAACACTCTATCCACTATATCACCCATTCCCCTAAGAAAATACATTTTAATTTTGGTGTTGTCAGGGATGAACTGGCAGTTGGGTGGCTAATGAAAGTTTCATGTAAGAAGTGGAATTTGATCTGCATTTTACAGATGATAGGAACCTAAGACATTGAATATTAAGACATTGAAGATATTAAGACATTGAATATAAGATATTGAATTTCAGGTATGAGGAACATTGTGTGCAAATTCATGGGAATTAGAAATGGAATCTACCATTCACCAGTTAGTTAACACTGAAAAAAAATCACAAAACCCTGATCTTCAGTAGAATGAGAATATTGAACTAGAATGGAAAAAAAAATCACATAAATTCTCTGACCTTTGGAAGAATGAAATACTGAACTAGAATGATCTCATCTAGGTTGAGAAATTCAGTAATTCTAACTAGCATCTCTGAAGGATGCCTAATGGAAAAGTGTACTACAGAGAATTACATCCAATTGTTTAAATATATTAGGAGTTAAGTTATGATTGATGACACAGTCAATGCTGAGATTTATAAAAGGATTAGAGAAAGTATAAACAAATGAAACTGGATAGAGTAGAATATGCTATTGAAAAATAAAAGAAAAACTCATCATAGTCAGATTTGGAAAGAAATTATGATTCTTTTCTGAAGACAATGATATCGTATATGGTTCTTATATGAATAGTTATAGATTTAGATATTTAGAGGTGTCTCAAATGTCATTTTGTCCAACTGATAACCAAAACATCAACCCTCCACAATTGTGTCATCAAACTCAAACAGAAATGGAGGCCACTAATCCCTAAATAAGAATGCCTACAGCCTGCATATTCTCCCAGAAAACCACATTTAATGCTATCTATATACTATTCTATTTTAATTTATTTTATTTTTTCCTCAACATGATTGTAATCCAGTTCAGGCTGCAGTGAAGAGTACTGTTTGACCCCTCTGTTGTGCAACAATGCTGACCTTGATCTAGTAAAATGAAATGTAATCTTAATAATGAAGATCTCTTCCATCTCTAAAATTCTATGGTCATATGATTACAAAGACTTCCAGTTACAGTGAGCTTACTACCATCTGAGGAAGACTATTATACTTCATATTTAGGCAAAAGATATTTCCCTGAAATTTTCACTAATCAATCCTTGTTTCTCTCTCTGGGCTTACAAATAAATCAATTCCACATTTGTAAGACCACCCTTCAAATAATTAGCAACATTTATTCTGTCATTTTTTAGTCTTCTCTTTTATGAGTTAAGTTTTCAAGTTACTTTCCCAAAGTACAATCCAGTTTATCAACTCCCTCCCTGGGATTCCATGAAAGAGTAATTCCATTTAAAATAACTGCAGACAATAGAAAATATTTGGGTGTCTACCTGTCAATACAAAACCAGGAATTATGATAACAGTTATAAAAACCTTTTTTCACACAAATAAAGACACATATAAATAATAGGAGAAACATCAATTGATCATGGGTGGACTGAAACAATATAATAAAAATGACAATTCTACCTAAACTAATTTACTTATTCAGTTGCATACCAGTCAAACTATCCATTAATTCTTAACAATCATGGAAAAATTTATGTTGAAAAAAGGTAAAGAACATCAAAGGAATCAATGAAAATAAGGAACTAGCCTAGCAGTATCAGATTTGAAATTATATTACAAAGCAAAATAGAATAGAAATAGAATGGTGGGTCACTGGAATAGATTATGTACACAAAACACAGATGTAAATAACCATGATGATCTAGGGTTTAATCAACCCTAAGAACTCTATAATTGACAAAAATTGCTATAAAAACTGTAAACTGGAAAGAAGTTTGGAAATAACAACTTACACCATATACCAAGATCAGGTCAAAATGAATGATTTAGAAATAAACAATAGTATTATAATTAATTAGGGGAGCATGAGAAAAAATGTGCCTGTCAGACCTATACATAAGGGAAAGATTTTGTGACCAAATAAGAAATCGAGGATATTACAAGGATTAGAATAAATAATTTTGATTGTATGAAATTAAAAAAGAAAACTTTTACACAAACAAAACAAATTCAGCAAGAATTAGAAAGAAAACAAGAAACTGAGGAAACTGAGCCAAACATATAAATAAAAGTCATTCCCCAGTTGGTAAGTGGTCAAAGGATATGAATGAGCAGTTTTCATAAGAAGACAACCACCTCACACCCATCAGCTTGGTTAACATAATGAAAAAAGAAAACGACAAATGCTGGAGGGGATATGGGAAAAGATAATAATTCACTACTGGCATTGTCAGAGTCTTATGATAACCAAACAAGGCATATACACGGTAGCAACTGCATGAACTTTCATGCAGAATCATGTCTTTTGATTTTAAGCAAATAATATTAGTATTAACATACTATTATTATCTTGAGAGACACCATGGTGTATTTGATAAAGAATGATCTCAGAATTAAAACATAGGTTCATGTCCTTCTTCTGACCTATACTAGGTAGATGCAATAACTTGAAACTAGACAACTCTGAAACTACATATTGAAGATAAAGTGCTAATCTGCAATGGTAGATAAAGTTACTCATCAAATGCTATCTGAACAAATAAAAACAGCAAAGATATAGTTACATATATATTCATATATGCATGCACACATGTATATAATACGTACATATAATTTTATTAAATGTATTCCTTTTATGTAAATCTCAAAATGATATCTGTGGGCAATCTATTATTTTTCTTATAAAGCACACATAGACTTTATAATATACATATATATAAAATATGTATGTATGAACGTATGTATTATGTCTGTAGTACACAAATATGCATATTCATAGACATATACATGCATATTCTCATTAAGAATATGTGGTTTTCAAAGGATAATAACAGATTATGTTGATTCATTGTTTGAAGTTTACAGATTTTTATACCTCATGTTTGATCCCTACTATGACTCTAAGAAATAGTGACAGTATTATCACTTTCATTTCAAAGAAAAGAAACAGATTCAGATACGTCCATTGACATATGGCCATTATGTGATGGACTCTTGAACTCAGATATGATTTCTACATTTGAAAGGAGGTATTCAACCTTTCTACTGTGCTTATTTCAATTTTATGTCATAGATGGATTAAAGTACTTAAAATGAGAGTAGAGAAAATATATAGATGAGGGGCACTTTGTTGAGAATCAAGTGATTTCAGTTGAGGATTAATTATACTTTAGAGATACACCAAAGATAAAATATATATGAAAAATAAAATATGGGGGCATTCTTGACACAAATTCTCCATTGCTCCACCAATATATTGAAGGTGATTTGTTACAGAAATTTAAAAGATAAAGAGAAGCAGAATTCAGTTTCTTTTCAACATTGGATTGTGCAAAAAGAAAGTATTATGATACAGAAGATATAGAAATGTGGTAGAACTTAATGCATAGAAAAGAAGAGTCTGATTCACAGTGGCCTATCTACTAGCATTCTGCACATAACAAAATAGATTCAATGAGCCATGACAAATGTTATGAATTGCATCTTTTGTTCACTTCTGATTTTATTGCAAGAGATTCCACACAAAGGGATCTAGAGAAGTCTTCATGTGCTTTAATATGCAAGAAATTTGCAGGGACAGGTACATTTCTGTTCTCCTTATATGGGATGGATTCTATGACCGAGGCACTCTACTCCATGTAGCTCTGAAAAAAAAAAGGATTACTAAGAATCATGGCCATTTAGGGTAATTAATTTTCATATGGTTATGCTTATTGTATCTCTTTAAAGAATAAGGAAAATACTTCTGACAGGTTATGGCATAAGAACGTATTTTAGTAATGTATTTTGCTAGGTTGATTATAGATAATGACTGATCCTTTACTGAAGATAAAATTTAGTGGGTAAGAAGTTACTCAAATGATCAGAAAAAGGAAACTTGGTCATTTTGGGTAAACAGAATGGTCATTTGCTTTGCTGACTTTTTGTTATTTGGCATAGGGCCCAAAATAGAGTAAGTATTGAATAAATGCTTGTTGACTAATTTGAATGACTATTTGAAAGTGTTCCCCCTTACCAACTCAGTATCTCACTCTTCTGGCACTGTTGTCCAAAACTCTAACATGATATTTTCATTATTTGGCTTTAGGCTTTGTTCTCCAGCTAAATGCTGCTATGCCATAGAGGCATAAAACATTATCTTAATGGGCATCAATATTATAGTGTGTATTAGTTCACTGGGTTTTTGGTGCTTTAGGTAGTTAACCAAGGGCAAATCTTGATAGAAAGGATTGCAGAAAGATAAGTTGAAAACATGGAAAATTACAAAAGAAATATACCTTGACCAATCAAGAGTTCTGCATTAGGCACCAGAAAGTCTGAGATTGTAAGGAAGTAGAGAGGGAGATAAGGACAAATTTTGTCTCCTTAACCAATAAATGAACCATAATTACATTATTTTTCTTTTAAAAATATGACCATCTTTTCACATTATATTACCGTTGTTTCCAAATATATTTTCTGCCAAGAAAACTATCCTTTATAATAAAGAATTAAAATGAAAGAATAAAAAAAAAATCAAAAGAACCAGTCAATACATCAACTAAGTCAAAAAATAAATACAATCTTCCATCCAAAACTATTATCTCCTAATTTTTCAAAGAAGAGAGAGAAAACACCGTTGTTTCTTACAGGAGATAAGATTTTTTTTTTCTCATGGTGAGTCAGCTTCTGAATTCACCATAAATACTTAATGGCATGTGAATGAGAAATGAACACATTACAGTGGTTTATATTCCATTGTATATTTCACAGTTGGTAGGTGACATTTTTGGAAGAATCCTTCATAGTAACATTTTGTCTATAGAAAAGGAGACATTTAATGCCCTCTGGACATGAGCTAAAATAATGTTCCTCCCTCAGAATAAAATGAGCTCTTAAGACAGTAGCCAATGTCACAGCCTGTCTTTTTTTTGAGGAACTTAGAATATATGTTATCTTTTTCCCAAGTGAGTGGCAGATTGTTCCCGAAAGAATTCAATGAGCATAGGTCATATAATCTCCTAAGTCTTCTTTGATTCTTTTTCTCTTCAAAACAATTCCTATTGCTTTGTTACAATTAAAATGTGAACTGCTGACTTTGTGGAATCTCTGCTGCACTCTGTGAATGATGTATGAAATGAAAGGCCCTGCCTAGTGCACAGAATGCTGGCATTGTATAATTATAACTATGGAAGGCAACAGGCCTTTTAATAGAGGACTATTAGAAAAGCCCATATCCATTCCAGGAGTAATTCAGTCTGCATGAATAATAACATATGGTTTTAGGCTGATGTTTCCACACTAAACTTTTGTTTGAATATTCCTATTTCTCACATCTTTCTCTTAAAGAATTGCCTCTTCCTCTTATTTCTTTCAAATTTCTAGATTTTCTCTTCCATCAAAACCACTTTTTAAATTTGAATCTCCTAACAAATTATCCATATCTATTTTACATAGTTAAATTTCAGTTTGTTAATTAACTGTTGACTGTTAATATAAGGACAGAAATTATATAATGTTACCTGCCTCTCGCTTTCTTCAGATGTTGCTTTGTGGCTTCAAGCTGGATCTACACCTAGATTTCCTTGACCCTTTCCACGGGAATTCATGGCATGAAAGTCAAACAGCTAGCATAAGTGAATTCCCTTGCTCAGATGGCCAAGAGTGTCTGGGATCTCATGACCAGGCCTTGCTCCTTCATGCTGCTTCCTCCCTTAACTTCCAAGGATATAAAAGACTTTTTCATGGACTTCTAGTTTGGAAAATCAACTAGACATCCCCCAGCGTGTCAGTTATCTCAATTAAGGATGCTTTATTCCTCAATTCATAGATTTGATTTATTTAAGGGCTTACTGTAATTGACTAGAACACTGTCATCAGTCACCATCAGTGTCCAAAGTAGAACTACTCTGAGAGAGGTGTCAAATCCAGAGTCAGGAGACAGCAATTATATGGCAGAGCATATTCATAGGCTTAACTTTGCATTTTATAATATCTTTATGATAACTTTTTCAGTAAGGTACATGTTAACAGGATATTCTTGGTTCCTGAATACACAGACAGATTTTAAAGCAACCTATGTAAATAACAATAATCTTACACATTTTGGAGTTAAATCAGCATATGATAATGATATAGATGCAGATATGTGCGTACCTATACATACATATTTGGCAGAGAAAAGTATAGAGAGACAGGTTGCAAGTATTAAGAGCTGCCAAAGAGGCCAGCCCAGGGACAGTAGATCTGCACTAATACTGGAAAGTATGAGATTGTGAGGAGGTAGAGAAATAAAACAAATTTAGCCTTTCAGTAATGCTGGAAAGATTATGTAAATTAAAATATCAAAATGATTGAATGAGATACTAGCACTTAGCAAAGTGTCTGGCCCGTAACAGATGCTTAATAAATAACTTGTTCCCTTATATATGCATATATATTGCATATACATATATTATGTATACAAATATATATTTATACACAGATGTTTTTATATTCTATGCGTATAATATCTATGTATGCATGTTTATACATATAAGCATATATTTGTGTATATATGTGCATTTCTATAAATATGTTCACATATGTATGAATATGCATATTCATATATATATATATATATAAATGTGCATGTGTATGGCACAGTGAATAGATGGCTAGCCTTGGAATCAGGAAGACCTAGGTTGATGTCTTGCTTGTGAATGCTGACTATGTAGCTTTGAGGTAATCCTTAACCTCTAATTGCCAAAGGCAAATCTTTAAAGCAGCTGCTCTCAAGTACAGAAGGTAATGATCTTCATCAGTAGAGAGAATTTCCACACTGAGTTCTCTCCAGCAATCAGATCCCAGAACTCTACTCCCTCTCTCCCAAAACACATACACACACACACACACACACATACGTACTATACAACAATAATAACTAGCAATTACTGCTTTACAATGTGCAAAGCACTTTACCTAATTAATTCATTTGAACCTCAAAATAATCCTGGGACTATAAGTATTATTATTGTCTTTTTAAATTAAGGAGACAAAATATCAGAGTAGTTAAATGAATTACCTAGTAAAGATTTGAATTTGGATTCAAATCTAGGATTTTTTAATCCTAGACCATGAGCTACACCATGCTGCCTATTGTGTCATTTAAAAAAGTTCAAGAAACATACTTTCTAGGTAATTTAATCATTTGGTTAATAAGGCCAGAATTTTAATAAAAGGATGATTATTTAACCATCTCTCTCTTAGACCAAAGACCCCTAATTGTGTTGGGCTCTCAGTTTATGCCCTTGGAAGAGCAGGTGCTCCTGAGGGCAGTGATTTATTCTGATTAGTTAACAATTAATGAGAAAATTAATATTATAATGAGAAGGTGGGTCATATTACAATGAGGGTCTTGGGACATGTGACTTGGATCACCCAAATCTTAGCCAAAGGGACATCAATTTTTATATCATTTGTCTGAGCAAACACATTGAGCAGAAATGTACCCATTAGTCCAAACTTAGAATTTCTTTTAACGTCTTTGACTAGATCTTAGCTGTTCTATCTGGGTAAATGTTTTAGAAAGATTTCCTACACTGGTTGATTTCCAGATGTGGAAATAGAAAAGAGGAAAAACTCGGCCTTAATACAGTAATTAGCTATTAAATAAAAGAGAAAAATAATCATTTCTCCCTCTATGTTATGCTCTCATAAAACTTTCTTAATTTTACAAATACAATGAACATGACTATGTCCTTCATTTAAGTCCCCTTGAGAATCTAGAAGATTTCTGCCCCAATGATGTTGTCATTACCTCAAAACATTTTTGAAAGACATTTTATGAATTTGCCTTCAGAGTCAGGTTACCGACCCCAGAAGAAAATTCATGTCATTACTTCATACTAATAAATTTAACTTAATAGTCATAAGCTATAGTCATAGGCAGATCTCAGCCTTAATTTGGTCATCTTCAAAGTGGAGCTAATAATACTCATATTACTTATATCCTAAGAGAATCGTGTGAACCAAACTGACTCCATCTTGTAAAACTAACTCCATTTTGACATACAAGTTTCATTTTTCTATAAATTCCACCTAGTTGCTAATCATTGTAATTGAGTGACATCTTGTTACATATCTGGAAAAGTGTACCTGTCTACTCTCCCCCCTCCCAATTCCTAGAAACTTTCTCATTCTTCTCCTTCCTCCAAAAGTCCTTAATCTTTCCACCAATTAGAAATGAAATTACTTAATCTTGTATCCTGGTTTATATCCTATTAATTATTTGCTTTTAATGAACAAAAATCTCTCTAACCCTATATTCAGGGTCCAGTGCCAAGGTGAGAAAACCTGGTCTTGATTTGTTATGTAATTCGTTTGCAATGCTTAATAAATCAATATGTGTGGAAGCACAAACCTATGTTTCCTTAGTTATTTCAAATTTTATGTGTCACATTCCACAAGACTAATGTTGAACATTGAACAGTGGAAAAGATGCTGGATTTTGACCTAAATTGATATTTCCTGAGTGTTCATCTACTTATTTAACTGGCTTGGTCTCAATAGCCTTTGATTTCTAAAATTCAAACCAACATGTGAAGAATAGAGATTAGTTACTATTAATAATGTTCAAAAGGAAATTCTGTAAACTCTAATAGTCATTCCAAAAAGAGAAGTTCAAGAAACTGAGTAATTATTAAATAATAGTAGTAGCAGCAGCAGCAGCAACAGCAGCACTACCACCACCACCACCAACAACAGGAGCTAAGATTTATAAAGCACCAGGTACTATGCTAAACACTTTAGAAATAGCATCATATTTTATCCTCACAACAACTCTGGGAGGTAGGATTTGTCTTCTTTGTAACAATCATGTGCTAGTCACCAGTGATACAAAGACAAAAAAAAATGATTAAGGCTTTTGAGTTAAAACAATACTTATCTAGATATACATGTGAAATATGCATAAATTTTGTGTGTATATACATATATACACACATGTATATGTACATATATATGTATATGTGTGTATATATATACATACACATACAAATAAACACACACACACATATGTAAAGTCACCAGAAACTGGACCAATCAGAAAGAGATATGGCTAGAAAGTAATACTTGAGATGAGCCTTGAAGGAAAATATGCATTTTAAGACATAGAGGTAAGAAGAGAGAACATGCCTGTAGTCTGTTCTTCAGTCTCTGCAAAAGCACACAGGTTGAAAGTTGAATGTGTGATAATCAAATGTGTCAGTTCTGAAACTAATTACAAGAATGACAGAATCTTCAGGAAAAGTGTATACCTGATGGGAGCCAATATGGAATGATGGAGGAAAAAGTTACTGTATTTGGTTTCAAAGGATCTGAATTCAAATCCTGACTCTGCTACTTACTACCTTGGTGACCCTGGAAATCTCCCTCCAACTCCTGCGGACTTAGTTTCCTTATTTCTAAAATAATCTGGGGATAAAGGTGGCTTTAGATGCTTTCAGCTCCCTTCCAGATCTAAATACCAGTCTTATGCTTTTAAGAGGTGGTAGTAACTTGAATATATCATCATCATATGATACTAGACCATAAAAAGATGAATTTGACAATATAAGGATTTCAGGAACAGACTTATAAATATTGCCAACGGTGGGAAAATAGGAGTTATCTATAGAGGAGCTTCAATTTTAAAATGATACATACAAAAGATACAAAAAAGCATGAATTGAGATAACATACAAATGAATAGTATATAGGTAGGATATGTGGCTGGATAATATCAGTTACTTTGGCTATTATAGAAGCTGCTGGGCATATGAAAACAGAATTTGTAGTAAATGGAATATGGGTCTTCATAATGGAACTCTTATTGGGTACATTATGCACAATATTAGTTTTCAAATTAGATAGCCCTTTGCATATTCTACCCAAAAATTCTGTGAATCTGTGATTCTGGTTCTAAGACCTAAGTTGTAATACCAATTCAGACAATTACATAGGTATATGACAACAAGCAATAAATTGCTCTCAGCCTCAGTTAGTTCATCTTCAAAAGGGAACTAATAATACCTGTAGTACCTATTTCCATAGATTTAGCCCTTTGGGCATAGTTCTAAATCTTTCTCCAAAATGGCTGGACTAATTCACAACTCTAGCAACAGTGTATTAATGTTCCTTTATCCACATCCCCTCTAACATTTATTATTTTCCTTTTCTGTCATGTTAACCAATATGTTAGGAATGAGGTGGTAGCTCAGAAGTGTTTTAATCTGCATTTCTCTAGTTAATAGTGATTTACATCATTTTGTCATGTAAGTATAGATAGCTTTGATTTATTTTTCTTACAACTGCCTGTTCATATCTTTGATAATTTATCAATTGGGAAATGGCTTATGCTTTCATAAATGTGACTCATTTTCTAATATACTTGAGAAAAGAAATCTTTGTCAGAGAAACCAGTTGTAAAATTTTCCCCAGTTTCTTGCTTTCCTTCTAATTTTGACTGGATTGGTTTATTTTGTGCAAAAACTTTTTTTTAATTTCATGTAATAAAAATTACCTGGGTAGCCAGGTGGCAAAATGAATAAAGTACTGGATCTGAAGTCAGAAAAAAATCATCTTCCTGAGTTCAAATATGGCCTCAGACACTAGCTGTGTAACCTTGGGTAAATCACTTAACCCCTTTTTGCTTCAGTTCCTCATCTATAAAATGAACTGGAGAAAGAAATGGCAAACCAATCTAGTATCTTTACCAAGAAAACCCCAAATGGGATCACAGAGTTGGATATGAGTAAAACAACTCAACAATGACAAATTAAAATTATCTGTTACTGTCTGTTATCCTCTCTATTCTTTTTTTTTTTTGGTTGTAAACTCTTCCCTTATCTATAGGTCTGACAGGTAAATTTTTTACATGCTCTCCTAATTTCTTATTATTTTTTACGGTTTAATTCCTTTTATTAATTAATATTTTTTAGTATTCAACATTCATTTCCACAAGATTTTGAGTTATAAATTTTCTCCCCATATCTACCCTCCCCCCTACTCCAAGATGGAATATATTCTGATTGCCCCTTTCCCCAGTCTGCCCTCCCTTCTGTCATCCCACTCCCCCACCCACACTCATCGCATTTCCCCTTACTTTCTTGTAGGGCAGGATAGATTTCTATATGCCATTGCCTGTATATCTTATTTGCCAGTGCAATGTAGAAACAACTTTTTTTTGAGGAGTTGTTTTTAGAACTTTGTCTCTCCCTTCTTCCCTTCCCACCCACCCTCCTTGAGAAGGTATGTATCATTATGCAAAACACTTCCATACCATTCATGTTGTGAAAGACTAACTATATTTCCCTCCATCCTATCCTGTCCCCTTTTATTCAATTTTTTCCCTTGTCCCTTTTCAAAAGTGTTTAGTCCTCCCATTTATCCCCTTCTCCCCTACTTTACTGTAGGGTAAGACACCCAACTGAGTGTGTATGTTATTTCCTCCTTAAGTCAAATCCAATGAGAGCAAGATTCACTCATTCCTTTTTACCTGCCCCCTCCTCCCTTCCAATAGAACAGTGTTTTCTTGCCACTTTTATGTGAGGTAACTTATCTCATTCTATCTCTCTCCCTTTCTCCTTTTCTCAATATATTTCTCTCTCATCCCTTGATTTTATTTTATTTTTTTTTAGATATCATCACTTCATATTCTCACTGAGCCCTCTGTCTTCGTATATATGTATGTATGCATGTATGTATGTATGTATATATGTATGTATATTCCCTTCAACTGCCCTAATACTGAGAAAGGTTTCATAAGTTACAAATATCATATTTCTATGTAAACAAAACAGTTCAACTTTACTAATTCTCTTATGATTTCTCTTTCCCATTTACCTTCTCATGCTTCTCTTGATTCTTGTATTTGAAAGTCAAATTTTCTATTCAGCTCTGGTCTTTTCATTGAGAAAGTTTGGAAGTCCTCTGTTTTATCGAAAATCCATATTTTACCCTGAAGCATTATACTCAGTATTGATGGGTAAGTGATTTTGGTTTTATCCCTAGCTCCTTTGACCTCCACAATGTCATATTCCAAGCCCTTCAATCCCTTAATGTAGAAGCTGGTAGATCTTGTGTAATCCTGATTGTGTTTCCACAATATTCAAATTGTTTCTTTCTGGATGCTTGCAAGATTTTCTCCTTGACCTAGGAACTCTGGAATTTGGTGACAATATTCCTAGGAGTTTTCTTTTTGGGGATCTTTTTCAAGAGTCAATTGGTAGATTCTTTCAATTTCTAGTTTCCCCTCTGGTTCTAGAATATCAGGGCAGTTTTTTCTTGATAATTTCTTGAAAGATGATATCTATAGCTTTCAAAGATAATATCTAATAGTTTTCAGGTAGTCCAATAAATTTTAAATTATTTCTCCTGGATCTATTATCCAGGTCAGTGATTTTTCCAATGAGATATTTCACATTCTTTTGCATTTTTTTCATGATTTTGGTTCTGTTTTATAATTTCTTGATTTCTCATAAAGTCACTAGCTTCCACTTGCTCCAATCTAATTTTTAAGGTAGTATTTTCTTCATTGGTCATTTGTACCTCCTTTGCCTAATTCTGCCTTTTAATGCATTCTTGTTCTCATTGGCTTTTTGGAGATCTTTTGCCATTTGAGATAGTCTATTTTTAAGGTGATATTTTCTTCAGTGTTTTTAGGGTGCCCTTTAGCAAGTTGTTGACTTGTTTTTCGTGATTTTCTGGCATCACTCTAATTTCTCTTCCCAATTTTTCCTGTACTTCTCTTACTTGATTTTCTAAATCTTCTTTGAGCACTTCCATGGCCTGAGACCAATTCATATTTTGCTTAAAGGATTTTGATGTAGGACCTTTGATTTGTTGACTTCTTTGGGTTATATGTTTTGATCTTCCTTGTTACCAAAAAAAAGATTCTATAATCTAAGGCTGAGTCCTTTTATGCTGCTTGCTCACGTTCCTAGCCAACTACTTGACCCTTGAGTTTTTTGTCAGAGTATGACTGCTTTCAAAGTGGACAGTGCTTTGTCCCAAGTTTCAGGGGCCTTGCACTGCTGGTTTCAGAGCTATTTCTATTCTGAGGCAGCATGATACTCCTCTCATGCCTTGTGCTCTGGTCTGTGAGTGCAAGCACTCATTTCTGCCATTTAGCTACCAGGAGGACTCCCTCTCCACAGTCACCACAAGCTGTGCCACACAAGAGTTCCTCCAACCCCAAGGATGAGCAATTAGGACCGTGAACCAGAACTACGCAGGCCAAAGCAAAACAACCTTGCCTCTGCACCAGCAAAGCACTCCTTGCACTCCTACTCTGATCCACCACTTGATTCTTCCCACCATGTGGGCCAGGGACTCTGGAAGAAGCTGATTCTGGAGCTCTAACAGCAGCTGCCAGAGATTGCTGCTGCCGCTGCCACCCCACCTCTGCCACCCCCTTGTCTGGGACTGGATTACACACTTCTCTCACTCAGATCCAGCAGTTTTCCTGCTGACCTGACTCAAGGTCTTTGGCATTTAGGGGTTGAGAAGTCTAGTAACTGATACAGCTCAGTGACTCATGGTCATGAGGCCTACTCACCCAATGTCCTATGCCCTGGTCTATCCTAGTGCAGCCCACATTGGATTGTGTTCTGTACCCAGTAAGGTGTGATAGACCCTTCCAAGTGACTGTCCAGGCTATCATGAGCTGTAAACCTGCTTCTCTCTGTTATTTTGTGGATTCTGTAGCTCTAGAATTTTTCTCAGCCATTTTTTACAGGTGTTTGGAGAGATTTGAGGGAGACCTTAAGCAAGTACTTGTTTTCCAGCAGTCTTCTTAGCTCTGACCCTCTCTCCTGATTTCTTTATGATATCACTTTTCATGTCTAAATCCTTTATCTACTTTTTCAATCTTTTTTATTTAGTATATTTAGTTTTCCGCATTGATTTTCACAAGAGTTTGAATTACAAATTTTCTCCCGATTTCTACCCTCCCACCCACTCCGAGATGGTGTATATTCTGGTTGCCCTGTTCCCCAGTCAGCCCTCCCTTCTGTCATCCCACTCCCCTCCCATCTCCTTTTCCCTTCCTTTCTTGTAGGGCAAGATAAATTTCTATGCCCCATTGCCTGTGTATCTTATTTTCTAGTTGCATGAAAAAAATATTTTTGTTGTTTTTGAACATCTGTTTTTAAAACTTTGAATTCCAAATTTTCTCCCTTCTTCTCTTCCCACCCACCTTCCCTAAGAAGTCAAGCAATTCAACATAGGACACATGCATATCATTATGTATAACCCTTCCACAATACTCATGTTGTGAAAGACTAACTATATTTTACTCCTTCCTAACCGGATTATCCCCCTTTATTGAATTTTCTCCCTTGACCCTGTCCCTTTTCAAAAGTGTTTGTTTTTGATTACCTCCACCCCCATCTGCCCTCCTTTCTATCATCTCCCCCTTTTTATCTTCTTCCTCCTTTTTTCTTGTGGGATAACATACCCAATTGAGTATGCATGGAATTCCCTCCTCAGGTCAAATCTGATGAGAGCACAATTCACTCATTCCCCCTCACCTGCCTTCTCTTCTCTTCCTACAGAACTGCTTTTTCTTGCCACTTTCATGCAAGATAATTTACCCCATTCTATCTCTCTCTTTCTCCCTCTCTCAATATATTCCTCTCTCATCCCTTAATTTGATTTTTTTTTCTTTTAGGTATCTTCCTTTCATCTTCAACTCACCCTGTGCCCGCTGTCTCTCTCTATATATATACACATACATATATACATACATACACACACAAATACATATATGTACATAAACATATATATACATATATATATGCATATTCCCTTCAGCTACCCTAATACTGAGGTCTCATGAATCATACACATCATCTTTCCCTGTAGGAATGTAAACAAAACAGTTCAACTTTAGTAAGTCCCTTGTAATTTCTTTTTCTTGTTCTTTTTCTTGATTACCTTTTCAGGCTTCTCTTCATTGTTGTGTTTGAAAGTCAAATTTTCTATTCAGCTCTGACCTTTTCACTGAGAAAGCTTAAAAGTTCTCTATTTTATTGAAAATCCATATTTTGCCTTGGAGCATGATACTTAGTTTTGCTGGGTAGGTGATTCTTGGTTTTAATCCTAGCTCCATTGCCCTCCGGAATATCGTATTCCAAGCCCTTCGATCTCTTAGTGTAGAA
>CM053622.1:116583320-116599790 GCA_028646595.1 Phalanger gymnotis
CTTGATTTCTCATCAAATCACTAGCTTCTACTTGCTCCAATCTAATTTTTAAGCTAGTATTTTCTTCAGTGGTCTTTTGGACCTCCTTTTCCATTTGGCTAATTCTGCCTTTCAAGGCATTCTTCTCCTCATTGGCTTTTTGGAACTCTTTTGCCATTTGAATTAGTCTATTTTTTAAGGTGTTGTTTTCTTCAGTATATTTTTCAGTATTTTTTTGGGTCTCCTTTAGCAAGTCATTGACTTGTTTTTCATGGTTTTCTCACATCCTTCTCATTTCTCTTCCCAATTTTTCCACTAATTCTGTAACTTGCTTTTCTAAATCCTTTTTGAGCTCTTCCATGGCCTGAGACCAGTTCATGTTTTTCTTGGAGGCTTTTATTGTAGTATCTTTGACTTTGTTGACTTCTTCTGGCTGTATGTTTTGGTCTTCTTTGTCACCAAAGAAAGATTACAAAGTCTGAGACTGAATCTGGGTGTGTTTCCCCTGCCTGGCCATGTTCCCAGCCAAGTTACTTGACCGTTGAATTTTTCAGCAGGGTATGACTGCTTGTAGAGTAAAGAGAACTATGTTCCAAGCCTGGAGGGATGCACCAGCTTTGCCACACCAGCACTCCTCCTTCCCCAAGAACCCCCAACCTGGACTGGACTTAGATCTTCAGCAGGCTCTTCACTCCTGCTCTGATCAGCCACTTAATTCTTCCCACCAGGTGGGCCTGTGGCCAGCAGCAACTACAGCTGTAGTTCTGTAGCTGCCCCACCTCCACTGCCCCCCAGGGTGGTAGCCAAACTGCAAACTCCTTTTTTCATTCTTTCCCCAGCAGCTTTTCCTATTAACCTTCTCTGTTGTCTTTGGTGTTTTGGGGTTGAGAAGTCTGGTAACTGCTGCAGCTCACTGATTCAGGGCGCTAGAGCCCACTCTGCCCAGCCCCTGGTCTGGTTGGTCTGTGCCTCCCATGCTGGGCTTGGCTCCCCTTGGCTCCCTTCTGCTCCCAGCACCATGTGGGATAGACCTTACCCGGAGACCATCCAGGCTGTCCTGGGTTAGAGCACTGCTTAGATCCGATATTTTGTGGGTTCTGAAGTTCTTCTCTGTTGTCTTTGGTGTTGTGGGTTGAGAAGTCTGGCAACTGCCACAGCTCACTGATTCATGGTGCTAGAGCCCGCTCTGCCTGGCTCCTGGTCTGGTTGGTCCATGCCACCCAGGCTGGGCTCTGCTCCGCTCTGCTCTACTCCCAGCTCTGTGTGCAAAAAGCCTCACCCAGCAACCATCCAGGCTGTCCTGGGCTGGAGCCCTGCTTACCTCTGCTACCCTATGGGTTCTGCAGTTCTAGAATTGGTTCAGAGCCATTTTTATAGGTTTTTGGAGGGACTTGGTGGGGAGCTCATGCAAGTCCCTGCTTTCCAGCCGCCATCCAATCCTTTATCTATTTTTACCTTATCTGGCTATTACAGATATTTTATTCCTAGTTTCTGATAAATTGCTTTCCAGCTTTACAAGCAATTTTTGTTGAATGCTGAATTCTTGCTCCAAAAGTTTGTATCTTTGAATTTATCAAACACTAGATTATTATGGTCATATCCTACTGTATTTTTACAGGTTTATTATAAGGCATGGAACAATGAGATAGGTGCTGTATTCCTAGTTTTGCAAATGCACACAATCTTGGACAAGTTTCTCTGCTCTTTGGACCCTAATTTTATCTGTAAAATGAGAAGGCTGGATTAAATGGCCTCTAGCATCAACTACATCTCTAACTCTGTGATTTTGTGATCCTTAATTAATAGAATAATGAATTTCAAAGAAAGGAATGCAAAGTCATTAGATCCTATTTTTCATTTTTTAATTATTTTAATTTTTTGTTAAATATTTCACAAATACACATAAAAATGAACATTTCTGTTAAATTTTGAGTTTCAAATCCTCTCCTTCCCCTGCTCACTCCTCAAGAAGGCCAGCAATTTAATTTCAATTATATATATATATACACATATATATATATATAAAACATATATAAAACATATATGAATTCTTGCAAAACATATTTCCATATCACTGATGTTTCAAAAAGAAAATACAAACAATAGAATAAAGTCAAAAGAGTATGCTTCAATTTGCAATCAAAGTTCATCAATTTTTTTTTCCTTTTCTTTAATCTCTTTCAGATACATACCTAGGAGTGATATTGCTGGGTCAAAGGGTATGCATATAGTTTTATAACCCTTAGAGTATAGTAAAAGATTGTTGTCTAGAATGGGTGATCTCATTTATAACTACATCAATAGTGACTTTGTGTACCTATTCTTCTTTTTTAATTTATTTTTAGTTTACAACACTTAGTTCCATAAGTTCTTGAGTTGAAAATTTTCTCTCCTTCCCTCTCTTCCCCCTACCCAAGACACCCATGTTATCTGATATAGGTCCCAAATGTACCTTCACATTAAACTTATTTTCACAAGAGTCAAGTTGTAAAGAAGAATTATAACCAACAGAATGAGCCATGAGAAAGAAGAAAGAAGAAACAAAACCAAAAAAAAGAAAAAGAGAGAGAGAGAGCAAATAGTTTGCCTCAGTCTGCATTCACACCCCACACCCCATACATAGTTCTTTCTCTGGGTGTAAATAGTATTTTTTTCCATCATGAGTTTTTGGAGCTGTCTTAAAACCTTGCATTGCTGAGAAGAGCCAAGTCTATCAAAGTTAGTCATCACAGATACCGTGTGTGCAATGTTCTGGTTCTGCTCCCTTCACTCAACATCAGATTATGTAAGTTTTTCCAGGTTATTGTAAAGTCCATCTGCTCCTCATTTCTTACACCCCAATAGCATTCCATTACATTCATATACCTCAACTTGTTTAGCCATTCCCAGCATCCCCTTGATTTCTAATTCTTTGCTACCACAAAAAGAACTGCTATAAATATTATTGTACATATGGATCCTTTTCCCATTTGTATAATATCTTTGGGATACAGCCCTAAAAGTGGTATTTTTGGGTCAAAGGGTATGAACATTTTTATAGCCCTTTGGGCATACTTCCAAATTGCTCTCCAAAATGGCTGGATCAATTCCCAACTCCACCGACAATATAACAGTGTTCCTATTTTCCCACATTTTCTCCAGCATTAGTCATTTTCCTGTTTTGTCATGTTAGCCAATCTGACAGGAAAATATGGTACCTAAAAGTTGTTTGATTTGCATTTCTCTAATAAATAGTGATTTAGAGCATTATTTCATATGACTATAGATACCTTTAATCCCTTCCTCTGTAAACTGCCTGTTTATAGCCTTTGACCATTTATCAGTCGGGGAATTACTTGTATTCTTATAAATTTGACTCAGCTCCCTGTATATTTTAGAGATGAGACCTTTATCAGAGACACTGGTTGTAAAACTTCTTTCCCAATTTTCTGCTTCCCTCCTAATCTTTGTTGCATTGGCTTTGTTTGTATGAAAACTTTTCAATTTAACATAATCAAAATTATCCATTTTGTAACACCCTATATTTCTTGTTTAGTCATAAATTCTTCCCTTCTCCATAAATCTTATAAGTAAACTATTCCTTGTTCTTCCAAATTGCTTATACTATCAGCATTTATATCTAAATCATGTACCCATTCTAACTGTCTTTTTGTATATGGTATAAGATATTGGTCTATGCCCAATTTCTGCCATACTATCTTCTAGTTTTCCCAGAAGATTTTGTGGGATACTGAGTTCTTATCCCAGTAGCTGGACTCTTTGGGTTTATCTAATAATAGATTACTATAGCCATTGACTACTGCATCTTGCGTACCTAACCTATTTGGCTGATCTACCACTCTGTTTCTTAGTCAGTATCAAGTAGTTTTGATGACTGCTGCCTTATGATAAAGTTTAAAATGTGGTATGGTGAGGCCACCTTTCCTGGAATTTCTTTTCATTAATTCAATTGATATTCTGGACCTTTTGTTCTTCCAGATAATTTTTATCATTTTATCTAGCTCTATAAAAAATTTTTAATAGTTTGATGGGTAGGTCACTAAATTAAATTAATTTAGGTAAAATTCTCATTTTTATTATGTTACCTCAGCCTAACCATGATCAAATGATGTTTTTTTTCATTTGTTTAGATCTGACTTTATTTGTATGAAAACTCTTTTGTAATCGTGTTCATATAGGTCTTGGGTCTGTCTTGGCAGGTAGACTGCCAAATATTTTATAGTCTCTACAATAACTTTAAACAGCATTTCTCTTTCGATCTCCTGCTGTTGGGCTTTCCTTACTAATGTATAGGAATGCCAAGGATTTATGTGGGTTCATTTTATAACCTGCAACTTGCTAAAGTTATTATTTCAAGCATTTTTTTACTTGATTCGCTAGGATTCTCTAAGTATATCACCATATAATCTGCAAAGAGTGATAACTTAGATTCTTCTTCACCTATTCTACTTCCTTCAATTTCTTTTTCTTCTCTTATTGCTAAAACTAATATTTCTAGTTCCAAATTGAATAATAGGGGTGATAATGGACATCCTTGTTTCACCCTTGATCTTACTGGGAAAGTCTCTAGCTTATCCCCATTACATATAATGCTTGCTGATCGTTTTAGGTAGTGCTACTTATCATTTTAAGGAAGATTCCGTCTATTCCTATGCTTTCTAGTGTTTTTAACAGAAATGGGTGTTGTATTTTGTCAAAAGCTTTTTCTGCATCTATTGATATAATCATACTGTTTCTGCTAGTTTTGTTGCAAGCAGCCAAAAAGAAATAATTCAAATAAAGTGGAACTACAGTCAGGATCAGGATATCTCAGACAGGATCTCTCAGCTTCTACATTAAAAGACAGGAGAAATTGTAATATGATATTCTGAAGGGCAAAGGAGCTGGGACTAAAACAAAGGATCAACTATCCAACAAAACTAAAACTAAAAACTAAACTAAAGCTAAAAACTAAAACTAAAAAGCATTATTTTTCAGTCAAGGTGATGGACATTCAACAAAATAAGGGAATTCCCGACCTTCCTCATGAAAAAGCCAGAACTCAATGGAAAATTTGATCTCCAAATACAAACTCGAGAGACACAAAAAGGTAAACAGGGGGAACCCCCCCACAAATCTTATTAATCAATAAGGGCAAATTATTTGCATCTTTATAGACGATTATAATATTTTATGTATGTTTTATTTATATATATATATACATATATATGACAATCTTGAGAATACTACAACTATTACGACAATTGGAAGGGATACACAAAGACTGTGAATGCCTGTATAAAATAACTGATATAAGGATAAAAAACATAATTAAGAGATGTAAAGGGAGGGCTACAAGAGAAGAGGTAAGGAGGTAGTAGAAAAGGGTAAATTACACCAAATGAAGAGGCACAGAAAAAAACACCTTTTAGTAGAGGGAAAAAAGGGAGGGGAAAGAGCAGTATTTGAGCTTTATGGTCATATGATCTGGTTTGAGAAGGGAATAACCTACCTTGATAAGTACAGAAATCAAACTTGTCCTACAGGAAGGCAGCAGTCAAAAGCAAAGCTTTGTTGAGGAGTGGAGGGGGAAAGGGAGAAATGAAAGCATAAACAGGAGGAAATAGGATGGAGAAAAAGACACAGATAGAAATCATAACTGTGAATGTGAATGGGATGAACTCTACCATAAAACAGAAGATAGCATAAAGGATTAAAAATCATAATCCTACAATATGATGTTTACAAGAAACACATTTGAAACAGGGGGATACATACAGTGTAAAGGTAAAAGGTTGGAGTAAAATATATTGTGACTCAGCTAAAGTAAAAAAAAAAGCAGGTGTAGCAATCCTAATCTCAGACAAAGCAAAAGTAAAGATAGATTTAAACAAAAGAGATAAGGAAGGACACTACATCCTGCTAAAAGGCACCATAAACAATGAAGCAATATCATTGTTTAACATATATGCACCAAGTAGTATGGCATACAGATTCATAGAGGAGAGGTTAAAGGAGTTACAGGAAGAAATAGACAGCAAAACTATAATATTGGGAGACCTCAAACTCCCCCTTTCTGAACTTAATAAATCTGACCTCAAAATAAATAAGAAAGAAGTTAAGGAGGTAAACAGAATTTTAGAAAAGGCAGAAATGATAGACCTCTGGATAAAAATGAATGGGGATAAAAAGGAGTATACTTTCTTCTCCATGATACATGACACATACTCAAAATTTAACCATGTACTAGGGCATAAAAACCTCACAATCCAGTAAAGAAAAGCAGAAGTAGTCAAAGCATACTTTTCAGATCATGATGCAATAAAAATTATTTGTAACAAAGAACCATGGGAAAATAACCTAAAAATTAATTAGAAACTAAATAATCTAATCCTAAAGAATGAGTGGGCCAAAGAAAAAATCAGAGAAACAATTAATAACTTCATTCAAGAGAATGACAATAATGAGACAACATACCAAAGCTTATGTGATGCAGCAAAAGCAGTTCTTAGGGGAAGTTTTATATCTCTAAATGCTTTATATCTCTAAATATCTCTTTATATCTCATGAATAAAATAAGGAAAAAGGAGATCAATGTTTTGGGCATACAACTGAAAAAGCTAGAAAAAGAACAAATTGAAAATCCCCAATTAAGTACCAAATCAGAGATCCTGAAAATCAAAGGAGATACTAATAAAACTGAAACCAAGAAAACTATTGAATTAAGAAAGAAAACGAAGAGACAGTTTTATGAAAAAACCAATGAAATTGATAAACCTTTGGTCAATTTGATTAAAAGAAAGAAGAAAATCAAATTACCAGTATCAAAAATGAAAAGGGTGTATTCACCTCTAATGAAGAAGAAATCAAAACAATAATTAGGAATTACTTTTACCAATTGTATGCCCATAAATTTGACAACCTTAGAGATATAGATGAATATCTACAAAAACATAAATTGCCCAGGTTAACAGAAAGGGAAATAAAATTTCTAAATAACTGCATCTCAGAAAAAAAGAAATTGAGCAAGCCATCAATGAACTCCCTAGGAAAAAATCTCCAGGGCCAGATAGTTTTACATGTGAATTCTATCAAGCATTTAAAGAACAAATAATTCCTATACTTTGTAAACTATTTGGGAAAATAGGTGAAGGAGTCCTACAAAACTCGTTTTATGACACAAATATTGTACTACTACTCAAACCAGGCAGAGTCAAAACAGAGAAAGAAAATTATAGACCAATTACCCTAATAAATACTGATGCAAAAATTTTAAATAAAATAGTAGCAAAAAGATTGCAGCAACTTATCACGAGAATAATACACTATGACCAGGTAGGATTTATTCCAGGAATGCAAGGCTGGCTCAATATTAGGAAAACTATTAGCATAATTAATCATATCAACAACAAAACTAGCAGAAACCATATAATCATCTCAACAGATGCTGAAGCCTTTGACAAAATACAATACCCATTCATATTAAAAACACTAGAAAGCACAGGAATAAATGAAGCCTTCCTTAAAATTACAAATAGAATCTACCTAAAACTATTAACAAGCATTATCTGTAATGGAGATAAGCTAGATGCATTCTCAATAAGATCAAGAGTGAAACAAGGATGTTCGTTATCACCCCTACTATTCAATCTGGTACTTGAAATGTTAGCTGTAGCAATGAGAGAAGAAAAAGAAATTGAAGGAATTAGAATAGGCAAAGAAGAAGCTAAATTATCACTTTTTCCTGCTGATATGATGATTTACTTGGAATCTACTAGAGAATCAAGTAAAAAAAAACCTACTTGAAATAATAAACAACTTTAGCAAAGTTGTAGGATATAAAATAAACCCACATAAATCCTCAGCATTGCTATACATTACTAACAAAGTCCAACAGCAAGAGATAGAAAGAGAAATTCCATTCAAAGTTACTGTAGACACTATAAAATATTTGGGAGTCTATCTGCCAAGACAAACCCAGGGATTATACGAACATAATTACAAAACAATTTTCACGCGAATAAAGTCAGGTCTAAATAAATGGAAAAAATATCAGTTGCTCATGATTAGGCTGAGCTAATATAAGAAAAATGACAATTTTACCTAAATTAATCTAACTATTCAGTGCCATACCAATTGAACTACCAAAACATTATTTCACAGAGCTGGATAAAATAATAACAAAATTCATCCGGAAGAAGAAGAGGTCTAGAATGTCTAGGGTATTAATGAAAAGAAATGCTAGAGAAGGTGGCCTAGCCATACCAGATATTAAACTGTACTGTAGAGCAGCAGTCATCAAAACTACCTGGTACTAGCTAAGAAACAGAGTTGTGGATCAGTGGAATAGGATGGGTACATAAGATGGAGAAGTCAATGACTATAGCAATGTACTCCTTGATAAACCCAAAGAGGCCAGCTTCCGGGGCTAAGAATTCACTATTTCACAAAAACTGCTGAGAAAATTGGAAAATGGTAGGACAGAAACTGGGCATAGACCAATATCTTACACCATATGCCAAAATAAAGTCAAAATGGGTTCATGATTTAAGAACAAAGGCTGATACTAGAAGCAATTTGGGAGAGCAAGGAATAGTTTACCTATCAGATTTATGGAAAAGAAAAGAATTCATGACCCAACAAGTGATAGAGAGCATTACAAAATGTGAAATGGATAATTTTGATTATGTTAAATTGAAATGTTTTTGTTCAAAAAAAGGCAATGCAACAAAGATTAGGAGGGAAGCAGAAAATTGGGAGAAAATCTTTACAATTAGTGTCGCTGATAAAGGCCTCATTTCTAAAATATACAGGGAACTGAGCCAAATATATAGGAATACAAGTCATTCCCCAATTGAGAAATGGTCAAAGGATATGAACAGGCAGCTTTCAGAGGAAGAAATTAAAGATATCTATAGGCATATGAAAAAATGCTTGAAATCCCTACTGATCAGAGAAATGCAAATCAAAACAATCCTTAGATATCACATCTCTCCTGTCAGATTGGCTAAAATAACAAAACAGGAAAAATTATAAATGCTGGAGAATATGTGTGAAAATTAGAACATTGTTACATTGCTGGTGGAGTTGTGTACTTAACCAGCCATTCTGGAGAGCAATTTGGAGCTATGCCCAAAGGGATATAAAAATGTTCATACCCTTTGACCCAGCAATACCACTTCTAGGGTTGTATCTCAAAGAGATCACAGAAGTGGGAAAAGGACCCATATGTACAAAAATATTTATAGCGGCTCTTTTTGTGGCAGCTAAGAATTGGAAATCAAAGGGATGCCCATCAATTAGGGAATGGCTGAACAAGCTGTGCTATATGAAGGTAATGGGATATTATTGTGCTATAAGAAATGGGGATGATATGGACTTCATAACAACCTGGAAAAACCTACACGAGATAATGCTGAGTGAGCGGAACAGAGCCAGAAGAACATTATACACAACCACAGATATATGAATTCTGTGAGGACCAAACCGGACAGACTTTTCTGTTCTCAGCAACACAAAGTGGAAAGATAACTCTAAAGGAGTCACGATGGAGTATGCTATCTACATCCAGTGAAAGAACTATGAAGTATGAATGCAGATTGAAGCACACTTCATGCTTGCCTTTTTCCCCCTCTTTTTTTCTCTGTTTTGGTTTTGTTTTGGAGGTTTTTTTGGTTCTGTTTCTTCTTTCTCATGATTCATTCCATTGGTCATAATTCTTTTCCACAACTTGACTAGTATGCAAATTAATTCAATGCGAATTTATACATGGAAGTTAAATGGGACGCCATGCCATCTTGATGAGGGAGAGTGGGGATGGAGGGAAGAAAATCTGGAACTCAAAATTATGTAGAACTGAGTGTTGTAAACTAAAAATTTTTTAAAAAATGAATAATTAAAAAAAAGAATTTTCAATTGGGTATGTCAATTTTGAGAAAGAATTGTTGAAAGGCAGTTTGTGTGTGCGCATGTGTGTGTGTGTGCGCGCGCGCGTGTGTCTGCATGTGTACATTGAGGACGAACATTTTTTCTGCCTTTCTTTTCTAGCAGAGAGATTGTGATTCTGGATATAACACAGAAACCAATAAAATATTTGTACTAAAATGAATAAAAACAAAGGGTCAACATCTGCCAGAGATTATATCAGCTGCCAAGTTAGAAAACACACTTTAGCCACAGGTCAGAAAGCAAACAAAAAATAGCAAAAACTGATTATCAGGTGCTTTAAAAAGCAAGGGAGGGAAAGAGAGAGGGAGAAAGGGAGAGAGGGAGAGAGAGGGAGAGAGAGGAAGGGAGAGAGAGAAAGAGAGACAGAAAGAGAGGGTGAGGGAGGGAGGGAGATATTGAAGAAACCAGACATGCATTTCCCTGAGTTAGTAAAACTGTACTAGAATTGCTGTTTGATATACAGGACTATGACAGAGGATATGCTGAGAAATTAACTTCACATATTTTGAGAGTTTGTTCTATTCAATTTCTAGGCCATCTACAGGAATTCCAGAAGGAAGCGAGTTTAAGACTCCCCATCTATTCCTTCTCCTGACACTACTTTAGATATCACAAAATTTTCCATCAATTTATGTTCATAAATTTAATATCTCATTACCATGATATTTACATTCCAAATTAATCAGTTATTATGCCAACTATCTGCCAATAGTTGATATTAAGTAATGGAGATAAGAAACAAAACGAGATTAATTCTATTGCAAAAGGAAACATGTATATGTATATATATATATATATATATATATATATATATATATATATATATATATACTGAGAGTATAAATATAAATGTAGCAATCATAAGAGACACTGGTCACTGGGAGGATCACCTGTTGGAAGTGGCACTTAAAACTAGATGATACTGGGTGACATTCCAGACAAAAACTCTAGAAGACAGATGATACCTTTATTATTATCATTCCCACATTACAATTTAATAAACTGAGTCTCTGCGGTCACCCTTCAAGAACGAGTAAGAGGAAGAATTTGAATTTGGATGTCTCCTGACTCCAAGCCCTGTTCTTTCTATCATGCCATTCTGAACATCTGTCATATGCACATTCCTCTTCCATCCTTTCCATCTCATAAGCTGTCTTTATTGTCATCTGTTTTCTCCTTCCATCCAAATGAACAATTTGAAGCAGCGACACTCCTTAATGAGGCTGACTTCTCATTTGAGCTCTTGATCACATCTATTTTCTCCATCAATCATTTGCTTTCTCTCATGTTTCTCTCCATTTCTGCCAGCTTCTTGTCCTCAAACTACATTTGCTCAGGTCACACCTATTATGAAAACAAAACAAAAGAACTATTTAAAATTTCTTTCTTCCTCTCTCTCTCTCTCTCTCTCTCTCTCTCTCTCTCTCTCTCTCTCTCTCTCTCTCTCTCCCATAAAGACACCCCCTATCATTTTTTTAATTTCTCTTCCCTTTGGATTCCAAACTGCTGGAAAGCGTAATATATACAATTTTTTGGAACTCACACATTCTCAGTACCATTCAATCTACATTCGCCCTCTTCACAATAGCATCAACTAGCATAGTTTCAATTAACACCTCTATGCATATGACTACAAAATCTATATGTGAAGCCATGAGTTCCAGTTGCCCATTTCAAATTTCCCACTGATCAACTCCACCCGGATATCCTAGCTTCATTTCAAACCCAATATCACTCAAATTGAAATAATCAACACAGAATTACAATGGTTCATGTATTTGAAGGGCTGTCATGTGGATGACATATCCCCTTAGATCCCAGAGGAAAGGAGAAGAACAATAATTAGAAATGGCAAAAAGATAAATTTAGCTTGAGGCACAGAAAAAATCTCAACATTGGAGAGAAACCTCAAAGTCCATAGATTCAATTCTGTCCCTGTTGAAATAAATCTTCTTAAAGCACCATTTATGAAGAAGTGTTCATGAAACATATCCTTGAGGATTTGAAGTGAGGTGAAAGACATCACTACCCAAAACAACCCAAAACATCATAAATAGCACTGATTTGGAGGGGCGTTGTTTTTTATTTGTTCTCCTTACAACAGCCTATGTGTCTCCATAACTTCTACCTGTTGCCTGCTGAGGCCAAGCAGAATTAGACTATTCCTTGTTTCTAATACCAATATCTCAAATGTTCATCACTATGTGCCTAATCCGTTCCCTCCTACCTCCACCCAAGCTATTTCTTGTCAGGGTTAAACATCTTTCATCCCTTTAACTCATTCTCTTATAATATAATCTCCTTTCCCCTGATCATCCTGGCAGTTCTCTTCTATCTACACTACAACTTGTTTGTGACTTTTATACAAAAAAATAGTGACTTGGACTTAATGCAGCTCTCTAGATGGTACCAAAATAGAGTGAGCCCTGACAAATACCATCTCCCTCCTTCCAGACACTATGACTTTCTTAAATCATACTATGTTAGGTTCTTCCTTTTGTGTGTGTGGTGGGAGGAATGGAGATGGGAGCAAATGAGGATTTCTAAGCTACACTGTTGATTCATGTTGAATTTGAATTTCAGGAACAGCCTCGGGAGTTTTTCTTCCACAGAAATCAGTTTAGCCACTTCTCCATTGTCTTTTAAGCTACATATATAATTTTGCATTTTTACTTTTGTAAACTTCACTTTAGTGGCTATAAAAATGTGCATACCATTTGACCCAGCAATACCACTTCTAGGGCTGTATCCCAAAGAGATCATACAAATGGGAAAAGGACCCACATGTACAAAAATATTTATAGCAACTCTCTTTGTGGTACCCAAGAACTGGAAATTGAGAGGATGCCCATCAAATGGGGAATGGCTAAACAAGTTGTGGTATATGAATATAATGGAATACTATAAAAAATGATGAACAGGCAGACTTCAGAAAAAACTGGAAAGTCTTATATGAACTGATGCTGAGTGGAGTGAGCAGAACCAGGAGAACATTGTAAACAGTAACAGCCACAGTGTGTGATGCCTGCTTTTGATAGACTTAGCCCTTTTCAACAATGCTAAGATCTAAAACAATTCCAAAAGACACATGATGGAAAATGCCATCTACATCCAGAGAAAGAACTATGGAGTTTGAATGCAGAGCAAAGCAGATCATTTTCTTTTTTTGTTTTGTTTTGTTTCTCATGGTTTCTACCGTTCATTATAACTCTTCTTTATAACACGACTAATGTGAAAATACATTTAATAGGAATGTATATGTAAAGCCTATATTGGATTGCATGCCATCTTGGGGAGTGAGGGGGGAGGGAAGAGGAGAAAATTTAAAATTCATGGAAATGAATGTTGAAAACTAAAAATAAAAAAGCTGACTAATAAAAAAGAAAAAAAATACTTCATTTTATCTGACTCTAGCCATTGTTCTAACCTTTCAAGTTCACAGCTATTGTCTTCCTGACATTCATCCACTTTCTTTACTTTCCTTCCCAACTGCCTATCATCTGCATATCGCAAGCAGGCTTTTTATCTTCTACAATTTCATCTAAGTCACTGATAATGATGCTAAACTATACAAAGCAAAGACCAAATCTCTGTTATTACTCCACTAGAGCTATTCCTCTAAGTTAATTACAAATGCTGATTTCAGTTGGCACACTTTTTCTTTTCTCTAATTCAGACAGCAGCAAAAGGAATCAAATTCATTTAAAAAAAAAACAGAATTAGATAATTGGATGAACCTATCTACCTTTTTGCCACTAATTTTCAGCTGTGTGATATACCCACCTAGCCACTCAGCTTTCAATTCAGTGGAAAATGTGATGGATTTCAAGTTTGAATCGCAAGTTTTTCACTTGCTATAGCTGTAAACTTGAATGCATTTTTTTTAATTTTAGATTCAAACACCAGAACACAAATATAGAATAGAGAAAAGAAACAAAAACATATCACAGACTTAAACATTGGAACTTAAATACAAAATAAGAAAGGGAAAAAAGACTGTGTTGTGCAGTACAAAACATAAATATGTAACAATAAATTTTCATTTCAAGAAAGCCTTTATGATAAATAATAAATGTTGTGTTGAGAACTGTCTATCTTTTCTTTGCTTCCTTGCAAGTTTTCTTTTGTTCTCTGCTGAACCTTTTTTTCACTTTGTTCCTTTTTCCCTCTCCCCACCTCCCAGAAGGCTACAATTAATTTTGGATATATCTCTCTATAGCTTTAGATATATACATACATACATATATAGATATATGTATTTCCCAAACAAATTCTACTCCTGATCTTTGTTTTTATATTTGTGCATATCTTTTGTTTCCTATCCCTTCTGCCTCTCCTTCTTTACTTCTACCAACTACTTTGTCTTTCTATTACTTGTCTACCCCACTCCAAAGATTCCTCCCCTATCCTCCCATTCCCATAAATCTACACACCCTTCCATACCCACCTTTTACCTATTCCCTCACCCTCCCCTCTAAAGATCCCTTTCTTGTTCTCTCCCCCATCCCTATTCCCTTACCATTTTCTTCTTAATTTAGAACACTTTTGTACACTTATATGTGTGTATACATACACATATATATGTATGTATGTATGTATTATTAAAGTAGGTTACCCGAACTACCAGCCCTCCTCCCCCATGTAATTCCTCTGTATCGATTCATCTTGTACATCCTTTGTCCAAAATGATTACTCTTTTCAGCTGTTCCTAAACAGTTTTACTTTTTTTAAATTCAAATCATAATCAGGTTTACCCCAATCTTTCTTATGAGCTACCCAATTATTAATAAGAATCTTAAACATAAGCTTTACATTTTACATATATAAAATGTAAACAGTCTATCCTTATTGAATCCCTTATAATCAGTCTTTGGTATGTACCTTATATTTCTCTTGACTCTTATATGTCAAATCTTCTATTAAGTTCAGATTTTTCTAACAAAGTCTCGAAAGCCTGACAATTGATCAAATGTCCATTTTTTTCATTCAGGATTGTGCTTAATTTTGATAGGTGTGATATTTTTAGCCAGAAACCCAGTTCTTTTCTTTTTTGCTATATAATGTTCCAAGACCTGTGATCCTTTAATGTCTCTGCTTCTAGGCCTTGTGTGATTCTAATTGTAGCACCATCATATTTAAATTATTTTATTATTATTTTAATATTTTATCCTTGAGCTGGGGGTTTTGGAATTTGACTATGATATTAGTGTGAGTTTTCCTCATAAGATCTCTTTTAAGTGGTGATCATTGGATTTTTTTCTCTATTTCTACTACCCACCCCCTTGTTCTAATGCTTCAGGACAATTTTTTTTAATTATTTCTTGTATTATTCTATCAAGATTCTTTTTTTTTTCATAACTTTCAGTTAGTCTGATTATTTTTATATTTTCTTTTCTTGATCTATTCTCCAAATCTGTTGTTTTTCTTATAAGATGTTTCACTATCTCTTATATTGTTTTCATTATTCATATTTTGCTTAATTATTTCTTCATCTCTTATAATTTTGTTGGCTTCATCTTGCCCAATTCTAATTTTCAAAGTGTCATTTTCTTCCTTAAGGTTCTAGATCTCCTTTTCTAATTCATTTACATTCCTTTCATAATTTTCTCTTTTTTCTTGGATTATTCTTATTTTTTTTTAAAGTTTTTCTACCATCTCTGTCATTTGACTTTTAGTCTTTTAAAACTCTTTTTAGGCAGGTGACCATTTGACATTACAACTTGGGAGTCTCTTTGCATCAATATTCTCCTCTGAAGATGAACCCCAGTCTTCTCTATTCCCATAATAGTTTTCTATGGTTGGATTCTTTCTCATTTGCCTGTGCGTTTTTTGTGGTGATAGCTTACGTTTTGTAATCACCTCTAGCCCTGGGGTGTGAGGGGTGGTGTCTCTTGCCCCAGATCTTCAGTTCTCCCCTCTAGCCTAGAACCAAAGCCAAACCTCCAACCTCCTGTAAGAGCCCAGAGCCAGGGGCTTTCTGCTCCACTGATTCTTCACTAACCAGGCACGTGCTATTCCTTCTCACCCCTGCTGCTCTTTGCAGCACAGCTAGGTCTAGTGTTCCTCGTCAGCAGAGGTTCCCTTAATCTTCCTGGGCTCAAATGCCCAACTCTCCTCCCTATCTCAGGGTGAAAGTTCCTATGGCTGGGGCCCAGGCAAGCTCTTAAACCAACTAACCCCAGGGCTTAATGCTTATTCTTTTTTTTTTTTTTTTGCATTTTTTTAAAATTTATTTTTGACATGTTTGGTTTTCAGCATTGATTTTCACAGGCGTTTGAATTACAAATTTTCTCCCCATTTCCCCCCCCCCACTCCAAGATGGCATACACTCTGGTTGCCCCCAGTCTGCCCTCCCCTCTGTCACCCCATTTCCCTCCCATCCCCCTTTCCCTTCCTTTCTTGTAGGGCAAGATAAATCTCTGTGCCCCATTGCCTGTGCATCTTATTTTCTAGTTGCATAAAATAAAAAAAAAACAAAACTTTTTTCTCCCCTCTTCCCTTCCCATCCACCCTCCCTAAGAAGTCAAGCAATTCAACATGGGCCACATGCATATCATTATGTAT
>CM053622.1:116600290-116633770 GCA_028646595.1 Phalanger gymnotis
CTTGGCGAATTCTGTATACCCAATGATTTCGAACCATTCAGATGCATACATATATATATATATATATACATATATATATATATATAATCCTTTTTGAGATCATAAATTCGGCCTTCCTACTACATGACCATAGAGAAACATATGAAGACTTGTAAGAACAGATGCAAACTAAAATAAGTAGACCCAGGTTGACATTGTACACAATTGCTACAACAATGGAAATGGAAATCATAACAACAACAAAAAAAACAAAAACAAAAACACTGGTTGCTATTAAATTTTAATGACCCAAAAGGTCACCAAAGAAGAGATATGATAATGTACCTTCTTTCTTTCTTTGGAGGTATGAGTGTGAGATACTATATATATAACATAAGATTTAGTTTATGTGCAGCTCATTTTTCTGGTCTGATTTTTCTCCCTCTTTAAAAAAAAATAGTCATTGTTAAAAGGGAGGACTCTGGAAGGGAGAGGAGGAATGATATATTTGGAAATGTAGGTAGTATAAAAGAAAATATATCAAATAATATAAAAAGAAAATAAAGAAAATGGTAAACCCTTAGCAACTGAAATTTTATCTTCTGTTTCACCATCATACATTACCATTGCTCTATATTAAGTATATTGTCTTCCTGGCTAAGGATAGTACCTACATTTTTTGTAATTACATTTACTCATCTCTTTAAAGGTAAAATAGTCCTCTCTCTTTCTGTCACTTAATATCAACATTTTAAGTATTAATTTGGCCTCGCTTAGAAGGATGATAACCTTAGGCACCTCAACTTTTGCTGAAGACTTGAGTGACTTGGCTTTTTCTAAATAAAATTAATGTTATAAGCTTCTATATGAATAATGGGGACTGTCATATTTTTATATAAGAATAATAAAGTATAAGGAAACAATTATTCCTAAAATCAATGCACATATACTTAATTTTTCCTACTTATATAAATGTAGTAGCCTTTTAAAAAGGGGCAGGTAGGTGGCACAGTGGCTAGAATGACAGGCCTGGAGTTAAGAAGAGAAGTTCAAACCTGGCCTCAGACACTTACTAGCCTTGTGACTCTGGGAAAGACACTCGTTCCTGTTTCTCTCAGTTTCCTCATTTGTGAAATGAGTTGGAGAAGGAAATGACAAAACACCACAATATTTTTGCCAGGAAAACCCCAAAGGGGCTCATGAAGATATGACTTAAATGACTGAACAACAACAAAAGTTTAGTGACTGACTCTCGTGTGCATAATCAATGTGACTTTTTTTCCCTGATTGCAGAAGCAATGCATAAAAGGTGCAGAGGGGATAATCTAGACTCGACGTCATCAAAAAAGAGAGCCAAAATTAGTTCTAATGCAGAGATAAAGAGTTGAACTCTAGTATGCATTAGGTGATCTTTAATGTCCTTTCTAAATAAAAATTCTTATTTATAATCTGATTTTTACATCTAGCAAGTCAATTGTGACGATGATTAAGTTGTGCTTTGTCTTCCCTTCATGTGTTATCATACAATAGGAAAAAAGATAAGAGAGGGAGGGAAGGAAGGGAGGGAGGAAGCAAGGAAGGAAAGGAGGGATGGAGACAAGGAGGGAGGGAGGGAGACAGAAGAGGGATAGAAAGCAGAGTTGAAGGATGGGAGGGAGAGAAGGAAGAAGCTAAGGAGAAAGAAAATACATAATAAAGAAAAAAGAAAGGGAGAAAAGTCACCAGATATTTTAAAACTTATCCATATGTTAAGTTGCATTTTCTGTTTTTCATTTGGATGTCTAGAAAACTATATATAGAAAACTAACACTATAGAGAAAGCTAGCACAAAAAAGATATATTTTAAATATGTTAAACTTTGATATTAAAAAGTCCTTCTCTGAACTCTTAGTATTTATTCTGGCAATATGGATTCCAAGCCTGGAGCATTTTGCAGAGGATTTTATTAAATGGTTGGGGAAAAAAAATGATTACTCTATAACTGCGTGAGGGGCCAAGTTGGCTTAAGAGCATTTAAAGGAAAATATTCTTCAGTTCTGTTTTGAGAGAGACAAATATATGGTTTCAGAATCTCTCCAGGACCTTTGCAAAGGAAAAAAAAAATTAGGAGACAGAACCAGAAAGCTGATTTTTCAACATGCCCCTTGTATACAGCTTGCATATGTCAGAGATTTTAAGGGAACTCCTTGAGAGATGGATTCGAGGCTTCTCTTTTGGTGATGCAAAATATCAGTTTCTTCTCTTGAATATTCTTACCTACAGAATTTTATTTTTTTTAATTTGCTATTTTTTGAACAAATAGGATTTTGCTTTACTAATTTCTTAAATAAATAGGCTTACTTACTAGTCTATATTTGTGATGATCTTTTATTTAACCTAACATATGCTAGCATTCAGTCAAGCTTGTGAATTTAAGCCTGGTACTCTTTCTCTCCAAGGGATAGTGACCAGACAATACAGTTTTGTTGCTTTTGAACCTTAAAAAAAGTCTTCTTGATTGGAAATATTTAGGAAGGCAGATAGATATATTGCTAGTCAAGTATCCCCTTTCAGAGGAGATCAGACTGTCCTGCCTTATTGGACCTTCTCCTCCCCTGCAGGTAGGAAACACCATCTCTCTTGGGGAAGGGTGGGTAAGATTCCAGAGCAATATGTCTATACCTCCCTGTAAGCCATACTGTGACAACCAGTGTAAATATACACATCTTACAAGGACAGAAATGTATTTATTAAGGGAACCACTCAACTCTAATTTAGAGAGGTCATGGAAAGCCATAAACAAATTGGGTTTCTCATCACAAAATAATCACATGATACTAAAGAATACAAGAAACATGAAAGATCAAAGTTGGAATCAAGGAAAGTATTATTACTCCAGTTGGATTATTAAGTGTTGTAGAATCATGTTACTGTACATGATAGAACATAAGGATGTTGCAGGCATTGAAAACACCCAGCCCAACATTAGAAATTAAAATATCTATTTTATCTGGAAAGAGGAAGTGTGACATAATAGATAAGAAAATGCCCTTAAAGTCAGGAAAACCTAGGTTCAAGTCCAACTTCTATTGGCTATGTGTCATGGGAAACTCATTTAAAATTTCAGAGCTCTAGCAATTCTTTAGGACTATAAGTTGCAGGTGGTAGAGGGAGCTTCTTCAGAAATGAATCATAGATCTAGCATGAGTCCTTTTATAGATGGGGATGACTATGTTTATTCTTATCTACAATGCATTTAGCAACCATATGGTGACTGCTGGAACATGACCATTTCATAACTTGTTTAGCTATGAGAAAACCTCCTATGACAAACTTGTATGCATAAACTCCCCCCACCTCATTGAGGTTGTAAATATCTACTTGTGTCTTTATGAAACATTTCTCCTTTCTAAGCATTTTTTTTTCTGTTGGATGGGATTTAAAGAAAAATCACCAGCCTTTTCACCCCTCAATCCACCTCTCCCAATCTTGTAGAGGAAATTTGTTTAACTTCTACATCCAAGGTATATTTTTAATATAGATTTCTTACATTTTAAAGTTACCCAAATACTATTACTGTATCATGTATTATTACTGAGGTGATGGTTTCAATAGAAAATAAATTATGGCTTCTCAGAATTTGATTTGATGCCCAGAATTTGGAATTTTATGCAAGCCTATATGGAAATTATACATACTCACTGCCAAAAGCAGGTTACTGTAAAGTCTTTTGAAACTGCACCAATTTTTGTGTACAACAAAGGCACTAGTTTCAGAATCCCCTTACACTTAAGTTACAGACCTCTACATTGGCCTTTCTAGTACTGACATTTTATTTTTGTCTCCAAGATTTAAATGTGTGTGTGTGTGTATATGTGTGTGTGCATGTGTGTATTATGGAAAGTAAAATAAATATCTGAATATAATTTATTCACTACTAAGTCAAGTCTATTGTGAATAATATACATGCTTTGGAAACCAATCATTTTATTTTATTTTTTTGCACTGGTACACATTGAGGTTGTTTTCATTCATACTCTAGGTACTTTCTAATTACTATCTTACAATGGATAGGTGATTATACAGATAATATGCAATGTACTATCTTGTTATCACATTGTTCCCATGACTGTCATGGCTTTTTTAATCTTCTTAAGGGTTTAAAGTTTTAGAAAAGAATTAGAATTTATTTCCCAGTACTTAATAATCATAGAATTGTTAAATCATTCAAGTCAATAAGATATCCTCACAATAAAATTTTTATGCAACTAATGTTTACATTGTCCTTCAAATTTTGCAAAGCCCTTTACATATATTATTTCATTTGAGCCTCATGATGGTACTGTGAAATTAGTTTTGATTTCTCCATTTTACAGATGAGGAAATTAAGGCTCAAAAGGGTTAAGTGACTTACCTATGGTCATACAGCTAGTAAATGTAAAGGAGAGATTTGAATCTGTCTTCTTAATTCCAAATCCAACTCTTTATTCCCTTCTATGCTGCCATTCTAAATGAGATATACATATCTTAGGATCATAAATGTAATATTACTGTATTCAAAAGGAAAGCAAAATATGCAACTTCAATAATGTAAATGGAAGTAATGATGAGAAATGTTTCAATCTTTAGGGGAAAAAAGTATTCCTTCATCCTTCCCTAACAAGTGAGAAATCTTGCATAAAAAAGAATTTTTTAAAAGGGGGAAAAATTGTTCAGCAGAACTATGGGTATGACAGCATATAAAATATTGAACACCCATTGTCCCCCATCTTTGCAAAAAAGGGAGGGAGGTGCATTTTCTCTTATTTTTCTTTTCAATACTATGCAGTATTGAACTTTGTCAGTGGGAAAAAAATCTTTAGTGTGTGGGGGTGGGAGAGGGACATTGATATTGACAGCAAAGAAGCCCCAGGGCATAAGGCTCTCCAAGGATTAGGGGACATTGGTTTGCACTGTCATAAAAGTATAGCAATCTTACATTCTGTTGAACCAATGGAAAAAATATACAAAATTACAGTCAATGAAATTTATTTCACTTGTACTTAAATCTCTTTATAATACTTACAATGTGTTTTCATAATTGAGAAATTCAGGGCATATTTTTGCTCTCTTGACAGTTTAATATCATTTCTATTTTGAAAAAAAATGACACCCTGAATACTGCCCCCAATAACCTAATGTTCTGTAAAGGAGAGTACATTTCTTTTTATCTCCTACTAATGTTTGGAACAAGGCAGTAGGTCATATTCTGTGAAGCCATCACACTCCAACAGACTCTGTTCATAATAACACATTGTTCTGATTATTTAATTTGGTTGCTGACAGTGTGTTCACTAAAGTATGACATCATTAAAGAAGATAGCCTCTGCCCCAAGAGCAGAATCTTAAAATTCACTAATCCTGATACTCATTCAGAGAAATGCACACAACACCACTGAATGGCTCCACAAGGAATAGAGTTCCTTTACAAACAAGTCAGCTGTCCTTGTGAAAATGAGCATAATGTTTTAAATGTCAATGCCTGTAAAAGTTAAGCAGTCAAAGACTAAATTTTTGAGTGTGTCTAGGGCTATGCTGGTAAATGTTCAAAAATGCACAGTGCAATTTTAAATTTAATCTAAATTATTAACATTTTCTCTGTCACTTTCTTAGGTCTAGACTTCAAACAATGAGTAAAACAATAAGTCTTGTCCTGATTTGTATCTTTCAGATTTCTGTATTGTAAATGCTCACACTAAATATTTAACAATCAGAGATGTTTTGAGCTGGTTCCAGCATATTTCTGAGTATTCAATACTTGGATTTTTTAAGCCAGCTAAAGAATTTGGGGGTAAATAATTCAAATAATAAGGTAACAAATCAGCAACAAAACAAAAACAGGCCATTCAACCTATAGCACAATATGGTATAGCAGAAATAACGAATTTACATAAGCAAGTCATATAGCCTTGTTGAACATCAGTTTTCCCATCTGTAAAATGGACATAAGAATAAATACAGCACTTACCACTCATGGTTTTTGTGAGGATGTAATGGCATTATTAGATGCATTATTTGATGCAGTTAGTGCCACAATTGATAAAACACTGGTCTTGGATTCAGTAAGACTCATTTCCCTGAGTTCAAATCCGGCCTCAGACACTTACTAACTGTGTAACCCTGGACTAGTCACTTAACCTTATTTGCCCTTCATTTGCAAAGTGAGCTGGAGAAGGAAATGAATGGCAAACCATTACAGTATTTTTGCAAAGAAAGTCCCAAATGGGGTCACAGAGTCAGACACAACTGAAATCACTGAACAATAACAAAAATGGTATCATATGTGTAAAATGCTATATGTTTTAGCTATTATTAAAATCATTATTGTTGTTGCTCTAAATGAAGTCTAAATTAAAATCAGAAATAATATATAGAATTTATTAGCTCCAGATTTGTACATTGGCTCTGTTCAGACAGTAATTAGATAGCAAGAGTATGATATAAAGAGAGAGAGGAATTTTAAAGTACATTGCTCCTACAATTACTTGCTTATTTATTTACTTACTTGCTAAGGCCACTTACTTATTGCTAAATATCTCTAAGTCTTAGGAATCTTTATCATATCCCTACTTATCTTGAATACCAGACACTTAAAAGTGAAATTTGGTTCAAATATTTCCTATTAAATTTTCCATCGATATTTTTTGCTTAAACGCTCTCAAATTTTTCTTGAAATTAAAATAGCTTTTTTTTGTTTTGGGATACACTCTATCCTTTGTTTCACAACTCTACCCCTAGATAGAATGGTAAAAGGTACAAGCTCCAGTTTGTCTTTTTTTTTTTTAAATGATGTAACTGTATAGCAAAATATCAGAGAAGATACCAGCTTGCACTGGTAGAAGGCATATCTTCACCAATGAAAATACAAGTCTAGCTTCCAACCCTTGTATAGTTGAAGATAACAGGATAGTAAAGTTCTCTATCCATTTTGAGTTTTTGCAGTAAAGATTTATCTTTCCTAGGGGATATCTGGGATATGGGAGACCAGGAAGTAAAGTTTTCAGCAGTTACATACCAATAGTGATAGTTGTTTGTATCTCTGGCTGGTTTATTAGAAAGTATAGCAATGTTATCTGCTAGGGTGCTTGATAACAAGTATGGACAGCCAGACATACATAATATCTGTACTAGTGTTTCCCAACATGGAATCAAACAAAGAGAAAAACAACAACAACAAAAAGCAGTTGGCATATTTCCATGGACTCAGTTGAGTCTTCATTGACATATACTCTCCACAGCATACAAATTCTGTTGGATACAAGGGGTAAGGTAACATATGGCAAACATATAGTAAGAACAAGTCCATAAATACAGAAGCGAGAAAATGTACACATTCATTTCCTGCAAAATCTATGAAACCATATAATGTTATTTGGCTGATGTGGACTTTAGGGACATAGAGGGATTATGGTTATCAGATATTGGAATGTATGGGTTGACCAGGATTCTGGGTTTTGAGTAGAGACTAGAAATGGAAGTTTTATGGAAAGGAGTATTTCTTGTGCCCTTTTGGATTGACTGCTGCTTTAGATTCATGAGAGATTAAAGACAGGGGAACAACTGATTTTGTGTTTCACAAGACTATCATCTCTTCAGATCTGTTGCCTTCCAATGAGAGAGTTAAGTGATATTCACAAGGTCATAGAATAAGTATATGTCAGACACATAACTTCTTGACTATGAGGTCAGTGTTCTATATTACTTCTTAATGAATAAAATAACATATGTAATTTAGAGATTAGAAAACCAGAATTTTATCTCAGAGTATTTTTTTCAATAATCATAAGATCTATGTTTAAGATAATATATTTATACTACGAGCTAGGATGGATTAATTATGCTGAACTAAGGAAACTAGTCATCTTGTCTTTAAACAAAAGAATTAGGATGAGATAGGGGCAGCCATAAAAAGAATTATTTTTTTAAATATGCTGCAAGGAACACAACAAATTTGTAAAAAAAAAAAAAGAGGCTTAAAGTTGTAACAAAAAATTTTATTCCAGTCTAACACTGTTGAGTCTAAACATATATACACACGTATATTTTTTTTCTTTTCCTCATGAAAAATCTTTTTCATTCCTTAAAGTTTTTGAAAGTGTATATTGAATAGTTGAGTCAAATCATGAAGACTCTGGCTGAGAAACATCAAAGGAATCTCAGGTAGTCCTAGTCAGAAACACTGCCGGTTCCTGAACACAGGGTAGACTGTAATCATGGTATTGATTTCCACAGAGGATAAGGTATACTTAAAAAAAACACTATCCATATTGAGTTTGAAAAGTAAAAACTACAAATCTAAAGAAGTAGGAAAATCAGTCTACTGACAGAAATATTAAGCTATAAGCTTTAAATATTGACTAATCAGCATGAAAACAAGGTGGTGCTACTACATATTTGAGGGTGTTCAAACATTGAGAGATTAGGCAGTTTAATCCTTGCATTACATTTTAGATGAACCTGGGTGGGAGACAGCTTCAGAAGTAAGTTCCTTTCACTATCCTATTCTCTATTTGCAACAGATTTATCCAAATGGGTAATTAAAATGAAATGCAATTTTATCTAGGAATATGTCTGATTTTCAGGTAAATGTATTTACTATAGATAAGGCTTTAGGATGGTAGGAGCTATGGATTAAATATTAAATGGCTTCACATTAACCTGGGATAATTTTTACAGAATAAAACTACCTTCAAAACAAGATTCTATGCAAATTAGGAATTCTCTGAAATAGATTGTTTCATATAATGAGTTAAAAGGGAAAGCTATGGAAATATCATATGCTACAAAAATCTAGAGCACACAAGAAAGACTAGTATGATAGATTGAACCATGCGGTGGGTTTAAAGGAACAGTTAGAGAAGAGTCTTATGGAATGGGCAGTCATAAGTGAGTTGTGATCTGCATTACATGTGTATATATACACATTGATGACCTCCTAGAGCCATTGGAATATTAGGATAACACATCCCTACTCATCTGAGTTTAGACAAAAATAGTTATGAGTGATAATTTCTTTCATGCAACAACGTGGTATAGTATAGCAAAGGCCCTAAACTAGAGTCAAGAAAGATCTCTAATAATCAATTGAAATATAATATTTAATTCTTAATGTCAAAATAGTTTAAATCATCTTTTTTTTAAAAAAGTTTTTTTTTTGGTTTTGAGGAATAGGCAAAGGAAGCATTATGTGATTAAATAAATATCTATAGAATATGGCAACTTCAAGAACCACAGTAGGTTTTTTTATAATAGAGATATTTATTTTGAATTCCAAAATATAGAGTCAATATGGAAGAATACAGGCTGGGATCCAACTGAACTCTTCCAAAATTCCCTTCCAAACAGCTTTAAAATAACGACTCAAATCAAACTCTAGAGCAGCAGGATCAACAAAAGGTCATTTTGCCAGCCTAAGATTACTTGGGAGAGTAACACCAGGTTGAGGTCGGCCTAGAACATGGCAAGAACACTATCTATGGGCTTGAGAGGATGTACTGCCAGCAGCAGCAGCAGCTTTGAAGGCATTCAGCCCAGAACAGTAAAGGGAACAAATGAGTGCACTGAGTGCCACTGGCACTGACTGGTAATTCTATTGCCCATAAACAGTTCTGGAATCCAGTTCCAGGGAGGAGAGGAGTTCTTATGAGAGGTCACAGTGGAACAAAGGCCCTGGTTACAGTTCTAGAACTGAGAGGAGTGCTACCATTTGTGGTTGCCAGAGAGTAGGGGCCCTTCCTAAGTAAAGACCAGAGTATAGACCAGGAAAGCAGTGATCACACCTGTCCCAGGATAATACCACCTTGGAAACACTAAAAATTTTGCAGAACCCCCAGAACAAGCTCTAAAAATAGCAGCGAAAAAGAAGTCTAAGGCTTAATAGGCTTGACCAAACCCCAGTCAACAGAGCCCAACTTTAACATAAAGTCCAATGTGAAGAAATAGGCTATGAAAATGAACAAACAACAAAAAAGAACTTGTCCATCAAAAGGTACTTTGATTGCAGGGACTAACAGTCCATTAACTTAGAAGAAAACAGCAATGTGAAAACAGCCACAAGTAAAGCATTAAAGAAAAACACTAATTGGACTCAAAGCCTAAATAATTCCAGGAAGAGTTAAAGAAAAATATGAGTGGTAGAGAAATAATTCAAAAAATAAATGAGGGATACAAGAAATTTATAAAAAGATAATAACTTGCTAAAAGAGGCATGAAAAAATACTGAAGAACCTATCACATTAAAAAACAGAATTGACCTAACAGTAAGAGAGGTGTAAAAGTTCACTGAACAGAAGAACTCCTTAAATATCAAGATTGCCCAAATTAAAAATGATATACAAAAGCTCACTGAAGAAACATGAAGTGTGCAAATTTAGAGACATCCCTTAAAATGTTCATATGGACTATTTGTGCTTGATTTGTACTAGGGCCTTCCAAGTTCATATTGGTCTGATCAGCCACAGTTGGAAATATTGTACCTTGACCCCAAAATAGGGATGTCATTTTGGTCCTCTTCAAGAACAAAACCAACAAAACCAACCAAATTTATATACATGCATACATGCATATATACACATATACATACACATACAACTGTATATTCTCTCTCTCTACTCTCTCTCTCTCGAGCTATTAGCTCACTCCCAATGGAAGAGCTACTTCATAAACTTAATTTTGCACAAAGTGTTACTCTGCTCTAATTCGTGTGCTTGTGATTGCTTACCTTTATGGCATTTATATCCTTATGAATCTTTATCCATAGGAGTACATGGAAGTTACATTGATTAACTATAAATGGGTGGGATACATTCCTCATGTGCTCTCAGGAAGTGGGCTAATGGCAGGTAACTCAAGGGTTCATGGAAGGGACTGAGTAGAAAATATTCTAGAGGTAGAGAAGAAGAGCACTAATTGGGAAACTATTTAGATAGAAGATGGAAAACTTCAGTGTTTGTTTTTTTAGGATATTGGGCACCAAAGCACAATTCAACACAACAATTAGAAGTAGGAAAGAGTCATCTTTAGAAAAGTAAACATCTAGAAATTATTCTGCCATGTTTGACTAGGAATTTTCCATAATTTCTATCGAGATTCTTAGTGTTCTTTCCTGAGTCACTTATTCATTAAACAACTACCAGGTGCCAGGTACTACACTAAGCACTGTAAAGAAAAGGAAAAACAAACAAAGAAAACACCATCACTACCACTGACAGAACAATCGCTGCTCTCAATAAGCTCAGTCTAATGAGGGATACAACAGGGAAGCAGCTATGTACAAAAAGAATACATACAGGATAAATTGGGGGTAATCTTGGAGAGAAGGCCCTAAAATTAAAGAGTAACATAAAGGTTTTCCTGAAAAAGGTGAGACTTTAGATAAAATCTGAAGGAAACCAGGGAAACCAGGAGGCAGACATAAGGAGATATAGCGTTCCAGCACAGGGAATAGTCACTCAGAGTTAGTACATGGAGTATCATATGCAAAGAACAGGAAGGAGGGTAGTTACTAGATCATAGATTATATGGAGGAGAGCCAGGTACAAGAAGAATGGAAAAGTAGAAAGGAATCATGTTAAAAAGGACTTCAAAAGTCATTCAATAGAGGATTTTATATTCGATCCTGAACGCAAAAGGAAGACACTCAAATTTATGGAATAGAGGAGTGATGTGGTCAGAACTATATTTAGGAATACCAGTTTGACAGATAATTGGAAGATGAATTGAAATGTGAAGACTTAAGGCAGGGAGATCAACTATCAGGCTATTGTAATAATCTAATTGTTGGATCGTGAGGATGAGACCACACACCAGAGTAGTTGAAATAACAGAGGAGAAAAGAGAAAGGCGGGTAGGGGGGATTCAAGGATAATGTCTAGATTGTCAGACTAAGTAAATAGGATGGTTGTGCCCTGGAAATCAATAGGGTAGTTAGCAAGAGAGGAGGCTTTGGTAGCAAGATAATGAGTTCAGTTTGGGACATGTTGAATTTAAGAAAGAGGAAATGCGGTTTGGGACATCTGAGTGTCAATTGTAGATGTGAGAATGAAGATTGGGAAAGAGATTGACTGAACAAGTAGATCTGGAAGCCATTCAAATAGAGATAACAAAACCATGAAATATGATGAGATTACTATGTGAACTAGCAAATAAGATGAGAAGGCCCAGGGCAATGCCCTGTGATATACATTCTCTTAGAAGGCATTACATGGATTACAACAGAGATAGAGTGGTCAGGTAGAGGGAAAATGAGGAGAGACCATTGGCACAAAAACCTAGAAAGAAGAATGTATCAAAGGAAAAGTGATTGAGAGTGTCCATAGCTATAGAGAGGTCAATAAGGATGAGGACTGAAAAAAGCTCGTTATATCAGGCAGTGAAGTGATGATGAGTAACTTTGCAGACAGCAGTTGAACAGTGAGGTTCATTACAAGACTGAAAATAATTAAGGGGAAAGTGACTGAGAAGGAACAGGGAGCAATTGAAGATTAATGAGAGAGTGTGTATAAGAGAGAAGGCAATATGCTGGAGAAGATGTGATTGGATAGGATCGTTTATGCATATAGAGGGATTAGTGGAGACAGAAAAACAACCTCATCTTGTGAAATAGGAGTGAAGGAAAATATAGCTGCAGAAGCCTTTTGAGTGATGTGCAACTAGTAATAGGGCAAAAGAGGAATCTCTTGGTGAATTAATGTACTTTTCAGAGAAATATGAGGGAAGGTTCTCATCTGATAGGGTGGGCAGAGGGGAAGCCATGGGAACTTTGAGAGGGATGAAAATAAATAAACTACTATGGTGGATGGGATAGTGAAACATTTAGGTTTTGTATAAAATGCCTTAATGTGGACCCAGTTAAGATTATGTAACATAAACATGTAGTGGACCCAGTTCCTACTGTTTAGTAACTTTCTTTGGGCTTCCTTCAGCAATAAATAAGTAGGAACTAAAGCAGGGGATGGTGGGAATAGACCAAGGGTGATGTTTGGAAGAGCATTATTTTTGATACGATTAAAGAGACAAGGAAGTAAAAAGAAGAGGACGGTGTAGAATTTGACTGGTTAATATATAGAGAAGGGAAGAGAATGTAGCTAATGCAGGGGTGATGGCTCAGTTAAGAACTGAGAAGCAGAGAGATTGGAGAGCACAGTGAGAAGAAAGAACATTATTTGGAGTTTCAAGGCAGAGGGAGAGGTGCAATAACAACAGCTTATGATCAGATAAAGTAAATTCAGAGTTCATGAACATATATGTGGAACACTTTGGGGTTATGATATTATCTCCGTATGTACCTGTGGTGAAGTAGAAGAACAGGCCATGTGAAATGAGTAATTTGAGGAATTGAAAGGTTAGGGTAATTGAGGGAGCATCAATGTACATGTTGATGTCCCATAGTATGAGGGCTACATTCAGGGAGGAGCAAAAGTCTATAAGCAATACACTAAACTCACTGAAGAATGAAAGAGATTTTCCTGGAAGTCTGTAGACAATTGCTACCAGAATCTCAATTAAGTGATACATGTGTGTACAATGAACCTCAGAGAAGGAGACATTATTGAGTGATAATAGTAGATGGTACACCTGGAAATGGCAATGATGAACAAGGAATAATTGAACTCTGCCTCGATCAACTAGTGAGTCTGGGATATGAATGAAAGTACAATCAGTGTTGTGAAAGATCCCTAGGGAGGCTGTATCATCAGGAGGTTGCCTATTTCCTTTCTTCCTTTCTTCCTTTCTTCCTTTCTTCCTTTCTTCCTTTCTTCCTTTCTTCCTTCCTTCCTTTCTTCCTTTCTTCCTTCCTTTCTTTCTTCCTTCCTTTCTTTCTTCCTTCCTTCCTCTCTTCCTTCCTTCCTTCCTTTCTTCCTTTCTTTCTTTCTTTCTTTTTCTTTCTTTCTTTCTTTTTCTTTCTTTCTTTCTTTTTCTTTCTTTCCTTCTTTCTTTCTTTTTTTCTTTTTTGTTTTCCTTTTTTTAGAAAATAGTATTTTATTTTTTACAATTACATCCAAAGATCATTTTCAAGATTCATTTTTATACAGTTTTGAGCTCCATATTTTTCTCCCTCCCCCTCTCACTACCCTTCCCAAGATGGCAAGCAATCTGATAAAGGTTATGATGGAATCCCTAAAAAAAGCTGCTCCCAGCCCTGATATTCTAACTTCCTTACAGGCCTCAGTGAATATCAGGCCCACTACCCCTACCTAGCCACTCACTCTGCCCCCACTCAATATCGTAACTTCTCCATATATGCCTCACTGCTCACTAGAACAAGAGGTGTGTCTATGAACTGATATTTTCCACAGAAACATCAGATGTGTCCATGCACTCAACCATAACCACACCCATCTAGTCTCAGACAGGACAACAATACTCAGCCAATCAGAAAGCAGCACCACCAGGATGCCTGAGCAGGATGTGGACGGCAAAACAATAGAAGGGACTTTCCCTAAGTAGGCACCTGTGCAGTAATAGCAAAAGCTGTCTTTTAGGTGAACCTGTGCCATAGAGAGAAACAAGGACTAATTGAACTCCCCCTCGAGCAACTGGTGAGTCTGGGATACGAATGAAAGTCAACCAGTGTTGTGAAAGATCTCTACGGAGCCCATCATACATCCCTGTATGTATGATAATGATATTATAATAAATAGTCGTTATCATACAAACCCCACCAAAATGGGTTTTTCTTTATGTGTTGTAGGTAATCTCATGCACAGTTCCACTGTGGTTGGGACCCCATCTCCTATTACCTAATCCCTTAACAAACCACTCCTGCCTTTCCAATATTCATAATTTCTGTTATATAATTACATCTTTACCCTATAAAAATCTATCTTGCTTTCTTTGAAGTTACTGGTTCCTCTTAGAACTTAGCCTGCTTCCTGAGAGGCATGAATCTCAGTAAATGCGTATACTTGGATTAGAGATGTTCTGACTCCGAATTCTTTGAGACGATTCCACCACAACACATAATGAAATCACAAGAAGTTATAGATAGGCAATCATGTTAAACATACTTCCACATTAGTTGTGTTATAAAAGAAGAAGAACAAAAGGGAAAAGCCATGAAAAACAAATAAAAAAGCAAAAAAAGGTAAAAACAGTATGCTTCCATCTGCATTCAGATTCATAGTTCTTTCTCTCAATGTGGATTCCATTTTCCATCATGAGTCTTTTGGAATTGTCCTGGATCATTGTATTGCTGAGAATAGCTAAGTCAATCGTTTTACAATGCTGCTGTTACTCTGTCCTGGTTCTACTTACTTCACTCAGCATCTGTTCATGTAAGTATTTCCAGGTTTTTCTTAAATCCACCTTTTTATCATTTTTATAGCACGATAGTATTCCATTACATTCATATATCACAACTTGGTTAGCCATTCCCTAATTGATGAATACTGAGGGAGACTATTTTCTTTTTTTTCTTTTCATTTATTTATTTTTCATTTTCAGCATTCACTTTTATAAGATTTTGAGTTCTAATTTTTCTCCTCCTCTTTCCACTTCCTCCTCCCCAAGACGGGATTTAATCTGATATAGGCTATACATATACACCAATATTAAACATTTTCACATTAGTTATGTTGTAAAGAAGAATTAGAAGCAAAAGGAAAAACCACGAGAAAGAAGAAACAGAGAAAGAGAACATAGTATGCTAGCTCTGCATTCACACACAGTAGTTTGTTTGTTTGTTTTCCTGGATGTAGACAGCATTTTCCATCATGAGTCCTTTGGAGTTGTCTTGGATCCTTGCATTGCTAAGAGATAAGTCTATCAAAGTTAGTCATGGAACATTGTGATCATTACTGTTTACAATGTTCTCCTCATTTCCCTCAGCATCTGAACTCAGCCTGTTCATCATTTCTTATGCAACAATACTATTCCATTACATTCATATACCACAACTTGTTCAGCCATTCTCAAATTGATGGACACCCCCTCAACTTCCAATTCTCTGCCAGCATATAAAGAGCTGCTCTAAATATTTTTGTACATATGGGTCCTTTTCACATTTGTATGATCTCTTTGGAATATAGCCCTAGAGGTGGTATTTCTGGATCAAATGGTATGCACAGTTTTATAGCCCTTTGGGAATAGTTCCAAATTACTCTTTGGAATGGTTGGATCAGTTCGCAACTCCATCCACAATGTATGAGTATTCCAATTTTCTGACATCTCCAACACTTATCATTTTCCTGTTTTGTCACATTAGCCAATCTGATAAGTATGATGTTGTACCTGGGAGTTGTTTTGATTTGCATATCTCTAATCCATAGTGATTTAGAGCATTTTTTCATATGACAATGGAGAGCTTTAATTTATTCCTCTGAAAACTGCCTGTTCATATGCTTCGACTATTTATCAATTGGGGAATGACTTTTATTTTGTAAATTTGACTAAGTTCTCTACATATTTTAGAAATGAGGCCCTTATCAGAGACACTGGATATAAAAATTATTTCCCAGTTTTCTGATTCCCTTCTAATCTTGGTTGCATTGACTTTGTTCATGCAAAAACTTTTTAATTTAATGTAATCCAAATTACCCATTTTGCATCTCATAATGTTGTCTATCTCTTGCTTGGTCATAAATTCTTCCCTTCTCCATAGATCTGACAGGTAAACTATTCCTTGCTCTCCTAGTTTGCTTATACTGTCACCCTTTTTATCTAAATCATGTACCCATTTTTATTTAGCTTGGTATAAGGTGTAGAGCGTTGGTCTATGACTAGTTTCTACCATACTATTTTCCAGTTTTCGTCAAATACTGAATTCTTATCCCAGAAGCTGAGGTCTTTGGATTTATCAATTAGTAGATTACTATAGTCATTGACTACTGTGCTTTGTGTACCTAACCTGTTCCACTGATCCACCACTCTATTTTTAGGCAATACCAAATAGACATGTTGATTGTTGCTTTATTTTACAATTTTAGATCTGGTATGGCTAGGCCCCCTTGAGGGAGCCTATTTTCAATGAGTGCAAGAAGATGGAGCAAGCAACAATGGAAAAACATAATGGAAGTGTTGAGTAAACTTTGAATGAGAGGTTGGGGGAGGGAGATAGGTTGGTGAGGAAAATAATAAATGAATAGTCAATGGAATATGGTAATTGGGTTTGAACAATAACAGTCAGGAATTCAGATTGACTGGATTGTGGTGGGTTTGATGGTTAGCAAGATGTTAATCATTGAGAAATTAGCTCTGTTAAGTTATAATCCACAGGGGTTCTTTTTTGTGACTGGAAAGGGAGGTGGGGGTAGAGTTGTGTGGTGAGAGTTCTGTGCAAGGGAAAAACAGGCCTTGTGGAGATACAGGCTACTACAGATGCTACCTGTTTATAGTCTTCTTTATTCCCCTTAAAGTCCTACTTTTAAAAATCTTAGAAATACCTCAAAATAAAAATTTTTGCCTCACTAAAAATACTTTTTTTTGCTGCAAAAAAGCATTTTAGAATCTTAGTCCCTCATCAGAGAACTACGTTGATGAACATTCTATTATAAACCTATAGGTCAACATTAAATCATAATTCAACTGCTATACTAAAGAACACAAACATACACCAATGAGAAAGGTGGAAGATCCAAGTAGTCATAGGGACTGCCCTTCTAGAAGTAAAATATTTGACACTTTGGAAGGGAAGGACAAGGAGGAGGAAGAGAGAGAGGAAGAGGAGGAGGAGGAGGATAAAATGAAGAAGAAGATTCTTACATATTTAAGCTTATAATTTAAAGTGAGATGAAATATTTCTTCACTGGAGTCACTCCTCTCAGAAATGGCTATAATACTAAGGAATGATATTTTATAGTGATTTCATATGATGAGCATAATTCTGCAGAAAGCCATTTATTTAAACAAAATTTCATTACTCCAGATTCCCTATCTAAACTTTAGTATCTGTGTATCCTTTCTTTCATAATGCCATTCTCTGCATCCTTTGTTTATTTTTTATAGGCTGGGAATTTTCCTTTTAAGTATTTTTCCATTTATAAATATTTAAAGAATGTTTAAAGGAAAGGTATGAATAGCATTTCCATATTCATTTCATGTTGATTTAATTTATATGAACTTGGGAAATAAATATATTTAATCGTATTTTGAGTGAGAATTAAAGGGGGAAAGGAGACAGAAGAAAATAAGAGCAGATCCCATACTTTTAAAAACATATTCTTGTTCATATTTCTTTCTGATTGATTTTGTTTTAAAGTTTCACTCCTGATCATTCATGTTTCACAAGATTGGCGAAGCCATAGTCTACATGAGAAAAACACGTTCATTGCCAAACTGCTGCTGGTTACTGAACACTACGTGAAGTCTCAGTGTGGGAAAAAGGAAAGCCTGAAATGAGCAGAATTGGGGTTATAGAAATTTCAACAAGAAATGAGCTAGCAAGTAGGGTTGCTGACGAGCATTCAGGCAAGCAAGTTGTCTGGGATTCCGCCTTGAGGTCCTTGGGTGAACATCACAGAATGTATTTAAGGCCCATAAGTACTAAATTTACTGTCACTGGTTTTGCCTGTTCACTGTGGCTGGCATGTCTACTTTCAATTCAAGATCTTAAAATCCCTTCTGAATCAAAATGTTGCATTCCTTATATTTCATCAAATGTAGTTATATTTTATTCTCTCCTTATGTGTTTCCTTTCTCTCCTGAGAGAGATAATGGTCACCAGCTAATTGAAAAATGTAGGCAAACAGTTTACTATCTGTGACTTTTTCAATATAGAAATCTATTTGAATTCCCTCCACCAAAGCAGATAAAATCCACGTGCATTCATGCATGCACACACATACACACACACACACACACACACACACACACAATTATGATAGGTTTATTTAAGTATAGAGAAATTAAGACTCTTATCTAGAATCATACATCTAGTAAGTATTAAAAGTGAGATCTGAACCCACAAATTCTTGAGTCTAAAGCCAGACCTTAATTCACTAAACAATACTCTCTATGCATTGAATAATAATATCTTTAACAACATCCTCCTATACTTTATGATTTGTATATTGGTCTCTGTAATATTTGAGAGGGAAGCAATATAAAAAATAAATCCAAATATAGATTATATCCAAAGCTAGAGTCATATTTGACTTTCAGGAAAGAGAATTTGGAGGAACCAATAAGCTAGTCAACAGGTAACAAATGCCTGATACGTGCAGTGTGGCATATAAGGTCATCTGGAGAGATGAAATGAAAATGTAAGCAGGCTTTTGCCACCTTAGAGTTCATATTTTACCTGAGGAACTTTTGTGAAAGTAGACTTTAGGACTCTTATAAAAGTACAAATGAACAAATACAAATTAACTCACAGCTCTGTGGACCTGAGGTACAGTATGTATAATGATCAAAGTGACAGTTTTGGAGGCAGAAAGACCTTGCTTCTAGCCCTACCCCTGGTATATACTATGTGACCTGATCAAATTACTTGATCTCTCAATATTCTAGGAATTTTTGTTTTTTTTTGCAATTGGGGCTAGGTTACTTGCCCAGGGTCACATAGCTTATAAGTGCCTGAGGCCAAATTTGAACTTCTTGATTCCATTGCTGGTGTTCTATCCAATACACACCTAGCTGCCTCTCAGGCAATTTGTAAACATTATAGGTTACAGAGGTGTTGATGATCTCAATCGGTGGGAGAGGTTTAAACTTAGGGATCTTCCTACGATGATAAAAGTCCCAGGTGAGAACAATCTGTGAACTTACGGGGCTTTGGGCAGACAGAAATAGAGACAGACAATAGATGATAGATAGATAGATAGATAGATAGACACCACATCATTATTGCTCAAGTATATTGTCACAGTAGTTGTGAACTTTTGCTAAATGATGAATAGGCTTTCTATAAATATTGACTTTTTTTCTGACAGTACAGAACATAATAGGAATATGTAGCAAGTAGAGCCCTGTGGAAAATAGCCTGTTTTTTCTAATAATCATAATAATTTATATTAGTCATCATAATGTATTAGTAATTAAAGAGAAGAAAAATGTCATTATACATTTGAATATGTTGATCGTTATGTGAATGCATATGCGTATTTACAAATATAATTCATACATGTATATGTGTATTTATTAATATATTAATGTGAATGTATACATATGCAACTATAAATGTGTGTGCATGCATAATTGTATACATGCATGTATCATGTGTATATATACCCACACAGAGTCAAAATTTTCTGCTGTGACATTATATGAGTTTGAACCACCTGATTCTGGGACAGATTAAGAAACCTTCAATCATCTAGGAAGTGAGACTGCCTACTCTCTGCTGCCACTTACTGAACCTGTGAATAAGACCAACAAGATGAATTCCCCTGCCTAACACCGAGAAAATCATCTGAAATGAAACATGTTAGGAGGCTGCCTGCTTAGGTATCCTTGGCTATATGGTAGTTATCAATTGATATCATCTTACTTTCTAGCTATTTGTAAGGGAGAAAGATCATAACATTTTATCCAACCCCAACTCAGATCCAACCCCCAATAGGAACGATTGGAAAAGTTTGCAAGAATGTGTCATGTGCCTGAATTGTAGTAACCAAGAAGTTTATTCTTCCCAAGGCTAGAAGTTCTTGATATACAACTGACATGATATGCTTTCTATCATAATCATGAGTATGCATGTGTATGCACACATGTTTTTTGAATGCATACATGTATAGACATTGTCCTCCAAAATTGACCTAAAGCTTGTACTCCCACATTCTTGATGTTCTCTTCACTTCTTTAGAAGGAGTAGGGTACAGAAATGATTGCAAAAAGGAAGATAAGGAAGAAAATGGCACGTTGCCTGACAAGTAGAATAACAAGCAGAAGATGCCTGAGCTATCTTGTTCTCTTTATGCATTTATTGGTGACAGAGCTTTAGGAATCTCTTCAATTCCAAAGTTTTCTTATTGAATATAGAAAACTAATCTTGTTCTCCTCCTTTTTTACTGTCTTTATGTCTCTCTGTATCTGTATCTGTATCTATATCTATATTTCTGCTCTCTCTCTTTGTCTCTGTCTCTCCTTCTACCTCCCCCTTCTCAGAATGATTCAGACCAGGAAAACCATATGGCTTGTACCAACAAGGTAGTTTCAGCTGGTCCTGGAAGAGGTAATCTAAAGCAATTTAATTCCATACTCTATATAAGAAATATTTGTGTATCTTGGATCTTTAGGGTTAGGGTTCCTGATAGGTATTATAATCATAATTTATATAACTTTTTAAATAAATGTGTGTTTCTATTAAGCTATAAACTTCCCTGAAATCCCATGCCCTTGCTAGTTCTCATTAAATATCTCTCACAAGTGAATAAAGTAGTCTGCTTATGCAGTGAGATTTATGTAGATATTGACTAAATTTGTGAAGTTATTGACTTGGAAGAAAGAGAGTGGGGTACAACTCTCCTGATACCATCACAGAAGTGGGATCTTAACAAATCTAGCAGAGAACACAGTCATATATTTCCTTAAAATAAATTTTTATTCACATATTTCTTCATTACCTACATTTCCTAATAATCCCTAGGTCTCCTCCAACCACTCTTTCCTTTAGGAAATGATTTTAGGAAATTTCCCTTAAGAAATGATTTCTCTGGACTACAAGGTATGTATTATTGGGCTAACTCCATTAACTACTTATATAACAGTTGTACAGTCCCACTTTGAGTTTTGTTTTCCTTCTTAAGTATCCATTTACTAGTAATTAGCTTCTCTTGGTGCCTGAAGCTTACTCTAAGAGAGTTCCCATCCATAATAATAACATATTCCTCTTCAAACCCTTTTTCTTCTTGAAGTGACTTGCACAAGATTGTGGTGATCTGCTGTGAGAATACTTGAAATATTTTTTTTTCCATATATTCTTCCTTTGAGGTAATGAAACCCCTTCCCATTTGGGTAGTGGTGGGATGGGTGTTAAATCACATAGCAATTGGGGTATTGGTCTCAGTTTCTGATATGTATGCCAGCCATTTATTGACCAAGTACACATTGTGTTCCTATTAATCAAGAATGCAGGGTCTGGCAAGATTCACAGTTGTTTGAACTGCTAAACTGATAGTCAGTTGAGGCTGATTGACACCTATTCCTATATATTCTTGCATTATATCTTCCTTCATTTTTTAATTATGTCTCTCAGGTAAGTAGTTTCCTGTAATTCAAATCCAATTTCTTATAAGCTACTCTGTCAGGCTAACATAACCTCCTACTTTACTGGGAAGATTGTCTATCCATCATGAAGTCTTTCTACCTCTAGACCTTAGAGTTTGTATAGATCTTCACCCAAATTCTCATCCTTTTCTCCAGTTTCAGAGGAGAAAAATGACTCTTATCCTTGCCAAGGCTAAGCTCTCTGCTTATTCTCCTGATTCCCTTCTATTCTATCTCTTCTAGGACTTTCCCTCATCTATTGTTTTCTCTCTCTCAAATTGTCATTCTTTATGTCCTCTTTCTATGCTTCCTATATTGTCATTCATTTTCTATCATAAGGAGGATAAACAAAACAAACAAGCAAACAAAAACATACCTTTGACCTTGCTCTCCATTCAAACTATCATCTTATTTCTTTTCGTTGTTGCTAAATTATTAGAAAGAGCTGTCTTTAATTGCTGCCACCACTTCAACACTATTTACTCTACAAATCCATGCAATATGACTCCCCCCATATTCTATTGAAATTGGTGCCCAAGTTAGCAAGCGTTATCTTCATAAGTGAGAGTGGTATCCAAGTAAGTATCCAAGGTCAAGTCCCAAGAAATCTCCTCTGTTTTCACTATCTCTGTCTACTTTCGTTTGAACCTCTGGACATCTGACATTCAAATGTCTATGCTCAAGGTTGATCTCCAGCCACAATTACCTAACTGCTGCTGAGCTGTCACCTGGATCTCCTTCCAGAACCAGAAATTCAAGAAGCCCCAACCTGAAGTCATCATTTGCTCCCTCAATCTATCTTCTTCACTACCCTATGGTGCATTACCTTATTTTACCACTATCATCTTCCTGTAAATACAGGCTCAAAATATTCTTTGATTTTTCTCTTCCTCTAATCCCCTACATCTAACTCATCATCAAATCTTGCTGATTAAATATGTGAAATATTTCTTATATTCAATCGCTCAATTTTATTCACACTTCCATGCCCAGCTCCCCCCCCTTTCTTGTACTTTTGTAATAATATTTTAAAGGGTTTATCACATTCCAGGCTTGCCATTTTCTAGTATTCCTTTAACAAAACTGCCAAAATTATCTTCTAAAGGCTACTACTCTGAACAAAATCTTCATTGCCTGTGCCTCTCCCATCCTTCTGCCATTTTCTAGGGAGTAAAATGCTATCTGCTTAGCCCAGAATTTAAGTTATCCCACAAAGTGGGATCCCTCTCCAGCCTTGCTTTTGGATTCAGTCATACATTAATCTATCTCATTCTTTTTCTTTTGCATTCCATGAATATGTGCTGGTTGACTACCATGCCAAGAATGCATACACCTACCCACTCCCTCATCTAAATCTATTAAAAGTCTTCTTTTTTTATGAAAACCAAGCATCCTCCATGAAGATGCATTTTCCAGACTTCTCCAGCTCACATTTTTAGAACACCTTTCCAGGATCCTCATTGTCATAATTTGATTCCATCCTTTATCATACAAGTTGCAAAGTGGATCTAGCACAATAGTGGGTTAGTAATAACTTGCTGATTAGAATTAATTGGAAGTGAAAAGAATCACATGTAGTACTGCCTCACAAATAGAGAAGAATCATGATGGAGTGGCTACAGTTGGCCTTAGAGTCAGTAAGACCTGGATTCAAGTCTTATATCCAAAATATACTGGAAATGTGTTCTTGAGCAACTGAATTAATCTTTCAATGTCTGAGCCAATACTCTAGCTTTATAAATTGAAGGATTTTGTTGTTTTTATTGTTGCTGTTCTTCATAATCCTATCAGGAGTTTTCTTGGTAAACATGCAAGTGTTTTTTTTTTCCCTATCTAGCTCATTTTACAGATGAAGAAACTGGCAAATAGGATTTAGTGACTTGCCTAAGATCACACAGATAGTAAGTACCTGAAACCACATTTGAACTCAGGTCTCCCTGACTCTAGGACCCAGTGCTCTATCCACTGCACCACATAGCTGCCCATAAATTGAAGTACAGTTGTCGATTTCCTTTGGTAGAGGAACAGTTACTACAGGGATACTTTCTGCATCCGTGAAATCATTGATTGGGGTGGTGAGGAGAAGCCTTAGAAAACAACAAAGATTAGTTGAAGAAAAGCAATGATCTTAAGGAATTTGGATAAGATCCAGATAATATAATATAAATTGAATTCAACAACATCATTCATCATAATCATTCATCACCACATGCCTTAAAAAGTGAAATTGTTATAATGTGAAAGAGAGACTGTTTTAACCAAGTTGTTAAGGGGTTTAGTGGAAAGAACATTCATCATAGGACCTGGCTTCAATTCCCACTTCTGATGTTTTTTAATCATGTGATCTTGGACATGTGATTCAAGCTCCCTGAGATTCAGCTTTTTCTCCTGTGCAATGACAGGGTTAGCTATTGCTTACTTAGCACTTTAAAGTTTGCAAAGCCCTTTACAAATATCAGCTCATTTTATCCTCAAAGCAACCATAGGGGTGGTAGTTTCTTTTATTATTCCCACTTAAAGATGAAAAACTGAGGCAGACAGAGGTTAACTAATTTCCCCCAGGTTACCTAGCTAGAAAGTGTTAGGGTTCAAACAGTGTTCAGACTCCATATTCTGTTCGGTATCTGACTGTGTGAGTCACCTTCCTTTCCTCTGAGGTGACTTCCACCTTCGTATTTCTGATCTTATAATTCCATGAACCCTATAGGAAAAACAGCATATATACGGGGAAAAGCATATTGCTCAGCTCATTACATATAAACTATCAAGTTCTCCTTAATTCATAGTCAAGCAATGATGAACTAGACTCAGAATTAAGTAAAAAAAATTATGATAGAAAGATGGAACTATATGTCACTGTGGAAATTCTACAGAACCTTAAATTAACCCCAATTTCTTGTTTAATACACTGCTAACTATGCTGGGCCTTCCATTTCTAATAAACCTGAACCTTCTCCTATATATTATCTCCATTAATTAAAATGGTGTTCCTCGAGAGCAGGGGCTATTTTGTCTTTTTCTGTTCTCATCCAGATTTCTTCCACAGAGCTTGGCACATAGTAGATAATAAACACTTCTGTTTTCATTCATTCACCTAAATGACCTCTCTAAGGCTGATACCCAATGGTGCTTAATTCTGGATCAAATTATACACACATGCATGCATATATGTGTGTATGTGTATATGTACCATAGATGTATATATATATATATATATATATATATGTATGTATATATGTATATATATACATACACACACACATATATGCATATTATGCAATCTACTTAGCCCAGCAATTAAGTCATGCTCAAAGTGATTCTATTTTCATTATTTTCTTTTTGAATTTGGCATCATATATTGATCCATCTCATTAATTTCTATTCCATGAATATGCACTGGCTAACCACCATGCCAAAACTGAATTTATTTTCACACTTCCCATATCTATCTATCTATCTATCTACCTATCTATCATATGTGTGTGTATTTTTTATACTCACACATATATATATTGAAGTTGATAGAACACTGAGCTTGGAATGAGGAAGATTCATCTTCATTAGCTCAAATCCTCCTCAGGCACTACATATGTGACCCTTGGCAAGTCACTTAACCCTGTTTGCCTCAGCTTCTTCATCTGTAAAGTGAGCTGGAGAAGAAAATGACAAACTACTCCAGTATCTTTGCCAAGAAAACCCCAAAAGCAGTCAGAAAGAGTTGTACACTACTGAAACTACTGAACAACAACTATATTGTGTCATACACAACACATACACACAACATATATATATATATATGTATATATACACACATATTGAGGCTATGTACAAGTGATGCAGTGGTACATAAAAATTATAAAAGTTAATAATCAAAAATATTTATTAAGATGCTACTGTGAGAAACAGAGACCAAGAGAAAAGGAGGGAGGGAGGGAAGGAGGTAAGGAGAGAGAGAGAGAGAGAGAGAGAGAGAGAGAAATATGAGAATGGAAAGCTTCTGGGATATTGAGCATAGCTTTTATTGAGAATATGTGTAAACATAGAGAGGAAATGGAAAGGATAAGATAATATTGACAGTTCAATAAAGAAACTACACATAACAATGAATTCACAAATCTTTCTAAGAATTGGGACAAAAAAGGAAATTCCTATATTTTCAAAAATTGCAAGGTATTTTGCAGAACAGAGGAGCCTTAAAACCATATTCATCCTATTAAACTGGCCTTGAAATTCAATTTGACATGGTCCATTCAGAATGATTATTGTGTGGATGTGGTTTGTCCTTCATTCTCAAAGAGGACCATGACATCAGGAAGCCGATGAGATGACTTACAAATGAATTGGATTTGAGTGAGGGAGGGCTGTGCAAAGTCACCAGCCTCACTTTCCCCTCCAGAGCCATCTGGATCCAGTGGCCAGTTATAGAACAAGATAACAGGAGTTGGCCCAAAATGCAATGGGCAACCTTGGCTTTTTGAAGCCAAGGTCGTTCTGACAAACCATAATCTGTGAGTAGTATAAGCTGGCCCAATAGGGACCCACCTAGCCAGTTCCAGTTGACCAACTCCTCTCCTCCCCTTTCCTCCCCTCTCCTCACTTCCCACCATATGGGGTATCATGCCTTTACCTGAGGGTGTTCTGCCAAAAGGAAGGTAAATTTGATGGCTGAAGCCTATCTAGTTATCTTGGGGTGTGCTGGCTAGATTTCTTTCTTAAAGACCATGCCTTAAACCCAATTCACTGGGGCCCTCATTGATTGGAGAACAATAGGTCCCTGCTGAAGCACTACTTAATGGTTACTTTTTGGGCCCTCCTGGCTCAGAGTGAATGCAAATAGTAATTGTTTCTCTTTTGTCCACCAACCTTGAGAGTCTTCCTCTCTCAGTTTGATTTATCATTATTATTATTATTATTAAAGGGGCCATACGTTAACTCAGAATGATTCTGTTTGGGAATGAGAATGACAGGGCAAGAGCACCAGAAGAACATGGCCACACCCCTAACTCCCTAACCAAAAACTCCCTATCTAGTGGCACTATGGACTGAGGATACTAGAGACCTTATTCTAGGATACAAATAATTCTTAAGGATGCAGTGAGAGTGTCTCCATTACCTTTGTAGAACCTGAAATTTTGCTCACTTTCCTACATTATGCCTGACAGTAGCTTAGTTTTCTTTAGCCCTTTTTGGAACTTCTTCCCTCCCTTCCCCAAATACATGTCTTTCCTTTTTGTAAACAGAAGAAGGTCCCTTTTCCCATCCTACTAAAGTAAATATAGCCCTACACATGTATTTCGAACACTCTCAGACACATATTTAATGTTTTGGCCAAATTTGATGTTTAATATTGAATTATTTAGCACATTAAAATCCCCTTTGGCTATTTCTTCTACCCTATATTATTTTAACTCCAGTTATAAAAGTTTTTTTTTAATTAATGCATATGTAACTGGATTACATAGCCCTTATTAATAGGGGAATTATTGTATTAGTGCCACTATGAATGTAATTGTTTTATATAGCTTGATTTTGAGTAAATATATTCAGATCTTCATTGCAGTTACGTCAGGAACCCACTTCTAAAATGAGGTCTTGTGCTGCTTCAGTTTTTAAGTATTTTAGGATAGATTGTCAATCACGTAGCATTTACATTCTTCAATAGAATTCAGGAACATATATTCTAGCTTAAAAATGCCTACTGACTTCAACTGCTATTTTGATGATGAAAATAAAGTCAAAGTGGAAAATTTAATGTAAATGTTTATGTTATAGTCAGGTTTATCCTCACACTGAATTATTTCTAATTTAAGATCTTCAAATGAAATTTCTTCTATTTCATAAATATTATTTTTTAGATTTTCTGCATAAAATAATTATTTTAATCGTATTTCAACTAATACTTTTGTTTAATTTAAAAACATATTTTGAATAGGCAACTTTATCATTTATACTTTAAATCAATCAACTGTGAATTAAATATTTACTTTGTGCTAAGTTCTTTGTAATTTTTTCTAAATACTAGGATATAAAGTAAAAATGAAATGAGAAAGCAAAAAAAAAAAACAGTTCCTGTCCTTAAAAAAACTTAAATTCTAATAAAGGATACAACATATATAAATCAGAGAAAACAACATAAGCGTAAAGGGGGTGGAAGGTATCTTTAAAAGGGATGGTGCTAGAAATTGAGGGAACCAGGCCAAATCTTCTGAATAAGGTAAAATTTGAGCTGGAAGTTGGGAAAGCACAAGGAAAAGCCAATGCAAAGACATGGAACCCAAAGATGACTTGAGGGAGGAACATTAAAATCAGTCTATATGGTTGGATCTTAAGAAGGTGTAGAGGGGAGTAGAAAGTATTTGAAAGGTAGCAAAGGGCCAAGTTATGAAAGGAGACTGCTAAATAGGAATCACACAGGTAGGAAGAGATCCAGGACAACACAGAGAGTATTCAGAATGATAGTTTGGTGATAAATAGTATCAAATTCTGAAGAGAAGTCTAGTAGGATTAGGAACGGGAGAAAACATTAGTTAGGTGAACTAAGAGATTATTAGTAACTTTGGAGGGAATAGTTTCTGTTGGAGAATGAGGTTGGATCAGATTACAAAGGGTTTAGAATTGAGAGAGAGAAAGTGGAGGCACCTGTTTTATGTGGCTATTCGAAAAGAGTTTAACTGAGAAAAGACATAGAGTTATAAGCAAAAGTTGGTGGGCATACAAACATCTCGTGAGCTTTTCATTTCTTTTTTTGTTTTTGTTGCTGTTCTTTCCTTTTGTCTTTTCTTTAAGAGTAGAAACGCATGAAGATATCTGTAGGCAGCCTAGAAGGAGCCAGTAGATAAAAGATAGAAAATTAATGAGAAAATGGAGATAAAAATGGAAGATCTGCTAAATCACAGTGAGTTGTGTACAGTGCTGAACTTGGAGACAAAAAACCCTGGGTTGAGACTACAATTATAATATTTATTTCCACAAGTCACCTAAACAAATCGAGCCTTAGTTTCTTTATCTGTAAAAATGGAAATAATAATACTTCTCCCTTTGGTAACAACTTCACAGTATAATTGCGAGTTTCAAATGATATTTTTGAGTTATTTGTAAAGTGCTTTGTAAATCTTAAAGCTGTGTGAGAATTTGTTATTATCATCAACATTATTGTTATTGGGAATCATCTACGTATCTACTATTATCATCTATTATTGCTATTGTTATTTTGAGGAAAATTTCATATCAAAATTTAGAATTTTAAGATCTCCATGACAGTTATAATGGACATTTTTGTATGTTTTTTCTTCATTTCATTTACATCATAGCAGTGATGATTACCTTATTTCTTTACTTTAATGCATTAAGCCTTCTTGCCCTAATTAGCTCAGCCTTGCTGGCCTTTTGTCTCCTTATCTGTGAATGAATATAACTGTTTAACTAGATATTTGTTCTTCCTTCTATGCTTCTTCAGGTATTTCATTATGTGCCAGATTAGAAGAACAAACAAAAAAATCAGTGTATGTAAGGCTTTTTTTATCATTATGAAACTTGTTTCTTTCTACATGGAAAATTGCCTTTATGGAAATTCCTGTGTGAAAATTTCAGTAACAAAGATAACAACTACCCTAACACTTTCAGTGTTGTAGTTATTGGAGGGCTATAAGGTGTGTTCAGAGAAGACTAGTACCTCTGCTGTGAGGGCAGCTGAGTCTTTTTCATGGCCTTCTTCCCCCTATGGTATCCACTTGATCCACCTAACTCTCACCTGTGGCTCCACGCCCAGGCACACTGTTTTCAGCAGACAGGCTAAATCAGGTTGAGGATAACCAATGGTCTCAAAACCATCAGGGAGTTTAGGGGGGTTTATACCCCAAGCATGTGAAGACTTCCACTCATGAAATAGGAAGATGAGAACAATTTATCCTAACAGCCACAAAGGCATCTGAAACAGGTACTGTGGAGCACTTAGAACTTGGTTAGATATGGAGGACACCAAGGTCATCCACTGCATCTCTAGCCATCACTAGTCATTTAGACTGTCCTGCCACTGGACTGTGATGACTCTGGAAGAGAGAGTGAGGCTGTGAAACTCTGCCTCCCTTAAATCCAGTTTACACATGAACCAAAAGACATCACCCATACCATTTTACCATTTTTACCTATCTCAAAGTCCTGTGGCAATAGGCAACTGACAAAGCAGCAGGTATGGATACAGTGGGATCTGCAGTCATAACGCTGCACACAGGCAGCCCAGGTCATAGGGTCATCTTCTCACTGGAAGCAGAAATAGAATTCAACAGAGCCTGGGTGTCTGAACAGCCCTTCAAGGATAACATTGCTCATCTCCCAGTGTGAGGAAGGGGCTAGAAAATGGGGCCCTAAAAATTATCTGCTTACCCAACCCTGGACTGATTACTGTGGAAGATAGGGATTCCACCCTATCATCAAAACATGCACAAAAAAGTACAAAAACTTCTGCAAAGATGATTCCACTCGTCATTAGTACATGGAATGTGTACACACTTATAGACAACACAAAATCCAGTATACCAAAAAGATAAACAGTTTTTGCTGTGATGGAACTCAGCAGGCATCCCATCCAAATAGCCGCTCTGAGTGAAAAAAGGCTGGCAAATGAAGGCCACCTTACTGAAGTTAGAACTGGATACACATTTTTCTGGAATAGCCACAATGAAAGGAGAGCACCAGGAAGCTGGAGTAGATTTTGTACTCAAAATTAATCTAGTCAATAAGCTTGTGTGCCAACCAAAAGGAGTGAATGACAGGGTCATGATAATGTGATTGCCACTTGCAGGAAAATGCTATGCCACCATCATTAGTTCATATGCTCCAACAATGATGAACCTTGAAGGGGTCAAAGAAAAATTCTATGAAGTCCTGGAGACCCTTATCATCAATGCGCCAAAAGAGGACAAGCTTTTACTTCTCAGTGACATTAATGCTAAAGTAGGCTCAGACTACCAGACATGGCAGGGAGTCCTTCAGAGGAATGGAGTTGGAAAGAGCTACAGCAGTGGTCATTTACTACTGAAGACATTTGTATCTCATGACCTTCTCATCACCAACACGGTCTTCCATTCATTTAAATGCAATAAAATTTCATGGATGCACCCTCACAGCAAACATTAGCATTTAATAGACTATGTGACTGTAAGGAGAAGAGATAGAATGTTAGAGTGATGAAGGCAATATGTGGTACAGAGTGCTGCACTGATCACAGACTTCTCCTTTCCAAGCTAAATATTCATATTCAATAAAAGTGGCAACCCCAAGGCAAAATCACTACCAGAACTGATGTCAATAGATTAGATCACTTCTCTGAGCAGCAACAGTTTGTGGTTAACTTGGAGGGAAAGTTGAGTGAACACGTAGATGGCAACAGTTGAGCAGAAAAGGAGTGTGCAGCTTTCAGAGATTTGGTACACGACACTGCTTTTATTCATCTCGTCAGAACATCAACACAGGTTTGATGAATGTGGTGGAGAAATTCAGAAACTGCTAAATGAAAAATGAGAGTTCCATAGCAGGATATTTCATTCAGATCTAAGAAGACAGCATTTAATTCCATAAAAAATAAAATCTAGCAAAGCTTAGAGAGATGCAGGATTTTAGCTCAGTAAGAAGGCAGATGAAATTCAGTTTTATGCTGATAGTAACAATCAAAAGTGCTTTTTATGATGCCCTGACGGCTATTTATGAGCCAAAAACATATAGTGCATCTGTAGTAGGAAGGCCGAATTTATAATCTCAAATATAATCATGCATGTGTTTGAATGGTTCGAAATCACAAGGTATGAGAGATTCTCTAAGTAGAAAACAACAAAAAATTTATTTAGGCCCCACCGCAGCAGATCCATGAACCAGCTTCTCCATTCCGACATCTTGACAAAAAGACTCCAGGCCCAGAAAGCCCGCCTCACAAGAGTAACCAGGAGGCTACAGAAAAACAAGATAGTATTTAGCCAAATCATTTTTACTGGCCTCAAGTTCCAGCTCGCACTCCTGGGTCTACACACGGGTCAGCTCTGCTTCCTCAGCTTCCTGCTTCCACAGCTTCCTGCCTCCGCAGCAGCTTCTGCTTCCACTGTAGTTGTCTCTTGGCTCGCCTTTCCTTGCAGCCGAGCCTCTGGCGTTCTCAAGCCCCGCCTCAATGACCAGAGACCATTGGTTCCCGAGTTGGCCCCTCCTAAGTCATTAATCTACACCCACACAGGTTTCATACCTGATAGGGCTTTGGGCCTGGGGCTTAGCACTTAACAGCTGAAAGTACTTCCACTCAAAAGAAACAAAAGCCATGCTAAGGAGACAATTTTGCTTAACAACACAGCATCTCAACTACTCAGTACTGATGAAGCCACAATGTTTAGTGATAAGGACATGATCCTAGAGAGATGGCCTGAACACTTCCACAATGTTCTCAACAGACCATCAGTCAATGCTGAAGCCATTGACTATTTACCTCAGGTTAAAGTCAATCCCTCTCTAGACAGATTTTCAACTGAAGAAGTTTTCAATGCCATTAGGCTGCTTTCGTGTCACAAAGCACTTGGTGCTCTTTCTATTTCAGCTGATATTTACAAGGTAGGGTGGTCCATTGTTCACATAAAAGCTGACTGAAATTTTCTGGATTAAATGGCAAGAAGAGGTTATCCCCCAGGAAGTCAAGGATGACTCCACTCTTTAGCTCTATAAAGATAAAGGAAATAGATTGTTCTATGACAATCACAAGGGGTTCTGTCTCTTAGTCATTGCTGGTAAGATTTTTTTCCAGTCCTCCTTAATAGGCTGATTCTTCACTGGAAGACAGTCATCTACCTGAGATCCAGTGTGGCTTCAGAAAAGGCTGAAGAATGGTTGATATATTTGCTGCCTGACAACTCCAAGAGAAATTCCAGGAGCAGAACAGAGGTCTGTACAAATTTTTAGATCTGATTAAGACCTTTGATACTGTCAGCTATGAAGGTTTATCGAAAACTGCATCAAAATTTGGTTGCTAGAGAAATTCATTCATATCACATGTCAATTTCATGACAACATGCTTCTCTGGTCATCAGTGCAGTAAAACAAGGCTGTGTGCTTGCTCCCGTTTTTTTTAACATGATTTTTTTCAGCCATGTTGTCAAATTGCTTCTATGAGGATGTAGTAGGAAGGCCGAATTTATGATCTCAAATATAATCATGTATATGTTTGAATGGTCCGAAATCGCAAGGTATGAGAGATTCTCTAAGGAGAAAACAACAAGGAATTTATTTAGGCCCCACCGCAGCAAAAACTTGAACCAGTCTCCCCATTCCAACATCTTGACAAAAAGACTCCAGGCCCAGAAAGCCCAT
>CM053622.1:116634270-116677666 GCA_028646595.1 Phalanger gymnotis
GTTTTTGCTGCAGTGGGGCCTAAATAAATTTCTTGTTGTTTTCTCCTTAGAGAATCTCTCATACCTTGCGATTTCGGACCAGTCAAACATATACATGATTATATTTGAGATCATAAATTCGGCCTTCCTACTACAGCCTTGAACCCTCAGGGCCCTAAGACAGGTATATAAGATCTGAGGTTGGCATTTTAAGGGGATATACTCTTTGAAAGAATAGGAGTGACAAGACTCTGGGCAAGCTGTTAAACTGTCCTGCCCCGGCTATCTGTAACCCAGACAGATAGATTTTGAGGCTTCTCTGGTAACTATGAATCATGATTTCAATCAGACAAGGTCTGTCTGTTGATATTTTTAATTCCTGTTTATATATACCCTGACATTCAAGGGGCTGATCTTTTCCCCCCGACCAAAGTGAATGATATATGTGTGTTTGATTAAACTGAGATTGTTAGCCCCTTAAAGTTGCTTTCCTTAGAAAAGCTGATCAAAGAACCTTTGTTGCCAGCCCTTCCTGTGTGCTGTTGTTGTTGGTCTTACACAGCCACAGTACCTGGTAGCAGCACTGTTGTTACACAGTCATAGTTGAATAAACTGTAAATTAACTAATATAATGATGTCATTTTGTTCCTCTTCAAGAAGGAAGGACAGCAACCACCAAACAACCAGTTATTGGAAAACAGTACAATGATGCTAGCCTCAATCTAGACCTGAATTGTAGAGATTTGTATGTTTTACCATTAAGTTGCAAGTGGGAAAATGGATAATTTGACATATTCATAAAGGAACCCACTGTATCTTTTCTCTCCAATCCACTAGGAAAACTATCAATCTCAAAGTACATTTCTAGGAGCAACCCAATTGGGCTAACATTTGTATAAATCTTGGATAAAAAGAAATTTATGTTACAAAACCTATTGTCATTCACTTCAATTTATAATGAGGTTACTGTTTCTTTTTGTTCATTTTTAGCTATTACTCTGAACACAGATTTAGGCAGTTTTCTTCTCTCAGGGAAAATACAGTAACACCAAAATTATCCAGCATCCTTGCAAGGGAAAAAAGGTGTTCCACATGAATAAATTTAACAGATAACAGACTCACCCTTCAAACATATTTTAACTATTTCATACTGCATACTTTTTTAAACATCACATTTTAACGAATTATTTTCAGCTTTATTATTTCTAATTGTTACCCCCATTCACACACACACACACTATCTCTGTCAATTTAAGGCCCTCCCTTCCTTCGTAGCTCAACTCAGTCAATGCCTCAAGTGAATAAGCATTTGTTAAGTGTCTATTATGTGCCAGGCTGTGTGGTAAGTTCTGGAGTTACAAAGAAATGCAAAATCACTCCCTGCCCTCAAGTAGCCTTCAATCTAATGGGGGAGACACCATGCAGACAACCATATACAAACAAAATGCAGACAGGATAAACTGATAGTAATTTTAGAGACAGCACTCACAGTGGAGGGGACTGGCAAAGCCTTCTTGCATAAGATTGTATTGTCCTAACAACTTAAAGGAATCTTGGCAGTAGAGATTAGGAGGGAAATCCTTCTTCTTGAGGCTATCCCTTCTCCATCCAAGTCATTTACATCTCTAAAGTATTCTACCATTCCTCAAAATTTTTTATAGAACTGTGTCTATATTGATATCACTCTTCTACCCACATGCAATTATTGCATCCAGATTCTGTTTTTTCTAATTAAGTTTCTAAATAAGTTTCTTCAGGATAAGTTTTATGTCTCTATATATAATCTCTAGTCTCTGATACAGTGCCTTGGATGCAACAGGTAGTCAATTAACATTGATAAATTTGAAGTAATTATGTTATTAAGCTATATTGAATTCTTCATTGATTGTTCAATTGTTTCCCTCATGTCCAACTCTGTGACACTATTTGGGATTTTCTTGGCAAAGATAATAAAGTGGTCTTCCATTTTCTTCTCCAGCTTATTTTTTAGATGAGGAAACTGAGGCAAACAGGGTTAAGTGACTTGCCCAGGGTTACATAGCTAATAAGTGTCTGAGGCCAGATTTGAATGGAGAAAGATGAGTCTTCCTGACTCCAGGCCTGGTACTATGTCTATTGTTCCACTTAGCTACCCCATATTTCTGTCTACCTTTGACCCTACTGTTGAATTATTCCTCAAAGTGTAATTCATGTTAGCTAATCCCTACATTTTTCTGTCTCCAGATACTAGAGTTTAAAAAAACATAAGGGCCCCAGGCAACAAAGTTTTACAGTTGTTTTTTTTTTTCTGTTTACCTTCTCAGTTCGAGGCTATTAGTTGTAATTTTGTGTGGTTGTCAAAGTGTCTGCAACTTGGGCTTTTTCACATAATTTCCGATATTTGATTACAAAGTTATGGTCAAATAACTGATGAAGTAGGTAGAGAGACTGTAGGATGAGTTTACTATTTTGTTCAAGGAAATATTTCTCTAGATAAAAATTAGTTCCCATTCTAAAGTTTTTTTTTTTCAGAAAAAGTGTTTTCTGTGTTAACATTACAATTATAAATCTCTCTGTAATAAATAATGCTGTGATGACAAGCTTTTTCAATGAGCTACTGAGAGCAAGTGAGACAGAAAACAGAGAGGAAAGTGCTTGCTAATGATATTCACCAGTGTTGTGGAATATGTCCTACATGGGGTTCAAAGAAAAATTAATTGCTTATTGGTGATGACAAGTTTCCCTAAATGTTCTTATTTTTATGTTAGGGTAATTTCATCAAGCTCAAGAATGTTAGAAAGGTTTCTTATTGAAGTCAACATTATGAAAGTTTCCAATCTAACCATCCACACTAAAAAATGGAAATGAAATTTTTTAAATGACATTTTCCTGTTGAACATGTTCCATGTTCCTATGCCCTTGAAAAGTAAATAGAATGTGTAATTTGTGTGTATGTGTGTATCCTATAATTGAGTACTATAAAGAAAGTAGGCAGAAGCACAGTTGGGAAATTATGAAGCACTTTTTAAAATTTGTATCATATATTACATATCAATCAGTGAAAAATCATTTGTTAGCTACTACTCTCCACCAGGATCTATGGTAGGTGTTGGAGCCTGAAGAGCAAAAGTGTCACAGTTCCTGGCCTCAAGAAGCTTATATTTTATGGGAAGATGGAGAATATTTATACATGTAAGTATACAACAACAAAAGATTTACTTCATTAAATATTTCCCAATTAGATGTAAAAATTACCAATTTTTTTAATGTTGAGATCCAGATTCCCTCCATTCTCCCACTCCTCCCCCTTCCTTGAGAAGGCAAACAATTTAATATCAATTATACATGTGAAGATAGATAAGGTTAATATGAGGTTTTCCAAGTCAATAGGTAGCCCACATATATCCTTACATATGGTTGCCAACAATGCTATCAAACTCAAATAGAAATGGTACCATTAAATCACATGTAAGAATCAGTTTGGGCCCCTGACTTAAAAAAAAAACTACATATTAATATTATCTATGTTCTTTTATATTTTTATTTATGTTGTTAAATATTTTCCAATAATATTTTAGGGCTGGTGTTTTACAATGTTTAACATCTCTTGTCCTAGAGTACTGAAGAGGTTAAGTCATCTGGCCAAGTCACATAAGCAGTACATCTTAGAAGATGGACTTTATCCCAGGCTTTTCTGGCTTAAGACTGGCTCTCTCTCCACTACTATGCCACAAACATTGTGACAACCAGCTGTTATAATTGATAGAACAGTGGACCTGGAGTCAGGAAGACAAGTTCAAATTTTGTCTCAGTTACTTATTAGCTGGGTGAACCTGGGAAAGTCACTTAACCACTCATTGCCTCATTTTATTCATCTGTAAAATGGGAGCAATAATAATCTTTGCTATATCAAGGAATGTAAGGATTGGACCCCCACCCACATTTACCCCACCCTGCCCCTTGCAACTTTGGCAGAGTAGTTTAACAAGGGTCATACAAAATTAATCAGGTATGGACAAGTTGAGATTTGTTTCACTGGAGGCAGTACCTATATTAATGAGATCACAGACGCAGTGATTATTGTTGCAGTAATATGTCTCAAGCGTATATCAGATGAGCAACTGCAAATGCAATTGCCATTATCATGAAGCCAAGAAGTCTTTCTGCTTTGAGGGGGACATGTATTTGTTCAGTGTTTTAATATATTAAAATAAATGTATTTATTTTTCAAAGTAAATACATTTATATATCTAAAAATCTCATTTCCATTATGTTGTCATAGAAACCTATGCATATATACACATATATGTATACACACACATATATACATATACATACCTAGATATATCTCCAATCACTTTTTCAGATAGAGCCAGTGCCTATTTACTGACCAAAACAAACCTTTATTCATATGATGATGGTTATTTGAGCAAGGTTCTGGGGTCACTCTGTCTGCTTAGGTTCATAAATGATTTATTCAAGTGTAACATTTAGGATTGAAAAAAGAAAACATAAAGGGAAAAACTTAACAAGGACATAGAACAGTGAAGTATGCTGACCCTGATTAAATGTGACAAGTATTTTACAAGGTGTATACATGGATCATGAGCCTTTCCTAATGATTTTCAAGGCTACCACAATTTCATAAGGAGCTCCATTAATTTTAATGGAAATCATGTGGTTACAAAAGTAGACGTGAAATAGAAACAAAGTTAAAAAATAGAGCCTTTGTAATCTGTAGATCTATTGAACCAATAAATTATGATTTGTATACGTCTATTGATAATGAGCAAAGCCACTTTCTCTTTCCACTAAAAAAAAGAAACTCTGAAAGAAAAAAAAATGCCTTCAGATTCCAGTTTGCTGAAAATTATGTCCCTTCTCCTGTCCATTGTTAATCTTAAAAAAATAGAGCAATAGAGACACCTACTGGCCACTGCAAAGTGGGGAAGCTGTTAAAAAACTTTTATAGTTCTGTTCCAACATGTTGCTTGTTAAAATACAGTGAATTTGCATTTTCTTTGGTCATAGTGTTAACACCAAAGAGTGACTAAAACTTTTATTTGACAATGAGCATTCACCACATTAGGAAGAGCAGATTAGCAAACCCTTCATGCTTCAGACAGCATTTGAGAGTGAAATTTATGACAGGCTGTTTATTAAAGAGGCTGTGCAAGGTATAACCTAGAAAGATCTCCATCAACCTGAAGGGTTGCCATTTCTTTTTTTCAAATGAAAAGACAAGTTGGTTCATTACTAGAAGGACTAAATAACCAGGAGATAGGCAGTTAGGTGACACAGTGGATAAAGCACTGGACCTGAACAGGAAGTCATCCTTAGTTCAAATCTGTCCTCAGACACTTACTAGTGTGTGACCCAGGGTTAAGCATCTAACCTCTTTTTTGACTGGGTTTTCTCATTTGTAAAGTGGTTACAATAAAAATACCTACCTCCCAGGCTTTTTGTGCAGATCAAATGAGATAAAAATTTCTGAAGTAATTAGCACCTTATCTGGCATATAGTAAGTACTACATGAATGTTAGCAGTTATTATTTGAAAGTTCAATAGAACAGCCATTCAAATTGAGGGAAAAACTATTCATCTAAAATTATTATCACTACCATTTTGTTATAATTATTATTGATATTCCAATTTAGTTGTTTTGTGACAGAGCAGGAGTGAGGGATGCGACTGTGTTATATTGTTCTTGTTAGAAAGCACATTGAGAAGAAATTAATTGAGAGTGTATTTGTAAATGAGAGGGCTGGGCTTAATGATTGCTAAGGTCCTTTCTTAAAACCATATTCTAAGATCTTTAGGTTTTCCTTTTTCTGCCAATGGAGAAAGTCTGGTAAGTCTCATTCTCCAATCCTCAGGTCCCAAGCTGGGCAGCTGAATGTCTCTGCAAATTTACATAAGGAACAGAAAGGTATTCACTTTCTTCTACCGGAATTTGTTGTGGCCCTGTGCCTGCTGTTTCAGACACTTATTAGCCATATGAAACTGACAAAATATATAACCACTTTCGGATGCAGTTGAGAAATCTGTAAAATGGGGATATTGATAGCACCCATGAATAAACCTTTGTTATGAGGAGCAAATGAGGTAATACATAAAGTCCTTTATAAATCTTAAAGAGCTATATAAATGTAAGCTATTATTATTGTTATTAAGTGTTTTAGATTTGCAAAATAATCATTTTCTCTTCATAACCAACCAGTTATGTAGATGTCATTGTTACCCCCATTTTTCAAATATGGAAACTAGTTTTGAGAAAGATTAAACAATTTTCTCAGGGTCTCACAGCTAATAAGTTATCTGAGGCAGGATATAAATGTTGATCCTCCTGACCACAAATTCATTGATTGAGGCACAATTCCCCCTGGCTGCCTATCCATGTATAATTTTAATGCCTTTTTATCTACTCTTGGTCTGTAATTACTTTTTAGATGTTACAAAATGTCTTCACTCTCAAGCCCCTAAGCCTACTCAGTCCCCTTCCTTCTTAGCATATGACTCAGCTCCAAATTTCAATGTCAGAGATCGTTAGTGGTCTCAATTTTTTTTTCCTACTCATCCATTCTAAAAATCTATCTCTATATAAATCCTTTCTCTCCTATTATAAAGATCTCTTTTTGAGATTAACACTTCTTTATAAAAAAAAAGTCCCTTGGTACATTTCTTGAAGTTATTTTTTCCTCAATTGTGTGGTCTACTCAGAATCTTTGAAACTTGCCCATCTATTTGGGCTTCCTCTGTACCTACATGAAGGTCCCCTATCTTAATAAAAATACCAGAAACAAAACCAAAAAAGGTTTCTTTTGGCTTTACTAACTCAATCTGTTAACTATTTCACATTTTCCTGTAATAATCAAAATTCTCAAGCTGATCTTTTGTGACCTTTCCAAGTTACAGGCTTATTGATTAATATCCACAAATCTAGTTGCTCCCCCTGCAAGGATTTTGAGTTATTAAAATGATTAGTAATCCCATAATCTTCCAAATTACTTTTTCTTGTTCTCTCTGCAACTTTTGACATGGTTAACATCTCCTATTTCTTGAAATTCAACTTTCCTTGATGATAAATAATTGTACTTCTCCTGCTACCTTTGACTTTTCCTTCTGTACTGAGGTAAATGTTCACTAGATATAGAAATTTCAAGTTTAGTCTTGGGAAGATGGCACCAGTAAAATTTGACATGTGATATATCTACTTCAGTTATTTTGGAACTGGATTAACCTTATGCTATAGTCATATAGATACCCTGATGTCTGAGTTCAGAAATTCCTAGTAAAGACAATATTAAGGTCAAATGCTGAAAATGTATCCCTTTATGTCCTATTTTAACATATTTTAAATTTTAGTTCAGTATTTTTGGAGGTTATCTGGGCTGTAGGTTCAACCTGACATCACTTTAAGATTAATTTATCAACCTATACTTTAATCAATCAATAAACATTTCTTATGAATTTACTTTATCCTTACAAATCTCAAGGTAGCTAAAATCTTTTTGCACTGCAGGAATTTCAGTTAATGACACTGGTGTCCTTTTGGTCATGCTTTTATATAAGTCATGTTGTGCTGGAAGCATCTCAGAAATAAAAGAAAATTGCCCATGAAATGTTGACTTCAGGGATAGGGTATCATGCAATGTTTCATGGCAAGTCTCACTGCAAGTAAATAGAGGTTTGTTAGAGCACTGATGATTCTGGTCTAAGGTTTGGTGCTGAGGTAATTGTCAATTTGCCAGGTCTTTATTGCAGCATCAGTGATGTGACACACAGCAGAGGACAGTATGGATGATGGAAATGAAGACAAAGCCAGTGCCATCCTATGAAACACTACATAATAATTACAAAAAGATATTGTGAGTACAGTGATTCTGGCAAGAAGTATAGGGGCTGGGAATCCTACAGGCAGAATTTGACTTCATCAGGGAGAAATAATTTTTAAGATCTTGGAATGCCCTATTGATGACAATGATATGACGAAGAGGATAGAGTGTAGGACTTGGTTTCAGGAAGCCTTAGATTTGAATCTTTCCTCTGACACTTAGTAGTTGTATGACCAGAATAAAGGTACTTAACCTCTCATCCTCAGTTTTTTCATTTATTGAACAGGGAAAATAATATCTACAATATCTTCCTCAAAGGTAATGCATGCGAAGCACTTGACAAACTCTGAAGCCTTCTAAAAATGTCAGTTATTATTATTAATGTTGTATACAATATTAATGTGATCCATTCTCCTAAATCTATTGCTGGTAGCCTCAGTCACTCTTCATTTAGTTTGGCTTTTTAGGTGTCAGTATGAGGCATTTTTTTCCGTTACAATTAGGTTTAATTTAATTTAAAATATAATAATTCTCTTGTACCTTAGCAAAGGCAAAGGAAGAAAAGGGTTCTATAATCCTTGATCACAGGCAAAGTTGATATTGCCAGAAGCTAACATCAGGGGTGTCAAGTAAGGCCCTCCTATAGAAGTCAGTATCTAATCGGAGTCTTAAAAGAACCTTGGGCTCCTAAAAAGTGTTGTACATTCCTAGTGCATGAGATGCCCTCTACAAAGAAGATAAATCCTGAAGTTATCATCGTACAGGATTGTTTGGTAAAGAATATGGTTTCTTTGTTAATTAGGTTCTTCTGTCTTAGGCCTAATAACAATTAAACTATACTACTGGAAACCCTATGTGAAAGTTGGAGAAGTTGGTAAAAGGAAGAACTGAGAACTATTGATTCTTAATCTGGAACCTACTGACAACCGAAAGGGAGGTTTACTAACAGCAAAATGTCTGCAGGAAAGGAGTACCAAGAAAAATCCTGAGGGAAAGGAAAGAGCTATTCTATGTTGAAACTTCAAACTCACAGATTTCCAGTCACATCTTCCTTTTCACAATGATTGCTCACAGTACAAAAGGAGAGGAATGTGAGAAACTCTAGTTTGAATGCCTCCTCTAGGATTCATAAAATCTATAAATTCAGGTAAGCAAGGTAACTAGTTCCTGTCCTCATCATCACATTTCAAGCTAATTTTAAATAGGTCTGGTTATTGCATGAGAAAGTAAAGCAGAGGAGAAAAGCTAAAGACAAAGACCACAAGGTCTCAACAAACCAAGTTTGGGTAACAAATACAGATCTCTAGCTCTTACCTCTCTCACGAGCACTATTGCTGTATTTATACCTTCCTGTTAGACAATCCCTTATAATACCACTCCAAATTCAACATATACAAAATGGTATATCTTCATTATCTTCACTCTAAATCAGCACCTGATTAACTTTCTTAATACTTAAAAATTGTTCTATATTGGTGTAGTATTATCTATATGGTCCAAGTGGGGGAAATAAAAATCTAATTTGCGATATTTTTTATCTTTGGTACCCTAAATATATTTTCGGGTTTTTTAATTCGGATTTTTTTAAATTTGACCTTTCTGGAAAACAGTAACACTATGGGATGAGGAATATATACCTGATTCTATGTAAAACCTAAAATGTTCTTGTCAACAATGCTTCTTACTTGATTTATTCCTTCTACTTTAGTAGCTCCTGTATTACTATTGAAAAGATTTGTTTCTTGACTTCAGTATTCTGAAAACTACTTCCATTAGAGACTTGATTCTAAAAAAAAAAAAGACTTCTTAATAGATGGACACATTAAAACATCTGAATAAAGCCAACTAGTTTATAGATTTGAAAGGTATTTATGGTTTCTTGTACTTTCTTAAATCTGTAAAAGCATTTCTTCCCTTGTCCTACAACCATCCTAAGAAACTCCTAGAAAGATAGAACAAAACCCTATATACCCATGAAACATTCCCTAAGTGATCATTGAATAATGAATTATGGAATTTCAGAACTGAAAGGGGCCTCAATGGCAATCTAATCCAATTAATTCCTAAAAAAATATCCACATTTATAAGACATTAAATAAGTGGTGAAAGTGGCCATCCGGGCTTTTGCTTGAAGATTTCCAACTACCTCCTAAAACATCAGTCCCACTGAACTTGTTGGTAGGAAGTTTTGGGTTCCCCCTCCTTTACATAAATCATTGTCTTTTTACATCAATCATCCACTACTGCCCTCTAATAGGTCCAAGTAGAGTAACCCTCCTTTCACATGAGTAAAAATACTAGAAGTTTTATCCCGTTCACCATTCACTGTAAATGTAAATTCCAGTCTAAATATGCCTACTTCCTTCAATCAGTCTTTGTTTCATGTGAACTCCAGGCCTTGACCACCTGACTCAACTTCCTCTAGATGTTCTCTGCTTTAGTGATACCCTTCCTAAAATATGATGCCCAGAACCCAATGCAACATTCCAATAGTACAATTAAGGCAGAAAATAGTGAGACTATCACCTCCTTAATATTTTATGTATTTATCTTCTTAAAGCCCAAGATTTCATGGGCTTTCCTGGCCACCATATCACACAATAAACTCACAACCAACTTCTAGTCCATTAAAATCAAAAGATTTGTTTTAATTTCCTCAAGTGAATAAATTTCTAGTCACCCTTCAACCCATCTTCTATTTTTGAAGTGTATTTCTGAAGCTATGTCTAAGACTATACATTTATCTCTATTAAATTTGATCTAATTTATTGTGGTCCAATGTTCTACCCTGTCTCACGATCTTTATGCATGATGACTCCAGCATCTACCATGATAACTAGCCCTCCGACATTCATGTCATCTAACATGAAGCCAATATCTGCCTTTATCCAAAACACATAGCACAAGTTCTGCTAAAATTAAAATATATCCCTAACGCTAATGCGAAATCTTTTATATTGGGCTTTGCTTTTGAAAGTGTGTCACATTTTAGTATGTTGCTGAGCTGCATGGGAATCAGTTGTCTTTCCATCTGTGACCATGCACATCACTGTTAGCCATTTTATAGCCACAGCTGCTTTTGAAGAGAGAAAAATATTATTCACATAATATTTAATTATCATCAAGTAGAGATAGCTGGTTAATCGATAGCTCTGATTACGAAGATACACAATTCAAGCTCTGCTCCTAACCTCTACCAAGTAGCTAATATATTAAAATCCTTCTGAATGTTATTTTCCACATAAAAACTGTTCTATTAGCCTATGGTGTTCAGCTAAGCATTATTTCTATAAATCTATTATTTTAGGAAACCAAGGGCAAAATCATATTTCTCTCAGACTGTTATGTAGCTGATGTTTAATTAAAAACATAAACTGATTATAAACTAATGATTCAGAACATCACCCAGAGGGATCAAAGAGGAGAAGCTGACACAACATGACAGATGCTTCCTGCTGCATCAGCAGTTATTGGCAATCAGTCCTAAAGAGAAAAAGTCAATCGACTTTTTCCAAAAAAAAAAAAAGACATCATTGAATAGGGAAAAGATAAAATTTGGGAAAGGAAAATGAGACGGGGTATAAGATTAGTGTTGTTGGCGGAGAAAGTCACTGGTCTTTAAACTGTTAGAATTAATATCTGTTAACCTTATTGTGCAATGTTCATTGATTGAGAATAACACAAGGGAGAAATTGCAACACCTGCTAGGTTCTCTGATTTTTTTCTGTAAACTAACAGGCAGGCAGAAGTCTTGGCAGCAGTTAACACTGCCCTCAACGCAAGGAATCTAATTGATTCAAGCACAGATTCTGAAGCTAGTGACAGCTAAAGAGCCATGAAAACAACTGAATTTGAAAGGGACACATGACAGTTACATTTCACTAGATAATTCTACTGAGACCAATTCTATTCACTTTGAAGGGATAGCTATTCCAAAAGTAAAAGAGTTGGGAAGAGACTAAAGGGCAAAAAAGGAAGAAAAATAAGGTCACAATATCATAGGATTTTAGATCTGTCTTTGATGATGAAGAAGCTTTTTTTAATCTTTAAGGTGCAAGGGTATATTACCTAGTGAAACAAAGAGAACAGTAATTTCAGAAAATCATTCTCTATACTCCCAATTAAATCAATAATGAAGGTAGTTGGAATAGAATCTGAGAAAAAAATAAAATGGTGTTTATTCACTAATATACAAGTTAAAATTTTATACATATATGTATATACATTGAGTCAGATTGTAATTCAAGGAAAATAGCCATATATGGCAGGTGGAGAAAGAAACGGAAGTTGAAAATTAAAGTGTGATTTCATGTAAATGAGAATCCATTTTAAGAAACTTCTGACATTTTGTCAGAATCAGTATATTATTTGTTTTATCACACAGGATGGTTTGTCAAGATTGGTGATGGAGAGGAAGGCTGTCATTTATTTTCTATTCTTTCTCTCCCTTTTTTCCCTTTGTTGACCTTTAACACATCAAGGCAGACTACTTCATTTCCTATTGTAAAAAAAAAAACTCACTTTAAAAAAGTTATTTAAAAAAACTTCAAGGTTTACAACACTCTTTTCTTATTGTGCAATGTAGCTAGTGTGGATATTTTTTCTTCATTTTAAAGATGAGAAAATTGAGGCTTTTGGAAGTTAAAAGACTTCTCTAAGTTCTCTCAGCTAGGTAGAACTAGAGGTGATATTTGAACTCAAGTCTTTTAGGCCCCATAACATATTCTTTCCATAAACTTACAGTGCTTTGTCTTATGTGGTAAGCTTATTAGCCTTTTAGGAAAGGTAAATGCCAAAAACTTGAATTTGACAGTGACATGATAAAACCTGTGTCGATATCTTATGTGGACCAGGCGACAGTATAGTTCTGTGAATTCAGAACTACTTAAATGGCAAAACCCAAAATTAATTAAATTATTTAATTTAGTTAGTTAAAACACTAATGTTTTAACATCACTTTATGTGGAGGTATCTTGTTGAGTATCTCAGGGATGTTTTCTCGATCTCATTTAATTTTTATAAATGAGTTAGGCAGAGATGCAGATCTTTTCAAATTTCCCCATGACTAGGGCAGCTAGGTGGCATAATGAGTAGAGCACTGGCCCTGGAGTCAAGAAGACCTGAGTTTAAATCCTTCAGACACTTGACACACATTAACTGTGAGACCTTGGGCAAGTCACTTAACCCCAATTGCTCTGACTTACCCCTCAAAAAAATTTTCCCATGACACAAAGGTGGGAGACATATTAGATAATAGGGTTGTGATCTTGAAATACTTGAACAATAAACTAAGTACCATAAGGTAGTTTAACTAGGAATAAAAATAAATTTTATGTACATATGTTCAACAATAAAATAATACTTCAAAATTAATAATAACGACATTTATATAGTTATATGTCACAGTTTTCAAAGTAATGTACATACACTATCTCATTTTGTCCTCAAAATAACCCTGTGATTTAAGAGCTATTAATATTATCCTCACTTTACTGAGCAAAGTGAGGCTGACAGAGATTACAGGATTTTCTGAGAGTCACACAGGATTTATTTGCCTGAATGTAAGAAAAGTATTCAACCATTTGCGAACTATAGGGCATAACACACACACCAACACAAACTTGGTGAAAATAAAGCTTGTGTATTACAAGTGGAATATGGGTACAGTGTGGCCTAGCAGCTAAAAAAAAGCCAGAGTCATCCAATGTTGTCTTAAGGGAATCATGAATCTAGAATATAGGAGGTAAACCATGAATATGATGGAAAATGTTTAACAATTGCTTTTAAAAAAAACAAATAGAACAGACTTTTAAGTTTAATCTGAAATATTTACATTCATCTAACATTTCATTAAATTATATAAAGTCAGTAAAACAATGAACCAAGTACTAATTTATAAAATTTGGTAATTTGGAAGATATAAATACCCACAGTGAAAATTCAACAGTCAGTTATTACAACCTGGTACAAATTAGTTCCAATACATCGCTGAGTATTAGCCCTGTTGTACTTTCCCCTGATCAATGTACATTTGGAACATTTTATTTAGTTCTGGACATATTATTTCACTAAGGATGTAGACAAGTGGGAAGACAATCAGAGCAAAAACAAGATTCAGTGACAGAAGACTATACCATGTGAGAATCAAAAACAAACACGGGGATATTCAGCTTGAAAAATAATATTAATAATAATTCATGTTATTTATAAAAATATATTCCCACAATGGCCAAGATGAATGACTAGTCAATTATTCTTGAAACTCAACCTTTCATTTCCTACCTCTGTGCACAAGCTATTCCCCATGCTTGGAATACACATACTTCTCTTCAAATATGATTTTGCTTTTCATTCTTCCTTTAAAGTTCACTGATTATGGATGCCATCTCATTCTTCAAGCCTTTCCTAAATCCTGAATGTGTTATTCTCTCCCACTTCTCATTCCCTCTCTCTTAATTACCTCCTATTTATTTATTCCTGTACTTACTTTATCACTCTCATAGCACGCAGGCTCCTTTGTGAAAGAAACTATTTCATTTGTGACTTTTTATCCCCTGGGAATGGCACAGTTTATTCCTTGGGGCAGACACTTAAAAATGATTATTGAATTTAATTTCTCAAATCAAACTTGTTGAATTTATAATCCTGACTAGTAGGTAGTTCATGAAATGTCCCCGGTTTTACAGAGTAACAAGACGACAGCAATCCAAATCTGTAAAGATCCATTTTTCCTTCTACTTGAAGATTATTCTCTCAGTAATTCCCAATAGGATGCCTTGAAGCCTGAATTCCATTTAAGCAGTACATGAGTATGCAGTCTTATTTAGGATGTACAGATAATTATTGGGGACTATCAAGGACATGATTTTTCTTATATGTTCAAGATGTGTTAGACACACTCCCTCTTCTACTATCACTGTCTTCACTACGGGATTAGACAACTGTATTCATTGAGATTATACTCAAATACTTGATGCATTAATAAATAAGTAAATGAAAATAGAAGTACACAAAAGAGTGGGATAAACCAAGTGCTATGTGAGAACCAAAGAGACCCACTCTGAAGGATTAGTTCAGGACTACTATGTATGGTAAAGATATAAAGGGTATAAAGAAAGGTTCTTCAAAGAAGTGGGCATTTTATTTGGAGTTTAAAGGATACGCAAGATTTAACACAAAGTATATGGGTAGGTGGATGTATGTGGGACATTGCTGACACAGAAAAAAAATTTTTTTTTCAATGGTTTTACAATATCAGTTTGTTTGAAAGGGTCCTAGAATATAACCACACAGCATGTCATCACCTTTTTAAAATGTAACCTCCTTCAAGGTAGGGACCATATTTTCCCTTTCTTTCTATCCCCCAGCATTAGTACAATGTCTGTTATGTAATAAGGGCTTAATAAATGTTTATTGGCTGGTGGACTAATGACAGCTTCTTTGTATAGGACTTTACAGTATACAAAAATGACCACATTAGCTATCCTTTAATATCTATTAATTCCATGCTGGCAAATACTTTAGTTTCATGTATAATTACTCTTACTTTATTCATCTGACTGCATCTATAAATCATGTTTTATTTCCTCTTGCTCAAAAAAATATGATTTTTATCACTATGGTTACTATTTCAATCAATTAAGTTATATCTTATTAATGATTAAACCAGGGGTAAGGAACCTGCACCCTTGAGGCCACAGGGGGCCTTCTAGGTCCTTGGGTATGGCCTTTTGACTGAGTCCAAGTTTTACAGAACAAATCCTTTTATTAGAGGGATTTGTTTTGTGAAGTTTAGACTCAGTCACAGGGCCACACTTGAGGACTTAGAGGGTCACATGTGGCCTCGAGGCCACAGGTTCCCCACCCCTGAATTAAACCATTTAAACTGGTTCTTGTTTAAAGGTTGTCATTTATAAAATGTAGTGAAGAAGTTGGGTAGGTCACATAGTGAGAGTAGGTGATTTATTTCTGTTCCACCTGTATACTGGGATATGAAAAGGAAGTATGCAAGGCTGCTGCACAACAGGTGGATTCTCATGTGTCAAACTGGTGGGAGGATATGGATGAGAGTTATACAGAATGGATAGACATGGCTGCTTTATGATCAATATTGCTGGAGAGAATCTTCACATGAATGAGATCACAGGTTCACAGGAGTACTTGAGTACTTTGATCACTTGCTTAGCAAATAATTATCTAATATTATGGCATACAATTGATATGCTAAAAAGTGTCACATTGATTTAATACTTTCAGAGATGAAAATTAAGTTTAATGAGGTACCAAGCTGGATTATTTATTGGTCCTCATGCTATTTTATTATTTTTCCAACCTGTTACATTTTCTGATAATAAGATGAGACTATTATAGCATCTACAACCCAGAATATTAAAAGAGGATAAAATGTAAATTATGGTCTTTTCATGTATAATTTAGCTTTCTATTAAATGAGTTGTCCAGGATGCTGGAACTTGATTTGAGATCAGTATGAAGAGGCCTTGTATCCCTTCCTTGTAAAATCATAGACTTTTAAATGATGATTAGTGAATTACCCAAAATACTGAATCAAGTAATCTGTCATAATATCAAGCTCTCCCTGGACAAATGTTAAGGGCAATTTTAAAAAGGCAACCTACCTCCACTATATATTTGCAACCAAATACCAAAAAGTAAAAAAAAAAAAAACTTTGCATAGCATTGCTTTCATCCACCTTAAGTTGGAAATTAAATTGATTTAGAAAATATTCTTCACTGTGAGAAGGAAAGAAGTTGTTCTAAGTCATGGAAAAATATCTTCAGAAAAAAAAGTTCTACAATTTCTCCAGTTTGGAAGAAGCCATTCCAAATTAATTTCAGAAGCACAGCCATGGAAATATATCAGAAGCAGACATTCAAGTATTTTTTTTAATATCAGGTAATATCATAAAATCTTTAATAAGGTTTTCTTATTCTTATTATTATAACTAGCATTTACATAGTGCTTACTATGTACCAAGCACTGTGCTAAGTACTTTGCAAACACCTTATTTGATCCTCAATGCTGGGAGGTAGGTGCTAAGGTCATACAGACAAAATGTATCTGAAGCTATATTTCATCTTACACAATGTTTTTAGACAATGTCAATAAAAATTTCAGCAGGTATAAATTTTAATTTTAAGCACTTTACAGTAGAATATTGCGGAGAAAGAAAAAAATTCTTGAATGGCTTGAGACTCATAAGTAAAAAGTAGTGAGAATAAATTAAATAAAACTACACTGGCATGGCAGAAACAATATCCTAATGCCCGCTTCTCTGTTCCCTCCAAAAAATTTAGGCTAGCTAGACTTCTCAGAGCCAAGACTGTATAGTAAGCCATAAATAGCTCTCACTCTCCCTTACTGACCTAAAAAAAAACCAGAAAATAGAGCCCCAGGGAAAATCTTGGAACAGCAGAGACAGGAAAGACAGGGGGAAGTAGTCTTTTAGCCTGGGAAACCTGGAGGATCACCAAGAAAGGTCTATTTCATTCGGGTAAAAAGGGGAGTGCAGCCCAGGATGGGAGGCAGTTTTTTTGGGGGGTGGGGAATATTGTGAAAGAACTACTTGGGAGTTTTTACGTGATATTTCTGAAATCATTGAGAATTATGCCATGAAGACTTCATTTAGACGTATTAGGAAGGAATTGCTTGATTCTCCTGGGATTCCAGAGACCTTTATGGAGTTAGAGGTGGTGAGGATAGAGTATACTGCATCAATTCAAGAAGTTTAAAAAACAAGACAGCTTTTAATCTCATACCTGAATTGTAAACTGAAGGGTGAATAATTACAAACTTGTATATATTCTTTCTCTCTCTCCCTCTCTCTCTCCTTCTCTCTCTCTCTCTCTTTCTCTCTCTCTGTCTCTGTCTGTCTCTCTCTCTGTGTGTCTCTGTCTGTCTGTCTCTCTGTCTCTGTCTCTTTCTCTCTCTCTCTCTCTCCCTCCCTCCCTCTTTTTCTCCCAATGAGGGATTTTATAGAGCTCAGTCTCCAGGCACCCTCCTCCACAGCAGGTATTGTTTACGCTTGACAAAGCACATGTAACTGCACTACTGGATTCTGGGACTTTTTGCTGTTATTGTGGTTCTGTCTCATTTGGGTTTTGCTTTGTCAATTTCTTCAGCACAGGGGATCAGAGTCAGGCCCCAGCAGTGCCATGCAGTTCTGCTGTGTCATGGGGAGGCAGAGTCACGCAAAGACATGAAAAGCAAAGATTTCTCAGCAAAGCAGGGCAGGTTCAGGTCTCAGAAGCAATAATGTTACAACTCTCCTGCTCCAGCATATGAGGAACAGTAGTAGTAGTGGTGGTGGTCACGATGGTCATGACTGTCATGATGGTGATGATGATGATAATGATATTAACTCCTGTTCAGTCATTTTCGGTTGTGTCCAACTCTTCATGACCCCATTTAGGATTTCCTTGTCAAAGACACTGGAGTGGTTTGCCATTTCATTTTTCAGCTCGTTTTATACCTGAGGAACTGAAGCAAAAGAGATTAAGCAATTTGCCCATGGTCACACGACTAGCAAAGGTATGAGGCCAAATTTGAACTCAGGAAAAGGAGTCTTCCTGACTCCAGGCCCACACTCTATCCACTGTGCCTCCTAGCTGTCCTGATGATAATAACCAGCATTTATACATTGCTTTATTGCTTGCAAAGATCTTTACATATCTCATCCTACTTATTTTTCATAATAACCCTGTGAGGTAGGTGCTATTTCCTATTTTACACATAAAGAAACCGAGGCTGTTAGAGTTTAAAGTGACTTGACCAGGATCATAGCTAGTGAATGTTTGAGGCATTATCAGAACTCAGATTTTCTGACTCCAAGGCCAGTGCTCTTTCTATTATGCCATCTAACCATGTCCAAAACTATAAATTACAGATGAGACACTGATCAGCATTAGTAGAAAGAGTTCTTTAATCAGAAGGTCCCTATCCTGATAACCGTAAATAAGGGGAAATAACAAATGAATAATTTCATTTTTTCACCTAACATTCATTAGTTAATAAACATTGGCCAGGATAGAGGAATTAGTGTCAGGAGGCTTATAAAGGGATTATAAAGATACAGACTATGAAGTCCCTGCTTTCAAAGAGTTATTATCTGATTAGTCATAACAGTATATATGCACAAACAATGAGAATGGAAAATAATATAATATGCACACAAAAAAGTATGAATAAACATTTTCATATTTCCTAATAAGGAGAGATCATTTATACTATGAGGTACCAGAAAAATCATTACAACAGAAGTGGCATCTTTTCCAGGCCTTGAAGAATAGGTGAGATATAAGATTAGATGAGAGAGTATGGCATTCTGGTTATAGTGACTGACATGAGCAAACACCAACACCATTATTACTGACATTATCATCATGATGGTGTCATCAAGGAATTGAAGATTCAATAGACTGCCAATAGCTGGCATTTATCAGAGGCAGAACTTGAACACAGATTTGTGTAACTAGTATATTGAACCTCTACACAACACATTTCCCATTATTTCCCATTTCCTCCCCCCTCTAATTTATGCCTGGCTCTTTAAGTTTCTTACCTTATCCTCTCATGGCTTCTTCCCTTCATTCTAATAGAAAAGTGAAGCTTATCTTTTTCACTTTTTTCTTACTCTACTTTTCCCTCAGTTCCCTAAGTTATATTTATAATACAAAATAACAAAGGTATTATAAAGTATACTCTGAGTTGAGGGTATATATACATCGATTTATTTTCAGCATTCTAAAGAATAATTTTAAATTTTACATGAGCTTCTTGGCACAGGACAAAGGAATTAAGGAAAAACTTAGAAAACATAGGTGAAATATCCAAGATATGTAAAGAAAATATATGCAGATTACTCCAAACTATGCTAGTGTGCTCTATATCTATAAAACAGTAAATAGAACTTAAAGTGCTAGTGTTTTATCTTGCTTAGCAACACCTATACTTATTGAAATAATGTATTATTCTAGACTTTACCATCTTCTGACATTTCAATTGTAAATTGGTATTGTGGCTTTTACTATGTTTCCAAGTGTCATTAATGACATGTAGTAAAGCATCTAGGTATTACTAAGGTAAACTTTTAAGTTTATATATCACTGCCTTTCATCAACTGAAAGCACAAATGCTTAAAGAAATTTGATGGTCATGAAGTCCAGCATCTCATGCCATTTAGAGAAAAAGAAAAAAAATCACCTCAATATACATGAATATTCATTTAGTCTTTACATGACCCATATCAATAATGGAGAATTCTCCCACCCATTGACTTTGGCACAGCTCCATTTGTTAGAATGTTCCTAAAAAGCAGGAACTTTATTCTAGTATTGTCAAAAGCTTCTGCAGTTTTGATAACCCAACACTTTGACCCTGAGATTTGTCAGCTCCCAAGTATGAGGTAGGGAAGCTATAGTCTCTCCTATTAATAGATCCCTTCTCCATTAAGATGCGGGTGCCCTTGATGAAGGACTCTACACAAATATATTATGAATACCAAATATATTTGCCAAATCCTTCATCCCCTGGGTACTTGTAACAATGTTACTTGCAGCTACTGTGGCTGTGGTAAGGCCAATAAACACCAGCACACAAGAGGGCTGGTATCACAGGTTCTTTGAGCTGTTTTTCAAGGAAAGTAACTTTAAGGGATTTATAATCTCACTTTAATTAAATATAAATATATCATTCACTTAGTTCAAAGGAAAAAGTCAGCACCCTGAACTTCAGAGAAAACACAAACAGTAATTACAACCAGAAATTGTATAAACAGAGCAAAATAACACAAATCCACAGACAGGCTTCTATCTGTCTGACCACAGAAATCCATACATAGTTACTAGAGAAGCACCAACATCTGGGTTTTCAAAGCCGGGAAGTATGGGGGTGGTGGGGGCTTCTTAATGGCTATCCAGAGTCTCATCTGGTGGAACCACAGGAACATTCTTCCAGTGAGTGAGCCCCACTTGATTGCCTTAGTTCTGAGAAGCAATCCAGAAGGAAAAAGCCATAAAAAAGTCCTACTTTGCTTGCCCTTGCAGCACTTCCTGACTCAGATTAATCTGTCTTTGGTAATATATGGTGTACAAATGCTGATTTGTCATTGCTAATGCTAAGTAGTGAACAAAAAAAAAACTAATTCGACTTATACTTCTCCATGGATACAATCATTTTTTTTTATTAATTAAAGTATCAAAATGACATAAGAACAAACTGCCACTAAGAAATTTTAGAGGCTCTGATAGGCTTGTTTCTTACTAGAATCAACAAGATTTCCTCGCTGCCCACACAGCGGCTTTGTATATCCTCTAGCATGGTCAGCTGACAATTCACCAAAATCTGTGTCAACCAATCAGCCCTCTTTTGGAGCTGATTTCAGGCTAGGAGTTGGGGGAGTGAAGGAGCCATTTCTAGTCATGGAGTAGGGATAGACTGATAGTTGGGGCCTCAGGTGAGGTTTTTTTTAAGATATGTTTCCTTTGTTGTTTAACACATAATTTGATTGATAGTTCACTTCAAAATTACTGTTAAAATTGCATATGTCTTGTCAGAAGGTCTACAGATTTCTTTCAGTTTTTGAACAATGCACACATAAAGTTTACTAATCATACCACACAGATACCTAACTTATTAATGAAAAACATCTAAGAGAAAGAAGTTACTCATAATAGCTTAATCACAAATTGGAGGCTTGAAACAAAATTGAATCAATTATGTTAATTTGAAAATCAATTATATTAATGTATTAAAACTTATTCTCATTTCATGTCAGAATGCTTCTTCCACTGCTGAGTTCCTTTTCAGGCCTTGACTTTAAGAACAGGACAAAGCTGTCTATCTTTCATTTTCCACTAAGCTGTTTCCAACTCTCCAGACTTTGCCATCGTGCCACAACATCCCCTCCCCTATTTAGCTCCACTTTGGGGGAGCTGTCCCTCCAAGAGAATAGAAGCTCCTTGAAGGCAATGGTTGTCTTTCTTTTTGTGAGTATGTGAATCTCCAGTCCTTAGTATGGTGCCACTCATATAATAAATGCTTAATCATTACTTAATGGATTGACTGCCATGTTGGTTCATAGGTCTATACAAATAAATGTCTAGAAAAAAAAGGTGCTAAGATATAGGTATGTTGGGGGGGGGGGGTAATTTTCTTTGTTGACCTATCTATATGAAGTTAAAGACTATGATTCCAGACAAGTTGTGGAATGCTTCCTTTAAATCTGAAAGTGTCTCTACATTCCATCTTCTTTGTATTCATCCCTTATGTTCTTTAACTTTGCTAAATTTTAAACAGGGAAGATATTTACATCTATATTCTATATTTACTTATGTTTATTTGTTGCCCCCATCCAATACTGAATAATGTAATTTCTTTGAGGGCAAGAATTATTTAACTTTTGTCTTTTTATTCGAAGTGCCAAGGACAGTCCTTATAGACATTTCATAAATGTTTGTCAAATTGCATTTAATTATTGTTGTATTATTATAAATAGAAATCCTTAGATTTTCTACTTTATCCTGATCCAAACTTTGTCACCTTTGTCTTTTTCCATTCCATGGGATTCCACTGAAGTGTCTTGTATGTGTGTGCAAGTATGCATGTGTCTATATCTATATCTATATCTATATCTATATCTATATCTATATCTATATCTATATCTATATCTATATCTATATCTATATCTATATCTATATCTATATGTATGTATCTATATACATTCTTATATATATATGTATATGTATATATATGCATGTATGCATATATATACATATATATATATATACATTCTTAACATTTAGTGCTAGTCTTCAATAGTTATTCTTTCTCAACATTTATTTCCTTGTATCAGGGTATATTCATTGCTATGTTTTATTCTTGTCCTAGGGCCTCAGTGATGAATGGACACGATTGTATTTATGTCCTTTCATTAAAATGTTATCTTCTTTAATTTACCACTCAAATGCTGTGTAATGGGATATAGATATATACAGCTAGAAGTATCCTTCCTCACTATTTTCCTTTTTGTTTTCATTTTTTTGTGTGTGTGTTTGTAAAAATTTGACTCAGTTCTCTATTTATTTTAGAAATGAGGCTTTCAACAGACACTTGCTATAAAAATTGTTTCCCAGCTTTCTACCTTCCTTCTAAATCTTGGGTGAATTTTTTCTTGTTTGCGCAAAACCTTTCTAATTTAATATAATCAAAATTATTCATTTTACTCTTGTTGGGTCATTAATTCTTCCCCTTTCAATATATCTGACAGATGAAATATCCCTTGTTTTCCCAATTTGTTTATATTATCACCCTTTATATCTTAACCATGTACCCATTTTGACCTACTCTTAGCATATAGTGTAAGGTGTTGGCCTATATCTAGTTTCTGCCATACTATTTTCCACTTTTCCCAGCAGTTTTTGTCAAATAATGACTTCTTATCCCAGAGGCTAGAGTCTTTGGGTTAATCAAACACTAGAATACCATGGTCATGTACTGATGTTTCTTGTATACCTAATCTGTTTCACTAATCTACTACTCTATTTCTTAACCAGTCCCAGAAAGTGTTGATGATTACTGTTTTATAATACAGTTTGAGATCTGGTACAACTAGGTTACCTTCCTTTGCATTTTTTCTTTTTGTTGATTTCATTGATATCCTTGACGTCTTCCTCTTCCAGATGAATTCTGTTATCATTTTTCCTGGTTCCATAAAATATTATTGGTAGTTTGTTTGGTATACTATGAATAAGTAAATTAATTTAGGTAGAATTGTCATTTTTTATTATATTAGCTTGGCCTACTTATGAGCGATTGATTATTTTTGGAGGGGGAGGAAGACAAGGCAATTAGAGTTAAATGACTTGCCCAAGGTCACACCGCTAGTAAGTGTCAAATGTCTGAGGCCAAATTTGAACTCAGGTCCACCTTATTCCAGGGCTGGTACTCAATTCACTGTGCCACCCTATTGATGTTTTTTTTTTTCAAATTGTTTACATCTGTAGTCCTTATAAGTTATCTTAGGCTGGAAATTTGTTTCCCCCTGTTCTTTTATGGATTCTGGTGCTCCAGAATGTTTTGAGAAGTTATATAACATCATTTCAAGGGAAATTGAGGAGCACTCAGGCAACTTCTTGCCTTTTCTCCACCATCTTGGATCTGGCTCCCTCATTCTCTGTGTTTTAAGAAGAAGCATACGTGAATAATTTCAATAGAAATCTACTAAAACATATTTTCCCCCATTTTCATGAGATACATTCCTCACCAACATCTCATCTTTTGAGTAGTTTTGGTTGAATAGCTTTTGTTTCAACAAAATGAAACTTTTTTCCTTCTCATATGTTTCTAGATAATCAACTATTCACTTGACATATTTTGAATTATGTAAATCAATTCTCAACTTTCATTTGGCAGATGAGATTAAAGCACCACTGCTACACACAAGTCATTCAGTTTCCTTTTCAGGAACATTTTAAAGTCACTAGAAATAATTTCCATGTTTTTTTTTTCCTGACTGAACTCGCAAATAAATCAAAAGTGGGTAGGTTATATAAATCTTGACATGATTTTTATTATATCTTAGATAAATGCAGAATCAGATAGTATGTTTTATCAGGGAAATCTAGTTATATCAGGTCTATATCAAACCATCAATTTAAATATCAGAGAATCATAAATATGTGTTTCTTCCTCCTGATGTTAACAATATTTTTCTTTTAATTTTGTGGAACTTTTGAATACTTTGTATTGTTCTTTTGGCATATGAAATTTTGATTATTTTTTCAAAAAATTTTAATTCATCCTTGGTGGAAAGATACTTAAAAATATTTTATTGCTGCTTTTTTATATCACAATTATTTTGACACCCCTAACTTGTCCTAACTTAGAGTTGAAAAGGAGAAAAAAATATATACCTGGGAAAATGCAGAAAATAAATACGTGAACAAAAAAAAATAAAAAAGAAGTTGACAGTGACTTAATCTAAAAGTATGTAAAATATTTTCTCCTAGTACTTTCTTGTTTCTCTTTTATCAGGAAGAAGGGCTCATTGTTTCATCATCTGTTATTTAGCAATTTTTTCAACTATTTACTGTTTCTTTTTGATTGACATTATTTATACCGTTGAAGTCATTAAATAGTCATTGCTCTCTATATTTTTATCAATTGCTTATATATTCGTAAATCAAATTTTTATCAGTGATAATACATAAAAGCAAATATCTCTCAACTCTCATTTTCCTTCAATTATATCTTTATTTTATTAATTTTTTTTAAATTTTTCCACTGAAAATTATTTTTTATATTCTCTTCTATCTTTTGTTTAATCAACCTATCTCTTCCTAGATATATTTGTGAAAGGTTGATGAGCTTGATCTTAATGTGTTATGCAGCTCAGTAGTGCAGTGAATAGAGAATTGGGTCAGAAGTGAGGAAGACTTATTTTCCTGAATTTAAATCTTGCCTCAGATATGTAGTGGCCATGTGAGCTTGGGCAAGTCACTTAACCCTGTTTGCCTCAGTCTGTCATCTGTAAAATGAGCTACGGAAGGAAATGACTAAACCACTCTAGTATCTTTACCAAAAAAATTCCAAATGGTGAGTCAGGCATTACTGAACAACTACAACAACAAATTAGTGTGGACCAAATTTCTACCAAAATCTTTCCAATTTTCTAGGAAGTTCTTGTCAGACTAGAAACACTTCTCTCAAAGATGAATGTTTTTGGATGTATAAATCACAAGGTGGCTGTTTTGTATAGATTCTCTTCATTATTTTGGTCATTTTGGGGCAGCTAGGTGGCACAATGAGTAGAGCACCACCCCTGGAGTTAGGAGTTCAGATCCAGCCTCAAACATGTGACACACTCATTAGCTGTGTGACCTTGGGCAAGTAACTTAACCCCAATTGCCTTGCCTTCCCCACTTAAAAAAAAAAAACAACTAGCAAACATTATTGTGGTCATTTATCTGGATCTATTTTTCTTTCTTTTTAGTACTTGTTATGTGTTAGGCATTATGCTAAATGCCAAGAATACAAGGAAAGGCTAAAGGTAGTGCTTGTTGTGAAATAGCTCGTAGTCTAACGGGGAGACAATGTGAAAACAATCATGTATAAATGAGGTATATATACATGATGAATTAATCAATAGAAGGTAAGTGCTAGAAATACAAGATCAATAGTGGCTTCCTGTTGTTGTTATTTTGGGGGAAGGATAAAGTCAGTTCAGTTTGGTGCATGTTGAGTTTAATATGTTTATGAGACATCCGTTTTGAATCATCCCATAGGTGGTAGGAGATACAAGACTGGACTTCGCCAAAAAGATTGAGGCAGGATAAGTTGATCTGAGAATAATCATTATGGAGATGACAATTTAACATATGCTGAGGAAACTCGGTGGCACAGTGGATAGAGTCTGGAGAAACAGGGTTCAGGTCCAGATTTGGACATTTACCATTTTTGTGGCATTGGGCAAGTCATTCCACCTCTTCCCCCATCAGTTTCCTCAACTTTAAAATATGGATAATTGAATTTCACAGAGTTTTTGAGACAATGAAATGAGACATTTGTAAAGTGTTTAGTACAGGGTTTGAAACACAGTAGAAAGACTGTTTTTTTTTTAATTATTGCAGTTCGTATTATAGTTATTGTTGTTAAGGTGTCATTGATTACTGTTTCATTGTTATTGTTATAGTTACATGGACACTTATGTGATTACCAAATGAAACAGAAGGAAAGGAAGGACCAGAATAGAGGCCTGCGAGTGATCCGAGATTGACAAGCATAAATTGGATGAAGTTCCAGCAAAGGGCAATGAGAAGTAGTAGTCAGATAAGTAGAAAGACAACAAGACAAAGTAGCATCACAAAAACAAAGAGAAAAGAATATCTAGGAGAAAAAGGTGATCACAGCATCAAAGTCTCATCCTTTGAGATTCATGTTATTCATCCTATTGCTTAATCAAAATCATGGTAGCTGTTGTATATAGATTTGCAGGTCAATCGATCAACAAATATTTATTAAATGTCTATTATATGCCAGGCATGGTACTAAGTGCTGGGGATACAAAAAGAGGCAAGAGAGTTCATGCTGTCAAGGAGCTTACAATGTAATGAGGGAGAAAACATGCAAACAAATATATGCAAAGCAAGGGATATATAGATAGGAAAAATACACATACATACACACATATATATGAAATATACATATGTATGTGTGTATATGTATTCACACATATATGCCTATATGCACATGCACTCATCCACACACGTGTGTGTATAAATATATATATATATATATATAATTAAGATTATTGGGGGAGACTTCATATAAAATATGAGATTTTAGTTGAGACTAGAAGGAATCCAGGAAAGTAGGGGAAGCAATGGAAAGAGAACACCCAGGTATGAGGGATAGCTAGAAAAAATTCTTGGAGGCTAGAGACAGAGTGTCTTAATTATGAAACAGGTAGGAAATTTATATTATGGAATCAAAGAGTGTTTGTTGGGGAGTAAGGGGTAAGAAGACTGGAAAGATATGGAGTGGGCTAGGTTATGAAGGTCTTCAAATGTCAAAAAGATAATTTTATATTGTTCCTTGAGACAACAGAAAGCCACTGGAATTTATTGAGCGTGTGTGTGTGTGTGTGTGTGTGTGTGTGTGTGTGTGTGTGTGTGTATACATGGGCACACACACAAATATCAGAAGGTGGGGAAGTGTTGTGTGACAAAAATGAGACCTTTATTTGAGGAAAATCAGTTTAGTGTCTAAATGTAAGATCTATTGGAGTAGAGTAAGAGTTAATGAAGGCAGACTGACAAGCAAACATACCACCCCAATAATACATATTTGAGGGGATGAGCGTCTAGGAATAAAGTCAGCATTAGAGGAGAGAAGGGTGCATAATCAAGATATATTTCAAAGGTGAAACTGACATGCCTTTCCACAACATTAAATATGAAGGAATGGAAGAACAGCAAACAAGGAAAAAATGACCATAAAAAGCTATATAATATATATATAAAAGTCACAGGGAAGATCAAGACCTAAACTGGGGGGGGGGGGCGGGGAAATACAGCGATATCAAAATAGCTACAAGCAAAGCCTCAAAGAAAAAGTATAAATTGGACACAAGCCCAAGAAGAATTCCTGGAAGAGCTATAAAAAATGTTTTTCAAAATCAAATAAGACTGGTAGAAGAATATTTAGAAAAAGAAATGAGAGCAAATCAAGAAAATTATGAAAAGACAATTAACAGTTTGGTAAAAGAGGCAAAAGTAAATGCTGAAGAAAATAATATCTTAAAAACAGAATTGACTGAATGGAAAAACAAAAAGAGGTGCAACACCCCACTGAGGAAAATTATTCACAAATTTGAATGGGGTAAGGGAAAGCTAATGACTCCATAAGACATTACAAAATAAAGTCAAAAGAATGAAAAAAAATGAAGAAACTGTGAAATATTTCATCAAAACACAACTAAGATATAAAATAGATTAAATAGATATAACTTAATTATTGGAATACCTGAAAGCTAAGTTCAAAGAACTTAGATATCTAGATATCATATTTCAAGAAAATATCAAGGAGAACTGCCTTGATATCTTAGAACGAAATTATAAAATAGAAACTAAAAGAATCTACCAATCACTGTCTGAAAGAGAGTCCAAAATGAAAGCTCCCAGGAGTATTATAGCCAAATTCCATCTCCCAGGTCAAAGAGAAAGGAATAATTCAAATACCATGGAGACACAGACAGATTCAAACAAGATTAATAGCTATCGTGTTAAAAGAATAACAGGCTTGGAATATGATACTTCAAAAGGCAAAAGATCTGGGATTACAACAAAGAATAATCTTCCCAGCAAACCTGAGTATAAGCCTTCAAAAGAAAAAAAATGGATATTGAATGAAATGGAAGACTTCCAAGCAGTCCTGATGAAAAGACCAGAGCTGAATAGAAAATTTGACTTTCAAATATGAGTCAAGATAAACATGAAAAGGTAACCATGAAAAAGAAATCATAAGCTACTCAATAAGATTAAATTGATTACCTATCTATATGGGAAAATGAAACATGTATCTTCTAAAAAGTTTATTATTATTAGGGCAGCTAGAAGAATTCTACATAGAAATCAGGCACATTAATAAGTTGATTATGTTCGGATAATGTAAAAAATGGACAGGTGAAAAAGATAAGGGGAAAAGGAGAGAAAAAAAAACAAGAGAAATTATTTTAAATAAATGAGGCATGCAAGGATGAGCTTTCACAGTGGAAGGGATAATCATAACTGTGAATGTGACTATGATGAATTCACCAATAAAATAGAAGCCAAAAAGTAGCAAATTTTAAGTTATATTTTAAAAAAAAAAGTAATCATCAAAACAATCTGGCATTGGCTAAGAAATAGAGTATCATTTTTATTATATTGGCTGGGCTTGATCAGGTGGCTTTATGAATGCTTAGTCTCTGACTACTTAAATGATCTCATTCCATACCATCTTGACAAGTAGATTGCCTTATCTTTCATCTCCATTCTATCATGTATTTTCAATCTCTGGCTGGCTCATTACCAATTACCTACAATCTCCTTCATCCAAAAAAAAAGAAATAAATACAAAGAAAAAATCCTCACTTAATCCTTCCATCCCCTCTAATTATTGTCCTATATCTCTTTTGCTCTTAATAGTTAAATTCCTCAAAAAAGGTCAGTATGCCTCAACTATTTCTCCTCCCACTCATTTTTTAATCCCATACAATCTGACTTCCAACCTCATCATTCCACTGACACTAGTCAACTTCATCATTCCATTGAAACTGCTCTCTCCAAAGTTATAAATGATCTCTTGCCAAATCCACTGGCTTTTTCTCCATTCTTATTCTCTTTGATCTTTGCCATTGTTGTTCACTCTGTAGTCCTCCATATTGTCATCTTTCTATGTTTTCGTCATATCACTTTCCCCTGGTTCTCCCTCAACTTTCTCAGTCTCCTTTGCTGAATCCTCATCCAAATCATGTCCTCTACCATAAGGATCTCATGGACTTCAGGCTATCCTGGGCCCTTTTTTCTTCTTCTTGTATACTACTTTTACTTCTCAAGCTCATGAGCTACCATGTTTTTAATTGTCATCTCTATACTAATGATTCTCAAATCTACCTCTCTGCGGGTCCCTAATCTTATATCTCCAAATGCTTAATGTATATGTCAAACTGCATGTCTAAAACATCTCCCCTCCTCCACCATCCCTATTACTATAGAGGACAACACCGACGTCCTAGGCCCTCAGGCTTAAAACCTAGTTGTCGTCCTTAATTCCTCACTGTTTCTCATCCCCCATAACCAATCTGTTGTAAGGCCTGTCAATTTCACCTTTACAACATCTCTCAAATATATTCTGTCCTCTGATACTACCAACACTCTGGTGCAGGCCCTCATCACCTCACACCTGGACTGTTGTAATGGCCTGCTGTTGAATTTTCTTTCCCCACTACATTCCATACTTCATGCAGCCACTAAAGCAATTTTCCTAAAGCACAAGTCCAACTATGACACCCCACTAACTATTCAATAAATTCCAGTACTCCCTATCACCTCCAGGATCTAATACAAAATTATCTCTTTGACATTTAAAACATTTCATAACCTTGTCCCTTCTTAACTTTCCAGTCTTCTTACAACTTACTCCCCACAATATATTATTTGGTCCAGTTATACTGGACTCCTTGCTATTCCACGACAAGACATTCAATCTTTATACTCTAGGCACTTTCTCTGGCTGACCCCTATTCCTGGAATGCTCTCCCTCCTTTTATCTGTCTACTGGATTTCAAGCCTTCCTTTAAAGTCCCCCAACTGAAATCCCATCTTCCACAGGAAGACTTCCCTAACCCCTCTGAATTCCAATGCATTCCTTCTCTTAATTGCTTCTGATTTATCCTTTATATAGCCTGTACACATTTGCTTGTTGTTTTCCTCATTAGATTGTAAGCTCCTTGAAGGCAGAGACTGTCTTTTTTGTCTTTTTCTATTCTCATTGCTTAGCAAATTGAATGGCATATAGAAAGTGCTTAATAACTTTCTATTGACCCACAGACTCAAAGTCAAAAGACAGGCCAAGAATGATGAGCATTGAGAAAAGGCCATTAAGTTTGACAACTAAAAAAGCATAAGTAATTTTAGTTAGAGCAATTTTAGTTGAATGATAAGTTCAAAATTCAGACTATAATGCATTAAAAAGAAAATAAGATGCAGACATCTATTATAGATGTAGCCATAAAAGGGAACAAAGAGATGGAATGATATTGAGAGGGGATAGATGCAGTAAGTTAGGTGATTTTTTGATGAAGGGGGAAAACAGGTGTGTTTTCAGGTTGTAGAGACGTAGCCAGTAGAAAAAGAGATTAAAAATATAAGAATGTGGGAATGACAGAGGAGGTAATCTGCTGGAGAAGATAGGATGGAATGGAACATGTGCATTTATAATGGTTTGTCTTGTCAAGAAGGGCAACTTCTATAAAAAACAGGTGTGAAGTCAAAGAGAGTAGAAACTCGCATCTAGAATTCCATGAGTTTGAGAACAAAGAGAGAAAAGGAAGCTCTTGGAGAACAAGCTCACTTTTTCAGAGAAATACGAGGCAAGGTTCTTGGCTATGAGACTGAGTGAAAGAGAAGCCATGGTGTTTTAGAAAATATTTGCTGGTGCAAAGAATGGTGAATCAATTTTGGAGGTGCAAAAGGATTGTCTTGAAGAAGTGAGGACATGATTGATTTATAGAATATTAATTTGTAGTGGATTGTCTGCACAGTTTTGTGATTTTTCTCCAGCTTTATTTAATAGCATGCAAAAAAGAGGGCAGAAGATGGTAGGAGTAATACAGGGCTGGAGCTTAGTAGGAAAAAAATAAGGAATAGGATCAGGCAACAAGAAATTCCAGATAAAATGTCAGCATGGAGTTGAACTGGATAACTAAGTCAGGTTGGAGAAAAGTAGAGAATACCCATTGAAGGTATGAAAATGTAATGGTTCCAGAATTGGAGGATACGTTAACAATGAAGAACAGAACTTAAGGTTGCAAGGTAGAGAGAAAGGTGGTAGATATTGATTGATTGAACTTCTTTTGATGAGAGGTTAATGAATGATGGAGGTAGAAGGAAAAGTGACAGTGAAGAACAAAGAGCATTCCAGCTTTTTCACCTCAGCCAGTGATTGAAGGCAATAAATTAAAGCACAACCAATGTATCAAGTAGTGTCCAGGGGGAGCTGTGTCATCAGGAGGGATTCAGGTGTCTCATTGAAAGTCAGAAGATAAGAGGAGTAGAAAACGAAAAAAAATAGGATGAAAGCAAATTTATTAACTGCAGAGAACATATTCTGGAGAGAAAATTGGAATGGGTCATAGCTTCAGATTGAGACATTTAGGGGTCTGATTGAAAGGGATGAAAATAAGAGATAGGCAACAGGGTAGAGAGAAAGGATTTTGTATACTGACTGCCAGAAGTTCAAGATCACTGGTATTAGAAGTAAATGAATGGGCAACATTTCCTACCCATTGCTGAAAGTAGTGAGAATGGTTACTCACATCAGTACTGGTTCAGGCTCAAGGAGAAGTCCTCTGTGTCAAGCAGCTCAGGCAAGAGGAACATTTTGGGTGAGCTGATGGAATAGTCTTTCTCTCCTATTGCTGAATGCAAGGCTGTCCAGAATATAGTTAGAGATAACAGAAAGGATGTCCCTCTGATCCACTTCTGGCAGGAAGAGTCCCCCGAAAGTGTGAAGAAGTCAGACAAAGGGACTAGCATATAATGGCATGGTTTCTCTATGATACCCCACTAGCAGGAAGAATACCATTTTCAAATGTTTGTCTTTTCATGGCCCCTCCATTATAATAAAGTGTAAAATCTAGTAATGCCATACTTTTCTCATATTTTATTTTTACTAAATCTTTATTCTCATAATTTCTAATGGTATTAAAGACTTCTTTTAAATGAATTTTTTGTTATTTTGTCTAATTTTAATGATGATGATGATAATGCTTAGCATTTATGTAGCACTTACTATGGGCCAGGAACAATGCTAAGTGTTTTACATTATCTCATTATATGGTGCTTATAACACCAAGTCTGTATAATAAGCTAGGCAAGATTTTAATTTTAATTATATCAGTCTGGTAAAAACATTAAAATTGTGCATCTCTCCATTTGAATCTTTTAAAATTATAAATAGCATATGCTCTGTATTAAATTTTATGCATTTTGTTAGATCAAATCACAGACATTTTGTTAATGTTACAATTTTGAATGAAATATCTCTTTATAATTTTACTTCATAAAATTAATGTAGGAAGCATAAGCAAACGATAGATATAAATGGAAACAATGATATGCTGATTAAGAAATTCAAGAAAAAATGCAAAAAAATCAATGACTTAGGAAGACAACTATAAAAATGAAATAATATAATAAAAATTCTGGGATACAGCTGAAGCAGTCATTAGAAAAAAAAATTTTCTCTGGAAATATACATTTACATAGAAAAGAAGGAGTTTGTGAATTGAGTATGTATTTAAAAATTAAGAAAATCTATTAATAAGCAAAGTTAAAATGAACAGAGAAGAACATTTGAAAACTGGAAAAGAAATAGCTAAAAGGGAGAACACTTTAAAATTATAAATAAGCTTTTTTTGCAAATCTGAGAGAGGGTAGAGCTAAAATTGTATAGTATTTTTGCTCAGCTCTTCCAACATTTCAAAAATGACTCCTATCAAGTTCTGAGAATAATTTCAAAAAATCATAGTATCTCATTTTTCCAGCCAAGGACACCTTAAGATGGAAAGAGAGGAGGGCAGAGCCAAGATGGCATCTGGAAAGCAGGGACTTGCTTAAGCTCCCCCACCAAGTCCCTCCAAACACCAAAAAACAATGGCTCTGAACAAATTCTAGAGCTGCAGAACCCACAAAAGAGCAGACGGAAGCAGGGCTACAGCCCAAGACAGCCTGGATGGTCACTGGAAGGGTCTATTGCACAGAGCTGGGAGCAGAGCAGAACAGCCCACCATGGGATGTGCCAGGACCAACCAGACCAGGAGCCCGGTGGAATGGGCTGTAGTGCCCTGAATCAGTGAGCAGTGGCAGTTACCAGGCTTCTCAACCCACAAAGGCCAAAGACATCAGAGAAGGTTAGTGGGAAAAGCTGCTGGGACAGAGTGAAAGGAGTTCACAGTCAGCCACCGCCCCTGGGTGGCATAGGTAGTGTAGCTCTGAGGCTGCTTCCAGAGCTACAGCAGTAATTCCTTCCAGCCCCAGTTCCACCTTGTGGGAGGAATTAAGAAGCTGATTAGAGTGGGAGTGCAAAGCCTGCTTTGCCCTGCCTGGATCTGGGCTGCAATCCTGGTTGGCAGTTCTTGGAGGGGAAGGAGCACTGGTGTGGCAGAGCATGCTATGTAGAAGTAGCTCTGAAAATAGCATCACAGTCTCTCAAGCTTCAGGCGAAGTACTCTTTACCCTTCAAGCAGTTGTACCCCATCAAAAAGGTCAAGGGTCAGGTAGTTGGCTGAGAACATGAACAGGCAGTGAAAACACTCTCAGATTCAGACTCAGACTATGGAATCTTTTTTTTAGTAATAAAGAACAAAACATACAGCCAGAAGAAGTCAACAAAGTCAAAGAGCCTACATCAAAAGCCTCTAAGAAAAATTTGAATTGGTCTCAGGTCATGGAAGAGCTCAAAAAGGATTTGGAAAAACAAGTAAGAGAAGTAGAGGAAAAATTGGGAAGAGAAATGAGAATGCTGAAAGAAAACTATGAAAAACAAGTCAATGACTTGCTAAAGGAAACCCAAAAAAATGCTGAAGATAATAACACCTTAAAAAATAGATTGACTCAAATGGCAAAAGAGCTCCACAAAGCCAATGAGGAGAAGAATGCCTTGAAAGGCAGAATTAGCCAAATGGAAAAGGAGGTCCAAAAGACCACTGAAGAAAATACTACCTTAAATATTAGATTGGAGCAAGTGGAAGCTAGTGACTTGATGAGAAATCATGATACTATAAAACAGAACCAAAAGAATGAAAAAAATGAAAGACAACATGAAATATCTCATTGGAAAAATCACTGACCTGGAAAATAGGTCCAGGGGAGATAATTTAAAAATTATTGGACTACCTGAAAGCCATGATCAAAAAAGTGCCTAGATATCATCTTTCAAGCAATTATGAAGGAAAACCACCCTGATATTCTAGAACCAGAGGGTGGAGATTGAAAGAATCCACCGATCGCCTCTTTTTGAAAAAGATCCAAAAAATAAATCTAGGAATATAGTTACCATATTCCAGAGTTTCCAAGTCAAGGAGAAAATACCCAAAGCAGCCAGAAAGAAACCATTTGAATATTGTGGAAACACAATCAGAATAACACAAGATCTAGCAGCTTCTACATCAAGGGACTGAGAGGTTGGAATATGATATTCTAGAGGTCAAAGGAGCTAGGATTAAAATCAAGAATCACCTACCCAGCAAAACTGAGTATAATGCTCCATGGCAAAATATGGATTTTCAATAAAATAGAGGACTTTCAAGCTTTCTCAATGAAAAGACCAGAGCTGAATAGAAAAATTTGACTTTCATATACGAGAATCAAGAAAAGCATGAAAAGGTAAACAAGAAAGAGAATTCGTAAGGGACTTACTAAAGTTGGACCGTTTTGTTTACATTCCTACATGGAAAGATGATGTGTGTAATTCATGAGACCTTTCTCAGTATTAGGGTGTTTGAAGGGATTAAACGTATATATAGACAGAGGGCACAGGGTGAATCGACTATGAAGGGATGATATCTAAAAAATGAAATAAATTTAAGGGGTGAATGAGGAACATATTGAGAGAGGGAGAAAGGGAGAGATAGAATGGAGTAAATTATCTCGCATAAAAGTGGCAAGAAAAAGCAGTTCTGTTGGAAGGGAAGAGGGGGCAGGTGAAGGGGAATGAAGGAATCTTGCTCTCATCAGATTTGACTTGAGGAGGGAATAACATACACATTCAAATGGGTATCTTACCCCAAATGAAAGTAGGGGGAAGGGGATAAAAAAGGGGGATGATAAAAGGGAAGGCAGATAGGGGAGGAGGTAATCAAAGGCAAACACTTTCAAAAAGGGACAGGGTCAAGGGAGAAAATTGAATAAAGGGGGACCGGATAGGAGCAAGCAAAATATAATTAGTCTTTTAAAACATGAGTATTGTGGAAGAGTTTTACATAATGATACACCTGTGACCTATGTTGAATTGCTTGCCTTCTTAGGGAGGGTGGTTGGGGAGGGATGAGGAGAGAGGATTTGGAACTCAAAGTGTTAAAAGCAGATGTTCAAAAAGAAAAGGTTTTTTTGCATGCAACTGGGAAATAAAATATACAGGCAATGGAGCATAGAAATCTATCTTGCCCTACAAGAAAGTAAGGGAAAAGGGAATGGGAGGGATTGGGGTGACAGAAGGAAGGGCTGACTGGGGAATGGGGCAATCAGAATATATGCTGTCTTGGAGTGGGGGGGAGGGTAGAAATGGGGAGAAAATTTATAGTTCAAAATCTTGTGGAAATCAATGCTGAAAACTAAAAATATTAAATAAATAATAATTAAAAAGAGAGGTTTTCCTGTGGATACTTGGGTAGTGGCTTACCAGGAATTTATATAGAAAAAGCAACATCACCTCTGGGGCCTCAAGACAGTTGCAGCACCCATAAGGGCAGCACCAGCAGTAGTGGCACTAATAGTAGTAAGAGGACTAAACTGGTCAGAAATAGTAAACAGAGTACCCCTATGCTAGCATTGGGTACAGGATCCAGCACCATTTGGCAGGTGTTTCACCCATCGACAAAACAGAACATCCATAAAAACATAGAAAACATAGGAATAAATGGAGCTCTTCTTAAAATGATGTCACATCAATCTAAAACCAATATAATCAGAACAACGAACAACTTTAGGAAAGTTGCAGGATATAAAATAGTTGCACACAAATCATCAGCGTTTTATTTCTATTATCAACAAAACCCAGGAGGAAGAGATACCAAAGAATTATGTTAAAGAGCTAGAAAAAATAGTAACAAAATTCATCTGGAGGAACAAAAGGTCAAGGATATCAAGGGAATTAATCGGTGGAGGGAGTAAAGAAAGGCACCCTAGCAGTACTAAATCTAAAATTATATTACAAAGCAGTATCACTAAACTAATCTGGTAATAGATAAGAAATAGAATGGGTAATCAATGAAAAAAAATTAGGCATACAACATATAGATACAAGTGACCACAATAAAATAGTATTTAATAAACTCAAATATTCAAACTATAGGAGTAAGAACTCATTATCCAATAAAAACCACTCAGAAAACAGTAAAGCTTTCTGGCAGAAACTAAGCATAGAACAACATCTTACACTATATGCCAAGATAAGTTTAAAATGAATATATGATTTAGTTATATCCACAGCAAATTAGGGGATCATGAAGAGAAATTAGTTGTCAGATATATGGATAAGGGAAGAGTTTATGCCCAAACAAGAGGTAGAAAGGATCATAGCGAAATAGTTAATAGTAGTTACATTAAATTAGAAAGGTTTTGCACAAACAAAATCAGTGCAGTCATATTAATTTGTAATATTAAATCTGTCTATCACATTAAAAACAACAAAACATTCCAAACTCTATGATGATAGCAATGACTGAAGGAAAAAAAAATACTAAGCCAAACAGTTATGCCAAAAGTCCCAGAAAATTTTGTAGAAATGTCAGTTTGATTTTGATATGAAGTGTTTTTCTAAAACCAAAAATTTTAATTTCTTACCAGGCGTAAAGGAAGCTGCCTCTTTTCTCTGATATCTATACTATTATTTGACACAGGCCTAGAAATGATAATTAAGTAATAACTTATAAGAAAACAAAGGAATAAACACCAGCTTAGAGAAGATAGAGCTCTCACTATCTCTCGACGACATGACAGACATATAAGGGGAAAAAATAAGAATCAAGAGGGATTAGCATTTGTAGACCTAAAATTGTATGATAGAGCAGCAGATAGAGATTGAAACTTTAAAATGGTGTTGTAGATTCATGGAGAAGGCTTGTTAAGTAAACAGTTGAAATAACCAAATTCAATAGCTGAATTTTTTATGTCATTTAACACAAATTCCTTGGTGAAGAATACCCTCTTTGACTAGAATACTTGAGGGTGGGGGAAGAAAGCACTTTGGGAGAAAATAGGTTTAACCAACATCTTACTTTACATTCTGCAATAAAATGAAAGTGGATATGAAACCTGAATATTAACAACTGTACATAAATACACACATATTAAGTGTAGAGAAAGAACTGTTACTATTTATAATCATGGCAAGGGGGAGAGTTCTTAGAGACAAAATTAAAAGAGATAAAATATATAATTTCATTTATGTAAAATTGAATTTTATAGAAAGAAATTTAGACAACCTAGGTTCGGAAAGAAAACCACTGATTATGGGAAAAAAACTTTCAAATTAAAATCTCATAAGACTGTAATATCCAAGCTATATAGAGAATTAATTAAATGTATATTAAATTAATCACTATTTCTTAATGAATTAGGGTTAAAAAGACATGAGAAAGCAGTTATCAAAAGAAGGATGGTAAATGATTTCCAACCATATAAAGGATTACTCCAAATATATAATAGTAAGATAAATGCAAATTAAAGCTATTTTGAGATTTCATCTCATGACCAGCAAATGGTTAAAGACAACAAAGGATAGAAATATTTATTGTTGAAGGGTCTGCAGAAACACATACACGCACTAATACAGAATTGGTGGAGTGGTGGTTTAGATCAACCATTCTGTAAAGCAATTTGGAGTTACATGAAGAAATTTTTCATTAAATACATGAACATAGCAAAGATGTCATCATTCTACAATATTGTTTGACATAAGCCTGGAAATTCTAACTCTTGCAATAAGTTATGAGAAAAATGTAAAACCTTCTGACCTCACCTGCTACTCATATGCTTCAAGCCTGTCTAAAAATAGAAAGGTTCTATATATACCAAAATATTAATAATTCTATTTTGTCATCACAATGATCAAAAATTAAATAGTTGATGATTAAATAAAGATTGAATAGTGAATAGTTAAAATGGTGTATAGTAAAAGACTTTGTTTTATGGTTAAAGAATATGAAAAAAATGAAAATGAAAAATTCAGGAAAAAGTAAAAATCATATAAACTAATGCTAAGAGAAATAAAAAAAACAGAATAATGATATAGACAGTAAGCATAACAATTAAGATGGAAAGAAATTTAGAGAGCTTTAAAAAAGTAGGAAGAAATAACTCCCTCTTTTAATTGAAGAGTAGGGGCTCTGGATATGAAACTGCATCTATTTTGACCAAGTTGATGTCTGGGTTTTGATGAACTGCTTTTTTCTCTTTTAAATCTTTATTATAAGAATAACTTACTGGGTTGAAGGGGGAGGAATGTAATCAAAATAAATATAATGTAAAATGAATCAATAAAATCAATTATAAAATAAAATAAAACAAATCACAGATATGTTGTATTTGAATCATGTTTATTGAATCTTATTTTTTTCATTGTCTATTGTGCTTTACTAAGAATGTACCTTTGCTTTATCACATCTTTTGTATTTGTCAATTTTTTTTTGTTACCTTTCCTGAGATTGCTTGAAGCATCATTGATTTTTTTCTAGCCAATTATTTTCAGTCCATATATATAATATATGAATCAGTTTATATGTGGTTCTTATATTCAAAGTATAATTTGGGTCTGTGTGGCTTTTTATCTATTTCTCTATTTTTTTCTTTTTATTGGGCAATTTAATATACTTTACATTATCTCCCACTTAAGTCAGAAATTTATCTCTAGAGTTTCCTTTACATATAGTAATGTGTACCTAGATAATTCCACCCTAGCCTAAAAATTCCTTTAGTGATTGCTTCACTTTTTATTTTTGTTTCCCCAGCACCTATGTCTCTGACACATAGAAAGTATAAATGCTTGTGGACTGATTGATTCCACCAATACTTTATATGTCCTAATCCAAAACTCCCTAGATTTATTATTTTCTGTATTTTTGCTTATTTTATCCTTCCCTGTCCCAGTTCAGAGTGTAGTGCCCATTAAAACTTATAATGCATACATGAATACATACACATTTCATTTTTATATTGCCTACATTCATAATGTATTCCATCCCTTACCCTCTTCCTTTTTGTCCCCTCCTTTCATTCCCTTCTTCTCCAAGAGTCACATTTTACAACAGTAGATGCAAAAGAGGGAAAAATGTACTGTTAAGCAAAATTAACATACTATACTAAAATATTAGACATTGTCAGTCATGCTTCATGCCCATTATCTTCCATCTTGTTAAAGAAGTCTATTGAGGGGAGAAGAGGTGGCATTCTCTTATCTCTTCTTTGGAATCAAGCATCCTCAGTATACTTTCCATGATATTCAGTTTCAATTGCTTTATTGTTGATATTAATTTTAATGTTCTTATTTAAGAAGTATTATTTTTACTCTAAGTCCTGATTTAAAGCCCTAACTTTCTGAATGGAGAGAGTTATTGATATTTAGCCTTGCCTTAGTCCAACCATAATGTTCTCCAACCATCTTTATCCCATGACACCACAAGCATACCATTCCTTTCCCTCCTCCCTATCTTTTGCTCCAGTATCCAGACAGTGATTCCTAGATACGATAGTTCAATAAATTTCCCTATCACTCCATTCAGTATCACTGAGATTTCCCAGACAAAAGTCCTTTTTCCTTGTCCCTGTATCAAATTTGTACACACACACACACACACACACACACACACACACACACACACACGTTTATAACGTATATATATATACATATATATACATAAATACACAAATATGTGTGTATGTATATGTATGTGTATATAACTATATATATATATACACACATGCAATATGTGTGTATGCATGTGTATATCTATATGCTTATAGGTAGTATTTTATCAAAATGTAAGTGCCCTGCTAACAGCAGGGAGGCTCTTTCATTTTGTATGTTTATTCCCAACACTTAGCGCAGAATCTTGCATATAAAGGTGCTTGATATGTTTTTTCATTCATTTGTTCATTCATTCATTTGTCATTTGTCACATTCAATATTTTTATTTTGGCATACTCTCATACATTCTTCCACTTTTCACAGTATTTTTTCTTCTACTTCTACATTTTTGCTGTCCAATTCTGTTGTCTTATTTTTCAAAGATTCTAATGATAGAATGTGTTTTCAAAATGTGCTCTAATCTTGAGAATACTTTTCCCTAGAATCTGAATACTTATTTTTGAAGAACATATCACAAATTTTAGTAGGATCATTTTATATAACTACATTTTCATAATAAATACTTATTTCAAAAAGCTGATCAAGTCTAAGTCTAGCTGGCTTTTTTACATAAACCAATAATCTGTGGAAGAGGTAGGAAGAAAAATAGATGTGATTTATATTCTATAGAATTATAAATACATGTATTGTAACATATAATATAACATTTTATACACTTATAAATCCCCAAAGTTATTTTATAAAAATATACATATATGTGTGCATATATATTATGTATGTATATATTCTTTTAAAAGCATATATATTCTTATGAAAAAATCATATCTATACATATATCCATATTTGTGTGTTATTGTAAAAAATCACTTTATAGAATTGTTCCTGTACTGGGACAATGTGGTGAAGGAATGTGAATTTTTGGAACTTTTATAACTCCCCATATGATACATTGAGTTTTTAAGAGCAGAAGGTCTTTAGCAAATCTGGCGAAAAGAGGTAGGTAATGTGTCGGAGTAATCTCCAGGGATACACTGTGCTATGTTAGCCTGACTGTGCTGGAACTTATTTGGTTCTGTTTTGCCTCAAGCAGAATATCCGGGCAAAATTAGGAAAGTTTTATGCCTCGGGGAATTTGGAGCTTCAGCGAGGGGAATTTCATTTGGCCTCAGCATCAGGAAATAGAGTTTATATTGAAATTTGAGCAAAAGAAAGTGATAGAGACAGAGATCCTGAATGAATTACTACTTTCTTAGAATTGATGAAGAGGTCTCATACTTTCATTCAGATTGCCTCCCACCACCATACCCAGCATAGCAAATTTTGGCATGGTATTTTGGAAAACTTTTTTTAAAACTTCCTAAACACTGTTCCCATTACTGTCCCTTAACCCTTCCTCCCTTTTTCCCCCCATTGGCCATTTTTTTTTCCTGCATCGGCAAAAGGCAATTCATGAGCAGGGCCCTCCTTTGTGTTTGAAATTATTTATGTAATTGCATCTTTTGCACATTTAGAAGTATCTCTCCCTCCCCCTTTATATTTTAGTAATCCAGTTTATTTTAGGTGGGAAAGTTGGACTCATTTGACCATGTGTGAAAGCTTGGAAGAAGGAAGACTTTGAATGTTTATCACATCAAAATAAGGTCTAGTTGTAATATAATCTCCAAGTGTTATTATAGTACTTAAGAATTTTTGGCTGTCCTCCTATCCCTGCCTCCTCAGATGTTTGAAAATCATTACTGTCTCTTGTAGTACCTTATGCTTTTTAAATAAAAAAATACATAACTAATAAATATAAAATAACTGTTTTGCTGTGGAACCCTATTTTTTTTATGAAGAAATCTGTTCTGCAATCCTCTAACTGATATGTAAATATAATATTTTTTTGACTTTATGAAAATCAATGAGGGAAGTTTTTAAATAGTTTTAATTATACATAATTTGTAAGATTATTTCTTCTCTTCAGACCTAAGTTATCTTTGCTTATGTCTATATGTAAGCACACATACACTCATTCACCAAGAGAGTTAAAACTATTGTAAGCCAAAAGAATTATACATCAATAAAGGGGCTATGCCAATCAAAAAGAATAAATCCAGATGAATATTGTATTTCATAATAGTAATGATAGGAGACTGAAAACTTATTCCAAATATGATGCCATTGCCAAAGTTTTTATGTCTCTAATTGATTTGCTCTCAGAGCCACTTGATGAGGCACATAGGAAAATTAGCCAAATCTACTTTTTACCCCAAAGTGCTCCCAGTTCAGTTGAAAAGCCGCTTGTTTCCTAGAATTCATTAAAAATGACTCCTAACTGGTTGCAAATACCACATTTGCCCTCAGTAAAAATGATTCATCACCTACGAAAATGTTTTTAAAAATATTCTGTGGGCTATTCATAAGTTGATATATGTATTTAAGGAATAATGTTTTCCAGTTTTGTATAGCCATATTTCTGATACATTTCACATTTTTAAACTTTCAAGAGTAGCTAGGTATTGTCTTTTAAAAGTCATTTTAGATAAAATGGAGAAATCTGGAGTTTCTTAATGATTTAAATATCTGAGAAATAAGCATTATTAATAATAAAAGAATTAGGGGGCGGAGCCAAGATGGCGACCAGAAAGCAGTAACTGGCATGAGCTCCCCACCAAATCCCTCCAAAAACCTATAAAAAAATGGCTCTGAACCAATTCTAGAACTGCAGAACCCACAAAGTGGCAGAGGGAAGCAGGGCCCC
>CM053622.1:116678166-116693166 GCA_028646595.1 Phalanger gymnotis
GCAGCTTCTGGCTTCCACAGCTTCTGGCTTCCACAGCTTCTGGCTTCCACACCTTCTGCAGCCACCGCCGCTGAAGTTGTCTCCGGGCTCACCCCTCCTTGCAGCCGAGCTTCAGGCGTTCTCAAGCCCCGCCTCAATGACCAGAGACCATTGGTTCCCGAGCTGGCCCCTCCTAAGTCACCACCAATCCACACCCACATAGATTTCACACCTGACAGGGCCTTGGGCCTGGGGCTTAGCACTTAACAGCTGAAAGTACTTCCACTCAAAAGAAACAAAAGCCATGCTAATGAGACAATTTTGCTTAACAACACACTAACTCAAATGGCAAAAGAGCTCCAAAAAGCCAATGAGGAGAAGAATGCCTTGAAAGGCAGAACTAGCCAAATGGAAAAGGAGGTCCAAAAGACCACTGAAGAAAATACTAGCTTAAAAATTAGATTGGAGCAAGTGGAAGCTAGTGATTTGATGAGAAATCAAGATATTATCAAACAGAACCACTCAGTACACCTCCCCCACTAACATCCAAGTTCCAAAGGCTAAATATCAACTCAATGGTGGGAGAAGGTTCCAGAGAAGGATACCCTATGGGGAGAGAACTAAGTTCTGTAATGAAAAATAGGAACCTTATCAAAGGTGTAATATACAGAGATTTAATTCAGTGGAAGGAACTTTCTCTGAGTGAGGGTTTTAACTCTGGAGAATGAATATTAAAGTCTCTGGGAGGAACATGGATTCAGAATCATTGAAAGACATAGACCACACAGAGTGGAAATTGCATAGCAAATAGGAAAGATAATTATCATGGTGAGGGTAGAACTAGAATAACTATTTTGGAACATGGAAATTTCAACCATGGGGCAATATTTCTATTCGACCTACCTCTTTCAGGAAATGGAACTAAGACAAAATGAAAGGAAAGACGAATAAAATGGGCGATGAGACAAAATCTAAAAGGCATGACGATAGAAAAATGTTTTAGAACTGGAAACAATTTCAGAACTTTAGAAAATTGAATTACATGAAGAAGAGGTAAAAGATGGAATAGATCATTATAAATAAAATGAATTAAAAATAGATGTTTATAATAGAAATGAAAGATAATAATGAAGAGAACATGGTAAAGAAGACTTTTTTATTTAGTAAAGTGGGCTGATATTTAAAATAACAAATAGAAATTGGAGGAAACCAGAAAAATTGAGATTTTTAATTAAATTATTAATTGAGAAGGGAAAAAAACGATAACTAATAATGAGAAGAAAGAAAAAAGAACCAATAAATAAAGCCTCCAAAATAGGGAAAGGGTCAACATATAATAGCTAATATTAATAGCTAATATTTATTTAGTGTCTACTATGTGCTATGCACTGTGCTAAGCACTTTACAAATATTATTTCCTTTGATTATCACAACAACCCTGAAAGCTAGGTGCTGCTATCATACTCATTTCATAGTAGAGAAAACAGAGGCAAATAGATGTTAAGTGACTTGCTCAGAGTCACAAAGCTAGAAAGTATCTGAAGCTGGATTTGAACAGTGGTCTTCTTGACTCAAGGACTAGGACTCCACCCACTGAGCCACTGAGTTACCTGGCATATAGGAAAGAGCAGGGAACTGGGAATGAGAGGAAGAAAGTCTCTGAGGATAGGGTTGACTTAAAGTACATTGATCCAAAATAATCTGAGAGACAAAGTACTACATAAAAAGATGAAGGGGAATAAAAATTTGATCCTAATTCAGGAAAAAAAAAACAGAAATAGCAGTAGCAACAACACAAAAACTTAGTTGTTGGAAAATATAAGCTTACCTTTCTTAACTTTAAATACGAATGGATAAAACAAGCCAACAATATGAGAACAACGGATTAGATAAGAAACAAAACCTATAGCATCGTATTAACCAGAAACAATTTTAAAAATTAAAGGTATACACAGACTAAAAATGAACAGCAGGCATAAAATTTAACTTGCATCAAGTGATTCTAGGGGAAAAACCCTACAATCATGATATCAGAGAAAGCAAACAAAAAAATTCACATTATAAACGGAGAAAAAATGAAGAAATTATATTAGGCCACAAATCAATATTATTCTCACATGCTAACAGAGGCATAGGATCTAAATTCATAAAGGAAAAAGTAACTAAATTGTTAGAATTACTTCAGCAGATTTTAATGGCACTCACTCAGAATTAGATAATCTACCAGAAGGGCAAAGGAAGGAGAAAATACAGAATTGAACAAATTGTCAGAGAAATTGGAATGTAAAAATATATGGTATTATCTGAATGGGACAGCACAAGATGAAACTAAAAGGAAAACAAAACAAAATAGCCTTCTATGCAGTAAGGAACAAATTGTAAAAAGAAATGTTAAAAAGTAAAATTTTCAAGCTGTTTACAGATCATAACATAATAAAAATTTATGCAACTAAATGAAGACTCAATATAACAAAGAATGTATATAAAAAACAAATCATAGAAAAGTGGAATATAACATGATAATGAAGAAAGAACATATTGAAATTTCTAGAATGCAAGCAATGTAATCCTTAGGACAAACATATGCTTATAAATACATATTACCAAAATAGAAAAGTAGAGGATGAATAAAATTAATACCTGTTACAAAATTAGAGGCAACAAATTAATAAAAAAAGCATGAAGTTACAGAAGCTGATCAACTATAAATAAAAAATATAAAAATTAAAAGTAAAATTTTAACAAATGACATATTAAAATATATCTTAATTTCATAAAAGAAGGGAACAGGAAATCAAATGAAATGAGTAGCAATGAACTAGATAAAATCCCAAGTAAACTAGTAGAAAAGCCAAAAAAGATAACTGATTGGCATACATATGTATGTTTATATGTTTATATATTTTAATAAATATATACATACATGCACATTCAAACATTTTAAACAAGTAAACAATAACAAAACTGGAAAAATAAAAGAAATAGAATATTATGTTTAAGATTATAAATATCCAAAGCAACAGAATGTCAAATCTGAATTTCAAATAGCCTTATCTCCAGAAAAAGCAAGAAAATTATCTGAAAAAAAAGAACAAAGCAAGAACAAACAAACAAATAAAAAACCCTCCCATGTCCAGATGGATTCACCAAAAACCCTATCAAACTTTTAAGGAACACTAGAAATACTAGGATGCTATTCTTGAAAATTTTTAAAAAAGAAAACAGTCTTCCAGAATTATTTTATGGCCAAAATATAGAACTATTACCCAAATCCAAAAAGAATAAATCTAAAATCGAGAACTATTATTGGTATTGATTTAAACATTTCAAATAAAATCTTGCTAAACAGAAAAGAGCAATCCATCCAATAAGTCATTTACTATGATCAACTTGCATTTGTACCAAGGAAATAAGGATCTTTCGACATCAGGAAAACTATCAACATAATGAATTTTACCAATAAAATCATCAAAACCACATGATGCTTTAATAAATGTGCAATAGCCTTGGAAAAACAACAAAATGTGTGTGTGTGTGTGTGTGTGTGTATGTTTGTGTGTGTGCATTTGCAATGCCTACAAAATACAAGGAAAATGTTTTTTAAAAAAATATGATGGATTCTGGGAAGGTGGAAGAGTAGGTCATAAAATTCCAGGCTCTCCAGATTTCCCCCCAAATGGAGATAAAATAGTGCCTCAGGGTGAACACAGAGTGGTAAAAATAAATGATAGTAGGGGCAGAATAGTGGTCCTACTGAGACAATCAGAAAAGATCTGAAGAAAAATCCTAGGATGAGGTTTTGTCCATGTGAAGAATATACGCCTCCAGGCTAATTCTGCTTGAACAATAAGCAACAATGAGCCCCGGGGCTAGCTGGGTTATTGTCTTTTTACCCCAAAGACAGGAGAGTTGGGTATCTAAGCTGAGGAAGATTGAGGGAACCTCTGCTGACAAGGAACACCAGACTCAGCAGTGCTGTGGAGACATGGTCCTGGGCAAGAAGAAACCAGAACACACCTGGTGAGTGCAGAACCAATGAGGGAGGGACACTGTTGGCTGTGGGCACTTACAGGAGACTGGAGGCCTTGGTTTTGCTTCCAAGTCAGAGGGAAGAGCTGAAGAAGAATCTGAGGCCAGAGGCACCACCCTCATACTCCAGGATTAGAGGTGATTACAAAAAATAAGCTGCTACAAATAAAAAAAAAATGAGCAGGCAAAGGAGAAAGAAAGTTACTATAGGAACAGAGAAAACTGGGTTTGGTTGGTCTTCAGGGGAGGATAGTGAAGTAAAGAAATCCTCTTTTGCCACAAAGAGTAATGTCAAATGGTCATCTGCTCAAAAAATAATTCATTGAAGACTTTAAAAAAAGATATTTTAAAAAATCAAATGAGAGAGATTGAGAAAAAAATATAAGAACAACTCAAGAAAAACAAGATTATGAAAAGAAAGTCAACCAATTAAAAAAGGAGATTCATAATCTTAAGGAAGAAAATGTCTCCTTGAAAATCAGAATTGGGGAAGGGGAAGCCAGTGAAGTCATAAGAGACCAAGAAATAATGAAAAAAAATATAAAGAATAAAAAAATAGAAGAGGATGTGAAACATCTCATAAGAAAAACAACTGATCTGGAGAACAGATCAAGAAGAGAAAACATAAGAATAATCATACTACCTGAAAGTTATGAACATGTTTGTGATTATCATGATTATGTTTAAAATTTAAAAAAAATTAAAAAACTAAGAGAAAACTGTAAATATTATGGAAGAAATTAGGTTTTGATCAACATCTTACCCAGAGTTATCTTTTTCTTAGAGGACATAGATAGCCCAAAGTACTGAGTTGTATTTCTATAATTCCATAAGCTCAAACACTTATTCTGGTGTGTTTCCCCCACTGTTAGCTGCCAAAGATTAGCAACACAATTCCATTTAATCAGTTAATATAAACTTGCTATAACAAAAGAATATTTGTTACAAAATCGTAGCATTATCATAGATGCTATTGTTTGCACCCCCAACTATTAGGTGGCTCCTATACCACTTCAGTCTCTGGAGAGAGTAGGATCAAACTTAAAGTAATTTCTGTAAGGTATTTTTCCCACCAAGCTTATTTCAACTGTGGTATAATTGATATATGTAACTCAGTATTTCTGTCACAGTTAAACTAAGCAGGTCAAACAGATCATAACTTAATTGCATACCATCTGGCTTTAGAAAACCTTGGCATAAACTCTAGCTCCTGACATTCTACTGACTTGCTCTCATGACATTTCAGACATTTGAGGTATCTCACATTCGAAAGAAGCCAAAGAGAATCAATATAACACAGAAAGAAGTAACAGCAGGTCAATTTTCTCTCACCTACATAATAGCTCCAGATGAGAGGTGGCCTAAAGCCCAAAGGACCTAAATAAGTTGCCTAGAAACAACCAAATCCAAGAGAATCACCTTAGCTGACTGATGCTTTTCATAAGTACTCTAGTCATGGCTCCACAATCAATCAAAATTATTCCTCTTAACCACATGGTTAGTGAATTAGAATCAATTATAGAATGTCTGTGTATGTTTCAAATCAGGGAGCAGGATGCATTCATTACACATCTTCACTTTCTTTCCAATAATAGGTTCCTTCACTTACCAAACGATCATGCCTGCCTTTTACACACACACACACACACACACACACACACACACACACACACACACACACACGCACACAGATAGATAAATAGATAAATAGTTAGAGATTTACATATAGATATAGATAGATCTCTAGAACCATTTGATTCTTCTGTTTCTTTTTTTAATTATGTATTTATCTTATCAAGCCTTTCAGTCTAGATTTCTTCCCACTACACATTGACTGCGTACTGGTTAGGCTTTCAATTGGGTTTAATACCATTTGGTAATACATCTTAAATATCTACTACCTTTAAGACATTCTACCAAGAACAGTAGAAATAAAGACTAAAGACGACAGAGTCATTTTTCTTGTGAAGCTTATATTTTGCTATGGGAGAGATTCAACATGAATACAGATGAGTGCCATATGTGGTAAGCTGTTATCAGGACAAAGAAGATATGCAGACAAAATATTATAGGAATAGTTGAAAAGAGAGTTTTTCCTTTTCTGTGGATTCTATAACTTCTTTGGATATATTTAATAGCATACATGTAGCTACATATACATTATATATGTAATATGCATTGTGTGTATATATGTGTATGTATGTATATACATAATACTGAGTGCATACATACACACGTACACACATATATATATATATGTTATTACCCACTATGGAATAATTAACACAACATCACAGAGCTAAAATTACTTTGAAGGAACTGCAGAGGTTATATAATCCAATTCCTTCATTTTATATATGAGCAAATTGAGGCACAGGATTATTAAGTGATGATTAAGATTACAACCAGTAAAGGTTGAAATTAATTCTTTTATCTCAAGCCAGCTCTGTTATTTGGACTTTGCCAGTATGTCTTCTCACTGGGTACCTGCAGTGAATCTGCTTGCTTCATAGCCTGATATTTATTATACTTACCTTGGGAATAGAAGCTTTGGGAATTTTTAAAAGTGTGTTATAGACTTTTTTCCCCCTCTCAAACGTATAACCTGCTGCATGGAATGGAAAACAATAAATTGAAGCTCTTTCCATATATGCATTTTTTTCCTGTCTGGAACTGTGATGTCACCTATTCAAGGAAGTCTAGGTAAAGAAACTCCCTACCCCCAAGAAAATCAACACATCTCTTGTGTTATGAATAGACTCAGACTCACCTGTGAGTTATAGTCTAGAAGCCAGCAGGTTTCAGGGGAAGAACTAAAACCTGAATGAATGAATGAATGAATGGATGGATGGATGGATGGATGAGTGGATGGATAGATGGATGAAGGATTTATCAAGGAATTCTTATGTACAAAACACTGTGATAAATGCTAGAGATATAAATAGAAAAGTAAGGGCATTTCTGCCATCTAGGAGTTCTCATTCTAATGGAGTAACTGTATGTATGAATGGTTTTGGCTTCAATCAGATGAAAAAGGTCCATTATCTTTACAATTCACTAACAAAACAGATGTGAAAGCCTTGTTTAATGTCATTTCCACTGTTAAAATGATCTGTGCTTCTCATGTTAAAACACTGACAGTATCAAGGACTTTAGTCCTGTTGTTGTTATTCAGTTGTGTCTAATTCTTAGTGACATCATTTGGGGTTTTCTTGGCAAAGATACTGGAGTGGTTTGACATTTCCTTCTCTAGCTCATGTTACAGATGAGGAAATTAAGGCAAACAGGGTTCAGTGACTTGCCGAGGGTCACGCAGCTAGTATCTGAGGCCATCTTTGAGCTCAAGAAGGGTTTTCTTGACTTCAGGCCTGGCATACTATCCACTATCCTACCTATCTATTTAGCTGCCTGGAAAGTCTTTAGGACTTTCTTATATGTGTCTTTAGTAGCTATGGCTGTAGCTACTGTAGGAAAAATTGTCAGGCTACATCTCTACAAGTGTTGATTTCCAGGACTATGGTTGCAGGCAGTGGGTCAGAGACATTGTTGTTCCTCAAAGCTCTTGAGTTCAGGATTCTGGGCTCTTTCCTTCTGTTTGAGGGGAAATGGTATTTAAGGTGGTGGTGGTGGTGACTTGCCTTGCACATGTTGCCTCTTGTCTCTGTCTCAGGGTGCCTTGCTGCTTTTTATCTAAGCTGCCTTGCCTTCCACTTTATTTCCATCTACATAGGAGAGAACTTGAACCTCACTTATTTTTTTAAAAATAGAAGCAGATACTCAACTCTGATGGCATATCCTTTTTGTAGGATATGATTCAGTGCCAAGAATTTGGCAATTGTAAGAACTGCAGACTTTTCTAAAGCAGAATAGAGGTAAAATTGAAATATTTTGGCTTGGAAGGTCTAGCATCATGAGGATTAAATTCTGATACTTTTTCTTCTAGGGTTTGTCATTATCTTGGATTCAGACTTAAATTTATTGGAATACAAAGTATCCTCCCAATTGTAATTTTACAGACTCTCTCTTATCTTCACTTTATCATTTCTCGTACTGCTATCCCTTATGCACTACTTTCTCCTGGCATTCTGGAGTATTTTTAGAGAGTAAAACAATTGTTCTATACCAAGTATGCTTTAATGCTGCCTCCTTTGCCTGTATCTGGACTTGATTACAATTTTCCTCCCTTCCTAAAAATATTTCTAAAACATAGTTCAATACAGGGGACATTATTTTAAACCATTTTCAGGAATGAGAGTAATATATGGAAATACTTATAGGACTAGGGACTGAATTGATGATTTCATTGGTATAGTTTCTGCAATTTATGGAACACTGCAAGACTAACTGACATTTCCTCAGGGTTCTATATTCAGTATGTGGCAGAAGTGAGATTTGAACCCAGGTTTTCTTGGCCTGGAGATAATCATTTTATCCACATTGTAATGTTGGCTACTTGCCTAAAGGAAATTATAATGGTGATAACAAGAACAATGGTAGCTAACATATGATTAGTGCTTTAAGATTTGCAAAGTATTTGATACACATGCACACACAACACCTCGTTTAATCATCACTGCCATTCTATGAAATAGCTACAATTATTTATCCCAGTTTCAAAGATGAGGAAATAGGTTGAAAGAGCATAAGTGATTTGCCCAGGGTCACACAAATAGTAAGAATCTGAGGCAAGCTTCAAACTCATCTCTTTTATTTCAAATACAGCACACTATACACTTATGCCACCTTGTTAAAATCTGTGATGCAGCGGGAGGTGGTAGAAAGAAGATATGCCTTTCCCTTAATGCAATGTGGGAAAATCATTAAAACTTTTTCATTCAACTTTTCTTACTAAAATTTGTGAGATGTAGCTAAAAAAGACTTCGTGGAAAAAATATACCCCTAAAACATACATTAACATTTTTTTTTATAAAAAGGAGGCTAATGAAATGAATATTCATCTACAAAAAAAGAAAACCAACACTTAAAGGAAGAGAGGAGGAAGGGAACAAGCACTCATTAATTTGTCTACTGTGTGCCAGGCAGTGCATTAAATGCTTTACGAGTAGATTATGTAATTTGATACTCACAATAACTCTATAAGGTAGATACTATTATTGTTCCTATTTTACACTTAAGGAAACTGAGGCAGATAGCGTTTAAGTGCTTTGCTTAATCACAGGTAGTCAGTGTCTGAGTTTGAATTTGTACTCAGATCTTCCTGACTCTAGGACTAATGCTGTATCCAATGCTCCATGAAGAAACCGAAATTAAGCACAAAACAGATGAAAAATCCAAGGAGAAATTGCTAAACCAGAAACAAACAAAATATTTGATACCATCTTATAGCAGAACTACAAGACTGTTCTTTGAAAAGTCCAACAACATTAGTCTTTTATTCAAATGGGCATGATGGTACCAGCAGCTCCACCCCAACCCCCTTTTCCTACCCCCCTCCCAGTAGCCTCTCACCCTAGCTGCCCTATTACATCAAGTCCTGGTGGCGTCCCATGGGGAAAAGAAAGCCATTGTTAGGAAGCTTTTGTGAATTATAAAATGGTTCAGTGTAAGAAACAGCTATGGTTTCATTAACAGAGATGACACTAAGGAAGATGTATTTGTACACCAGGCTGCCATAAAGAATAGTAACCCCATGAGGTCCTTCACGATGTAGGAGATGGAGAGACTGTAGAGTTTAATGCCGAAGGAGAAAAGGGTGCAAGGGCACTAATGTTACAGGCCTTGGTGGTGTTCCAGTGCAAGGCAGTATACATGCAGCTGATTGTAACCATTATAGACATTATCCACATCCTAGCTGTCCTTTACAGAACTACCAAGAGAATTACTAGAACAGTGAGAGTAGGCAAAAGAATGAAAGATCAGAGGAGGCTCCTGAATGCCAGTTCCAACAACAATGTCCCTACCACCATGGCTATATGTGGAGAGCCTGTGCCTGCTGACCACACTATTCCAATCCTCCCATAAAGGGAGAAGTGATGAAGGGCATGGACAACTAGGTTACAGGAGAAAAAGGTAAACCAGTGAGATAGAGTATGCATAGAGGTTAGAGACCCTGATTCTGAAGGGGTGCTCCTTGTCAAAGACAATCTGGAGAAGAAGACAAAGAGAACCAAATAAATGAGACCCTGGGTCAGCAGCCAACTCAATCAATGTTGGTACCATGGTAACTTTAATTACCAATGCAGACACCCAGAGAACTAAATCACAAGATGGGAAAGACAAAAGCAGCTGAAACACTAGGTTAGAACATGTTTGCTCCTGAGGCTGAGCATGGCATGGCTGAATTAATGTCAAAGTACCAGTTTAGTCATCATAAAAGAAGAAATAATATGAAATTCCAGAAATAATAAGAAATTAATGGAAAATTTGGAACAGAAGATCTAAGTGCTTGCTTTTTGTTGTTGCATAGACAACTAGAACTCTCTGCATTTATGCAGCATATTTATTATCATCATCATCATCATCATTATTGTTGTTGTTGTTGTTTTTACCTAAATAAGTTTCTTTTTGAGAATGACTTTTTTTTTAAAGCCTGGTTCTCTCAATATAAAAATTTTAAGGCAGTTGCTGCCTGGGAGTTTCTCTTCCATTATCTCTGGTCCCCAGTGGCTTTGAAGAACCTTGATGCAGCCACTGTTAATGGTGCCACCATTGCCTCTCATAAGGGGGCTAAGCCTGGGGTGGGTGTGCACCATGTACCTATAGGCCTATGGGCAAGAGGTTACAGCAGAAATTGATGACCCTAAAAATGACTTGAGAGAAAGGAATTTCTGCCTTTCCGAAGTCAGATAATCTCTTCAAATGCATCGAGGTCATCCATGGGGTAGACGGGAAACTATATGAAGGAAGACCTGTGGTACAAGCTTTCCCTGGAGTTCCCTAGCAGCTACCCATATAATGCTCCCACAGTGAAATTTGTCGAACCTTGTTATCATCCTAATGTGGACACCCAGGGCAATATCTATTTGGATATCTCAAGGAGATGTGGTTAGTTCTATATTATGTAAGGACTCTTCTACTATCTATCCAGACACTGCCAGGAGAAAGTACCATTGACAGCCCGTTGAACACACATGCTGTTGAATGCTGGACAAACCCCACAGCCTTTAAAAAGTACAGTTATCTCTTTCACATCATGACTTTCTCCTTCACGATTTTGGGAGAGTTTTGCAGAAGCTGCAGATGACATACTAAGGCCAGCAGAATCACAGAGACTATGACCAAATGCTTAACCCAAATTTTACAACAAGGTACTACAAACACCCCATAAAAGAAAAATTAAAAATTCTTTATCCATTTATTCCTATGTTCTCTAGTATTTTTAATTGGAATGGGTGCTGTATTTGGTCAAGGGCTTTTTTTGCATATATTGAGATATTGAGATATCTGCATATATATGATTATATACGACTTCTGTTGGTTTTGTTATTGATATCATCAATTATGCTCTTACTTTTCCTAATATTGAACCAGACTTGCAAACCTGGTATAAATCTCATTTGGTCATAGTGTGTGATCCTTGTGATATATTGCTGTAATCTCTTTGTATCAGTATTCATTAGGGAAATTAGTCTGTAATTTTCTTACCCTGTTTTGGGTATCAGCCCCATATTAGGATCATAAAAGGAATTTGGTAGGACTCCACCTATTTTTTCCAAATAGTTTATATAGTATTGGGATTCATTGTTCTTTAAATGTTTGGTAGAATTTGCCTGTGAATCTATCTGGTTCTGGGATTTTTTTCTTAGGAAGTTCATTAATGGCTTGTTCAAATTTCTTTTTCTAAAATTGGGTTATTTAAGTATTTTGTTTCTTCTCTTAATCTAGGTAATTTATGTTTTTGGGCAAAATAGGTCCTAAACATTGTCTTAATTTGCTCTTCCTTGGTGGTCAGTTCACTCCTTTCTTTCTTTTTTTTTGGCTGTAGTAAAATCTATTTTGCTTCAGCAGAGTTAAAAAAAAGGAGAGGGGATCAATCAAAATAACAGCTAAAGTAATAAGAAAAATAGAAAATTAATAGATATAAGGAAACTATAGGTGCCACTTCCCCTGGCTGTGCAAAGGCATGTCTGAGGTCCTAGTGTTGACATTTGCTAGCTCCAACCGCCTGGGTCTCAGGAACTGCTGCTCTTTTGCTGAGGTGGGGCCTGCTGGAACACCTCTCTTCCTGCACTAGTCTCCTTCTGCCATCACAAGAAGGGCCCTCTCTCCAACTTCTCTTGCTAAAAGGCTACTGAAGTCCCACTTCTGGCTCCTCTATTTCAGGGTTTCTCCCGAGGAAGTATTATCTGGATGACAAAGGGAGGGAGGAGAGATATTTTACCTGGTCATTATGGCTCCCAAAAGTTCAAGAGGGAAAGGTTCACATCTTTAGACTGTGGGCTGGAGACCTCAGGGGTAGGTGCTGTTGAGGCCGCAGGCTTTGCACTGGTGTCTCTCACAGTTCTGACAGACTTCTGTTCTGGGCTGAGAGGTCTGGGGATTGATCGCTGCCATAGCCACTACTTCTGCCCTTGGCCTGCTCTTACTGCTGCCTTTCTCATGCCCAGTGCTCTCCCAGACTGGTATGCTGTCTGGGTTCCTCTGCTGTTCCTGGTTGGTGTGGTCTGGAGCCCGTTCCTCATGCTCAGCACTCCTGCTTCACTCAGTCTGCTGTTGGCTTCCAAGTCTCTCAAATCTGCTCAGATTCACTTTTTTACATTTATCTGACAGAATTTGTGAGAGAGTTCCAGTAGTTCCCTTTTACACACCATCTTGGCTCCACCCCAATGTAATAATTCTTTTTAGTGTTTTTCTTTGTTGCTTTTTGCCCATGAAACTTGCCTTTTTCCTGCCTTTTAAAGGTGTTCTCTGCTTCTAGGGCACAGGGGGCACTGTTCCAAGCTTCCTGTGCTAGAGGCCCGCATCATGGTCACTAGCTTTGTGTGCTGGGGCCTCAGTTATGGGCAGCTGGAGGCTGTAGGAGTCTTGTAGCTTAACTAGTGCTGAGCTGGAGCTGGTGTTGGTGGCTGGTGTGTTCTGAGGCCAGACGATGTTTCTGTGTATTTCCATGGGGCTACAACTGAAGTTCGCCAGATGGGAGGGGTAGTCTGGACACTTGGGGATGCTGCCTCACTGGGGTTGTGCTAGAGTACAGGTAGATTCAGCTGCTGGTGGCAGCCTATCCACCAGTTCATGTGGTGGTTCTATAAGCTGAGGTATCCTGGTCCCCTGGCTGTGTAAAGGCACAGGTGTAAAGGAGGTGGCCAGCCAATAACCTGGGGCTTAGGATCTCCTGCTGGTTTGCTGAGGTGGGGCTTGCTGCTGCATTGCTGGGATACCTCTCATCCTGTATTGCTCCCTTTCCATGACAGTGAGAGGGTCCTTTCCTGTTAATTCCCCAGGCCTCCTGGGCTGAAAAACTGCTGCACCCCATCTTTCTGCTGGCTCTACTTTTCCAAGATGATCCTGGGGTTATATTTTCTGTGTTTTTCAAGGTCAGTAAAGGAGGGTGAGAGCAACTCCCTGCTTATTCCACCATCTTGTCTCTTGGAAGTCTCCAAATTTGTTTTTAAGGTATGGTTTTCTTCACTATTTTTTGTGCCTTCTTTACCAAGCTATTGGCTCTTTTTCATGATTTCCTTACATCATTCCCATTTCTCTTGCCAATTTTTCCTCTTTCTTACTTGATTTTAAAAAATCTTTTTTGAATTTTTTCAATGATTTGAGGCTGATTCATATTTTTCTTTGAGGTTTCAGATATAGTAGTTTTGAGTCTTCTTCTGAGTTTTTGTTTTGATCTTCCCTGTCACCATAGTAAATTTCTATAGTCAGTATCTTTTTTTGGCTGTTTGCTCATTTTACAAGCTATTTCTTTTTTTTTCTTTTTAATTTAATTCATTTAATATATTTAGTTTTCAGCATTGACTTTCACAAGAGTTTGAATTACAAATTTTCTCCCCATTTCTACTCCCCCCCCACTCTAAGATGGCATATATTCTGGTTGCCCTGTTCCCCAGTCAGCCCTCTCTTCTGTCACCCCACTCCCCTCCCATCCCTTTTTCCTTTCCTTTCTTATGGGGCAAGATAAATTTCTATGCCCCATTGCCTGTGTATCTTATTTTCTAGTTGCATGCAAAAACTTTTTTTTTGTTTTTGAACATCTGTTTTTAAAACTTTGAGTTCCAAATTCTCTCCCCTCTTCCCTTCCCACTCACCCTCCCTAAGAAGTCAAGCAATTCAACATAGGCCTACAAGCTATTTCTTGACTTTTAACTCTATGCTAAAGTAGGGTTCTACTTCTGGAGTGGAGGGGGGCATTGAAAGTTGTATGAGGGCCCCTCACAATGAGTGAATGCAAACCAAGGAAAATTCCTGAACTTTTAGGATTCCTTATCTTGCTGAAATAATTGTTAGAATTGTGTTTGTTTGTTTCAAATTTGGAATTTGAAAAAGCATTCATTGTTTTTTTTTTGTGATTCTTTGTTGAAAGCCTCTGAGGAAGGAACTTGGAATAACCATGAAAAACTCTCCACAGGAGCACAGAAATATTTCTGAAATTGGAGATATGGACAAATGTGCCAATTGCACTCATTTAATTAGCTGAGGACAGGCATGAGTGCTGTACCAGATTTAAAACTTTCCATTCTCCTCTAAACTGTAACCTGTCAGTTGGAATCCTATTCTTTCCCTTTCTTTTTTTTTTCCTCCCTGTTTTTCTCTTTCTCTCTCAGTAAGGGGCATATGAAATGCATCAAAGTCAGACTACAGGAGAAATGGCCTAGCCACAGCAGAAATGGCTGTTGTTTGCCCTGGCTTTATTGCTTTTTTTTTTTTTTTACTTTTGAACATCTGTTTTACTAAAACCTTGAGTTCCAAATTCTCTCCCCTCTTCCCTTCCCCTCCACCCTCCCTAGGAAGTCAAGCAATTCAACATAGGCCACATGTGTATCCTTATGTATAACCCTTCCACAATACTCATGTTGTGAAAGACTA
>CM053622.1:116693666-116709468 GCA_028646595.1 Phalanger gymnotis
CTTCCCTCTGCCCCTTTGTGGGTTCTGTAGTTCTAGAATTGGTTCAGAGCCATTTTTTCATAGGTTTTTGGAGGGACTTGGTGGGGAGCTCACGCCAGTTACTGCTTTCCAGTCGCCATCTTGGCTCCGCCCCCCGGCTTTATTGCTTTTTCTGTTGCTTTGTGTCTTTCACTCAGTGTAGGGAAGAGAGATTCCAGCAATGGCAGCGTTCACAATATTTCTGCAGAGCATAGGATAACAGTGGAAGCTTAGGCTTGTAGCAGTCTTCTGCATGGGGGTTGGGGTTGTGCTGCAGAGTTAGGGCTTTCATAGGGTGAACTCATTCCTCAGCAATGGCGAAACAGTAGTGTTCAGGCTTGTAGCAGCACTCTGTTCCAGTATGGGACAAAAGACCTCAGGGTCTAGTAGTAGCAGTTGTTCTGTGTCATGTGTGTGTTCTGTGTCGTTGTGCATTGATTCTAAGCTCTGTGCTTATTAGGGTTGACACTAATAGAACTTTCACTTATTAGTGCATACAAGGAAACTTTGTTGACTATTCACTAATTCAAAAAAAATCAACCCCTCTAGAAAAAGAACCCACATTATTCCTAAAGGTAGTAGTAAGTATGTTTTGAAATGATGCTCATGAAGATTTGCTCTTTGCCCAACTATTGACTATATGTCTACCTTTGAGGTGGCGTCCGGTAAGTCTTCCTCAGTCAGAACTGCTCCTGGGGTCTACACAGGATGCTCAAATTTCAGAATGCAGGGAACACAGGGGTGTTTGTAACCTAGGAACCACCTCTATGGCTTTGCCTCTGTTGGGTCTTTAGGGTTCTAGCTAAAGATGTTTACAAATTATATTTAAATTGTGATTGGCAATTGAGTTTTTAAAGCTTACAATGACAGGAAACTGTCAATCAAAATTTTAACTTCTTAACATCATTAGCAAGTGTTTATCAATTATTTGCCCATTTTGAGATACATACAAGTCATTAGAAGGTGTATATCTGTTATGGGGGACAACATAAACATAAAAGGAGTTCTTTACCATATTTGGAACACACCATTAGTACTTGTTTATCAGATTTGTGAGACACACTGTATTGCCAAATTAATCTACTCAAACCTTTATCTTTTTTATAGGGAAACGACAACAACAACACACAGACTTCATAACAACTACTAAGTCACAAAATAGAAGCTTAAACCAAACGGAGTTGTTTATCCTGTCAATAGAATTATTCTCACTACACTCTAGCACAAGGGTAGCATTTGACCCAAGCTGGGCAGAAAGAAAAAATATGCAGGCCCTAGCATTAGAGGCCAAGACCAAGGAATGGCTCCCAACACCAGTATAAAGCAATGGGCAGGGGTGTCATTACTAGTGGGAACTGATGACAGTGAACGGAGACACATGGCCCAGTAGGCAATGAACAGGGAAGGGGAAGGGAATAATCATTTATATGGTGCCTACTATGTATCAGGTACCATGCTAAGCACTTTTTTATTTTTTAATTCCTTACGACAACATTGAGAAGTGGTAATTGTAATTATTGTTTGTTATTATCTTCATTTTACAATCAAGAAAACTGTAGAAAAAAGGTTAAGTGATTTGTTCAGGGTTATACAGGTAATAAGTGACTGAGACCAGTTTTGAACTCAGATATTCCTGACTCTAGGCCCAGAACTCTATCCAGTATGCCAACTAGTTGTCACTTAGCTGAGCAAAGATGCTTGCTTCAGGAAAAATAGACAGTAATGTGCTATGGGCATAGATGTTAGGCCATAGTGGCAACAGTTAGCAAACAACTCTGGGCACAGATATAGACCCTAACAGCAATCTACAGAAAAACGGCTCCCATTGGCTATAGCAGTGGCAAAAGAGTGGATACTGGCATGAGCAGTGGCAAAAGCCAGGCTTATTTTCTCTAGTTGTTTACTCTAATTTAAAACCACTTGGCTCCTTCACATTGTTGCCAGTACATTGTCCAATATTCACTGGACAATTCCTCCCTAGCGAGGGCTTCAAGGATGAAGAGGTGAAATTTTTGGGAGGGGATTTGCTTCATTATAAGAAGGAGAACTGAAAGTCTCTAAATAGCTCCCACAGGAATAAATGAAGCAATCCCTCAGAGGCCACTTGTTAGAGGTGACAGTACAATATTATTTACTATTTTTCAGAGACAGAAGACAATATCCATCAAACTTAAAATTTTACTCACATTACCCTCTTAAAAATTGTGAGTGGGGGTTATAGAGTGATTATTTTTCATTTTGACTCACTTTTTGATCGTTTATTTGGTGGTAACATTATAGATTTCTTTGAAGTAATAACTTAGAAGTGCAGTGGAATTACCTAAAGATTCATCAGGAAAACCTGGCAAATAGTACTTTGAAATTACTTAGCTCACAATATTAATCAATCAGTAATCAACAATAATTAAGTGCTTACTGTATGCCAGGTACTATGCTAGGCGATGGGCATAAAAATCCCTACTCACATAGAGCTTATATTCTCAAGTGGGAGATAACAAAACATTTTTGAGTCATTACAGAATAAAGACAAAGATAATAAAACTATTTTTGAAGTAGTTTGAGAGGGAAGGCATTGAAGTTGGAGGTATCAGAAAAGTCTCCAGGTAGAAGGTATTGTTTGAGTTGTATCTTTAAGGAAGAGAATAATCTCTAGGTGGAGGTAAGAAGCAAATGCATTACAGGCTTTGGGAAGGCCAGTGCAAAGGCCCAAAGATGGAAGATGGAGCAATATGTGGGAGGAAAATGCAGAAGGTCAGTTTGGCTGGCTGGCTGGAAGAGTACCGGAGGAGGAATAATGTACAAATATGTTTTTAAGAAGAAGGTGAACCCAACTTTTGAAGGCTTTTAAAGATTAAAAGTTTACATTTAGTTCCAGAAGCAAAAGAGAGCCACTAGAGTTTATTGAATAGGGCATTTGCTAGGTTAGGTCTGTGCTTAAAGAAAATCACTGGCAAGAGTGTGTAGGACAGATTGAGGTGGGGAATGACTTCAGACAGAGAGATCAGTCTCTGTGTGTGTATGTGTGTGTGTGTATGTGTTTACAATTATCTAGAAGAGAGTAAATTAAGAGTTTGAATGGAGATGGAAGTTATATAAATGGAGAGAAGGGGTCAGATGAGGAGATATTAAAGAAGTAGAAATGGAAAGATTTGGCAAATGATTTTATACATACACGTATACATACATGTGGTACATGTCTCAGCATATATCTGAATATTGAATAAATTAATAAATTAATGTTTTCTATTGTTAGTGAAATTGGGATTAATGTTCATAGGAATAAAGGCTCTTTCTGTCTTCTTTTTCCCTATTTTCTTTATCATTATATACTTTTTTATACATTATATACTTTTTTTATTATGACTATAGCAAATATTCTAAGTAAGGGTAATCATCAAACTGTATTTATCCATCATGGGGTGTGTGTGTAGTAAATATAGTTGAGGCAGAAGTTGAATTAGTTGTGTATTTCTTTGATCAAGACTTTTATATATATTTTAAAAAATTCAAAATCATTTCTGAGCTATTTCCTTTACAAAGTCCTAAGGCAAGGTCCTATCTGCTTCAGTAAGCTTTAACTTACCCATGATTGACTTTTGCACATGACAAACCAAAGAGACTCATAACTTCTTCTTACTTTTTCCAACTTTATGCCCTCCATATTTTCAGAGCCATTTATTTCCCATTGTTGCCTTCTAACATTGTTCTTAACTTCTGAACAAACCTATTCAGATGCATTCTATTGGAATACTACATGTACATATGTAACAGTTAATATGCCCCAGTAACAAGGATAAAAGAACCCATTATCTAGAATATTGAGCTACTGATCTATTTTTTCTAAAAATGTCAGTATTGTCCTGTACTCAGGAATTACTGTTCTTTGGATCTTGTAAAGTCAGCAGGGAAAAGTCTTTTCAGTTTTTGAAAAAGATGTATCTAGACAGGGAAACACACTTTGTTCTGTAAAACAACAGTAGTATTTTTTCAAGTCCTTAAGATCTTGATATTTTTCATTTGTGTGGTGACCCAAAGCCCTTTAGTTGACCTTATATTTCTGGAAGCTACACAGTATGACATATTTCCCTGTCACTGGAGCATTTCGTTCGCATCTTTATTCATGAAAAAGAAAAGTTAGGCCATTTTATTTCTTCCTTCTGTGTCATATTTCCTACAGAAAATCAAAGTTCCTTTTCCTGAAAATTGTAAAATCACATCAAATTTTAGAAATCCATGATGGATTGCCTAAATTATGTGCTTGGGCAGTTTTGTTTTGTTTTGTATTCCCCCAGAAGCACCCTAAGTTATTCAGATCTTTAATCTACAGCAAAAGGCACATTTTTTTTTTGAGGACAGAAAGAATTCTCAAGTTTACTCTACTCTTTCTTTACAATTCAAGGATCATTTATGGAGTGCCTGCTGTAAGCCAAGAACTAGATTAAAGTCTTTGGGAGATACATATGTAGAAGACAATACTTACATATATTGGGAGGATCTAGTTGTGATATTTATAGGCACACTGACTGAATCTGGGGCGGGGGACATAAGCTAATAAAAGGAATGTGGTCATTATTGTGAAATTGTAAGGCAGAAAGATTTAATTGCCAAATCCTGGGGAGGCAGAACTAGAAATAGGCACACAGAAATCATGAAATGTTAATTTGGAATTTTTTGAAGGTCCTTTCAATATCATGTAGAACTTATATAGGTTTTATGAACCTCTGAAGTAGAATATTCTGAAAATAATTTCATGATGTTGGTGAAATTCATAGTTAATAGCATCACAGTAGATTAGTAAATGAAATTAAACAAGTAAAATTTCAGTACTACTTAATAGTTTTGCATCTATAAAACAAGACTTGTGTATGTTAACCAGATACAGTACTTACAACAAGTATCTCTCTACCAAGTTTTTGGTGGTGCCAATTTAAAGAAGCATAGACCAGATAGCATGCTCCCTATAAGTATGAAAGTGATAGATGAGAGATTTTGGGAATCTGGTTTGCTTATAGGTTCCTTTTTCCATTTTAATATGACATCATTAAAACAAGATAATGTATTGATTAATCTCTAGTTTACATTTCAAAATGTTATGGGTATATATTAGGCCGTTAGAAAGAAATGCAAACATACACTCACTGACAGACACATGTGCCATAAAATATCTCACATTTATAAAATGCTTTAAGTTTTGCAAAGCACTTTATATGCACTACCATTTCATCTTCACAATATCCTTGTAAGGGGAATACTTTAAATCACATTAGAATATAGTTCCAGAGCAGCATTAAAGCAGCCAATTATCAGCCTATGCTAGACTCACAGCAGAAACGACATGAGGTGAAAAGTTAAGAGCAGCAATTTGTAAGGAAAGCACTTTGGTTCTATGTAGGAGGCTTCGTACCAAAAATATTTGACTAAGGACTATCAGGTTAATAGTAAGTGACTGAGTCATAGAATTAGTGAATGTCAGGAAGTTTCTATAATTTTCATTTTCCATTTCGCCAATTATACTTTTTAAGGAGTGCTCTTCAGTGAATTTTTGTATATGTATTTTTTTCAATTTGGCCAATTCCACTGTTTAAGGGGTTCTCTTCAGTGGAATTTTGTGCTTCTTTTATCATTTGGCCTATTTTTTTTTGAAGGTGCTATTTTTTTGGAGGGGGAAGGCCAGGCAATTGGGGCTAAATGACTTGCCCCAGGTCATGCAGCTAGTGTCAAATGTCTGAGGTCACATTTGAACTCAGGTCCTCCTGACTCCAGGGCCAGTGCTCTATTCATTGCACCTCCTAGCTGCCTTGGTGCTGTTTTTTTAAGGTGCTATTCTCTCTCTCTGTCTCTCTCTCTCTCTCTCTCTCTCTCTCTCTCTCTCCCTCTCTCTCTCTCCCTCTCTGCAATTGGGGTTAAGTTATTTGTCCACAGTCACACAGCTAGTAAGTGTCAAGTGTTTGAGGTTGCATTTGAACTCAGGTCCTCCTGACTCCAGGGCTAGTGCTCTATCCTCTGCACCATTTAGCTACCCCTAGGTGCTATTTTCTTCAACATTTTTTGTGTCTCTTTTATCAAGCTTTTGACTCTTTTTTCATGATTTTCCTGTGTCACTCTCATCTTTTCTGAATTTTTTTCTCTACCTCTCTCATTTGATTATTAAAATCACTTTTGGACTGTTATTGGAATTCTTTTTGGGCTTCAGACCAATTTGTATTTTCCTTTGAGGCTTTGCATGTAGGTCTTTCGACATTGCTGTCTTTTGAGTTTGTGTTTTGATATTTTTGTCACTATAGTAACTTTTTTTGTTATTGTTGCTGTTGTTTGTTCATTTTTCTAGCCTATTTCTTGACTTTTAACTTTATATTTAAGTTGGGGTCCATTCCTGGGGTGGAGGGCATTCTGTCCCAAGATTCAGGTTTTTCATACTGTTTTTTTTTTCAGAGCTAATTTTTGATGGGGGGGGCATCTGAAAGTTTTCAAGGTGGTATGAGCTTGAGAGATGTATGGTCCCTGTTCTCTTGATTTGTCCTCTTGTCTGTGAGTGACTACAAACACTCTTTTTCACCTTGGAACTTAGTCCAGGGTTCCTAGTCCTGCCATTGTTCCTCCTTGCTCTGGGACTAGAACCCAGAAATCTGTATGGACAATGCTCCCAGTGCCAGCAAAGGGTCGTCTATAATCTTTCTCTGACTAGTTGTCTCATTTTCTTACTATTTTGAAGCTGAAAGCTCTGGAAGCAGCTGATTCAGTCACCCCTAAGGCCTGCTGCTGGCATAGTGGGGGGCATGGTGGGGCAAAGCCTGTGCTTGCATGGCCTGCTGTGTACTGTACTCCACTTTTACCACAGTGAGACAGACCTTTCCTGTTGATTTTCTAAGTTTTCTTGGGTCGGAAAATTGCTTCACCATGTCCTTTTTAAGGTTCTTCTGCTTTAGAAATTGTGTTGGGTATTATTTTAATGTTGTTTGGAGGAAAGCTTAGGCAAGTCTCTGCCTTTACTCTGCCATGTAGGCTTCCTCTCCACCCACAGTCTCCATGTTTTATCTCTATTAATTATGCTTAAACCTGTTTCTCTGTCAACCTAAAAATATAATTTGAACTACTCTCCTGGCCTGGGCTAAATGATTTGTGGTGCCACCTTGTATAATAACAAAGAGCTAAAATCAAAGTCAATCCCCATGGATTGTGTAGTATTTTAATGTAATGCAATATCATTGTGCTATAAAAACAAAAGGATAAGCAATTCATAAAAAAACATGGGAAGACCTACATACTAACACAGGGTGAAATAAATAGAACCAGGAAGGCAATGTTTATTATTAAAATAATGTAAATGGAAGGAATAATAAAATCAAACTGAATAACATATAAATATAATATGGCCCAAGATACAAGATGATAAATATGCCTCCCTCCTTAAACTGAAGAGGCTGGAGACTGTGGATAACAGTCTATGTGTCTATGCTGTCAGCATCCTCAATCTTTGGGCTTGTTTTGCTGAATTGTCATTTTAATTGTATAATTTCTTTTTTGTTAGAAAGGAGACTCACTGGAACAAAAAGGACTGGGGGTCATTCAGAAAAGAAAACAATAAAAATGAAAGGGCATCGACTGGACTTTACTTTAAACGAGAGATCAGCAACAAAACAGTTTTCCCCCTCCATGTTGATACGTATTTAGCTTTCAGTTCTATGATGCCTCTAAAGAATTTCAAACAAAATGCTGCCTACTCATATTGCCCATTTTATTTCAATGAAGTTTCTATTTTAAGCCTAAATATAACATCTCACACTTATCTTTATTAAATTCTACAATATTAGAATCAGTCTGACATTCTACTCTGTTATGAACATTTAGGATCTTTTGATTTGGTCAAATCCAGTTAAAATATATCTGTAGAATTGTTCTGATCTAATCTACCAACCATGTCACAAAAGGAAATGAGCATAGTCTGGGATGACATGTTATAGATGAGGCCATGCTGTTGATCACAGTTTCCTTTTCTTGATGTTCAGTGAACACTTCTTTAAGAAAGTATTCTAGAATTTTGCCAGGAGGCAAATTTAAGCTTATTTTTAAATAATTTACATGGTTCAGTTTCCTTCTATTTTTTGAATGCAGGGAAAATGTTTACCCTCAAATACTGCATATGCAATTATTCCCTTTCTTTATGATCTCTCAAAGATCACTGCCAGTAACTCAGAATCACTTCTATTATCTCTTCAGTACCTGAGAGCTCTGTAAGGTCTGATGACTCAAACTGCTTGTGGAGAGGTAGGTATCTTATTTTTCCTTATATGTTCTGGGTATAAATTCCTTGAATTTTTTTTATCTTTTTAGATTCATAATTCATTTCTATGACATAGAAAACAAAAGCAAAAAATAGTATTATGTTGCTTTGGCTGCATTTAACTGTTTTAAGCATTCCATGGAGCTGGCAAAGAACCTGCTATTCTTTGAGTCTTTTTTATTTCCAATATGACATTTGTAAAATGAAAGAAAGAAAAATACTTTTTTTATTGCTCATAGATCTCACTATCCTTAGATCATGATGCACTTCATCATTCTTGACCCTATTTTGCATAAATATACCACAACACCTTAAAGTTAGCTTGCTTGTTGATTGCATAGGGATGGGCATTCACACTGAATTAAATCAGGTCTATGCACCATATTTTAGGGAGAATATTAAAAAATTAGAGAAAATATAGAAGAAGGCATATGGTAGGATGGTAAAGAGCTTCAAGTTTTTGCTCTCAGAAGAACAAGTTGAAAGATGTGGAGAGGCTCAGCTTGGGAACAAGATTTTCAGGGAATACAGTAAGTATGTTTAAGAACCTGAAGGAACAAGGTATGGAAGTGTTAATAGACTTGTTTTCCTTGGTTCCAGAGAGAAGAACTAGGAGTGGTGGGTGGAATTTACAAGAAGGTATGCTTAACAGTAATATAAGGAAAAGCTTCTTTATAATCAGAACTCTAAATGAAATGGGCTTCAGTAGAGAATAGTAACTCACTAGATGCCTTCATTCAGAAATTATAAAACCACAGGTCATTTCTGAAATATCTTTTAATTTTGTTTTTATCGATGTGTATTTTTAAGATAATTTTTTCCTTTCTTACTCATCATAACTATTTCATTTTCTTAACAAATCAACAAATTGAAATTAACTACTTACTTCACTTGTTTGTTTCATGTAAATTTATGAAATGTGCTTTATAATTTCCTTGTGCTACTCTTCTGCTCCTCCATCAGAGATGACAAAGCATCCAATTTTAAGTTTGCAATATAAAGATATTTCTAGTGATTAGAATATTGAATTGTATCATTATTACATATCAGGTGTTTATTCAATGTTTTGTAAATGAATGAATACATGAATTTGTACAATTTTACTTTAAAAATTAATTAAGACAGAGAGATTTTAACTTATGTGGTACTATACAAATCTTAAATAAATTTTAGGTAAAACAGCATTTTCATTTTCTTTAACTTAGGAAATCTTCATTCTTAATGTCAACAAGGGAAAAAATCCTTGAAGATGATTTAACAAATAAAAGAGAGATAATAATGAGATTCTTAATGCCCAATGAGATACAAAAATAAGCGAAAAATTCTCAAAAGATAACTTATCCTAGAAAACTTCTGTGATTTTGATTTTTGAAAATTCTTTATGTATAGGAATGACATGTGTAATTCCAAATTGCCCATCTTCCTTTAGCGTTTTAAATTTAATTTGCAAAAAAGTATTGTCATATATCAGTTCCTCATTTTTGGGGGGTTGCATCACATTCTTTTTCTACTCTGAATTCCAAGTAACTCACTTTCATGTAAAAGGCATTCTTAATATTAATGCAATTCAATGATAATTTATTTTAAAGGTTAAATGTTACTGCTCACTGATCTAAAGAAGGCATCACAAAAGGCAAATCAAGTTCCATAACTGGAATTCAAAGGCATATGCTCTTTTATTTGGAGCTGAACCCTGGCTTTTGTTCACATTTGGCAAGGGACTTTGTTACGTCTCCATGTCCTGTGGAACTGATGAGAATGGGATCTTACAAGTGAGAATCTCGCGCCACTTGGATGAATCTATATTTGATACCTTAGGTTGGATTTTCCACACTGCGGAAAGCCTGACAAAGATAGAACATATGTACAAAAATCAATTTGCTTGCTGGTAATTGGGTACAGCCCCCTTACTATTATTGATGATGTGTGTTTGAATAAGAGCTTTTCCCCCTTTTGTCCTAGCCTTTCTTTGACAATTTGTTGTGCAGAGAATTGTAGTTATGTTACCAATTTATTGTTATGCCTGGATCACTGGAATGAGCTTCAGCAAAAAGATGAAATGGATATCATTTCAAAATTTTAAGCATTTTATTCTTGCAGAAATACAAATTTAATACTCATTAAAATTTATTGTGTGCCAAAGACATGGTAGGCATGGAACTATCAACCATATTTCATAGCATACCAAAGGTTAAAAATAGTTTATGACCAGAAAATTTATCAATCATATGCCTTATTGGGACACCTTAGAAAATGATCAGTAAAATGACTTGCTGTAAAAGGGGAGTTTTTCCCTGGAGCACTTTGCTATCTTTGAATTGCCCCCAAACATTATTTTTCTCCCCAAATCCTATGCTTCTTTTATGGCTATATTGTCTTCCACTAAACTTTATAGAAGAACAAAGTAATATTTGAACTAAAACTCTCAAGAAATCCTTTCTTAACAGGAAAATTTGGGCCATTAGATATAAAGTACGGTGTTCATATGTCATTGCTACATGTACTGTTGAATATCAAAATAGTTTATATTTATTTAGATTTACTAATATAAATGCTTTATACATATTCATTTTTAACTCTAAGAGGAAGTTAATGCAAAAATAATTTCTATATTACAGATGGGATAATTGGAGGTTAAAGAGGTTAAGTGATTTGCTTAAGATTAAGAGATTAGTAAGTGGCAGAATTAAGCCATGATATGAAATCTTCTCACTCTAGGTGCAGTGTGGTTTCATAATATCAAGATCAAACCCAGGGAAAGCCCTTTATCCAATTAGTATTGTTAAACATTTCCTTAATTTGCTTTGAGGGGTACTAAAAATGTCTTCTAATAAAAATATGCCCCCAATTTGTCTAACTCAGGATTTAAATGTTATGCAGTTGTCATCCTTCCTTATACATTAAAACATTGCTAATCATTTTCAGAGAGGTTGTAGATCCAGAGCAGAGGGGATGACCACTGGAAGAGCACATTTTGTTGGGAGGCAGGAGGTTGGAAATATGGAATTCTTTCTAGAGTTAGTAGATGTGGGAGTTGCGGTGGAAAGCAAAATATAAGAGAGAGCAAACAGGTGCTGTCAGTGAATGACTCTGCTTATGCAGATTTCCCTAGGGTTAATGCGAGTGGTTGAATTTGGCTACTAATTATAACATGAATATAAGCAACCAATTGTAGAATTTGATAAAATGATCATTCACTTATATTCATGGAAATGTTACATGATGATTATTGAGCATGGCATGCATGTAAAATGTTCTAACTTTGTGATCTCCATCAACCTAAATCGGGGTAGGTTCTATGAACTTGGACGGGAAAAACATATCTTTATTTTCAATAATATTTAACTGAAATTTAGCATTTCTTTCAATTACTTCAAACAATCTATGTAAGGGCCCATGTTCTTCATCAGATTATATTAAGGCTTTACACAATCAGAAAACAAAAAAAAGAACCTTAGCTGTAAATGAAAATTAGTAGGTAGTGTTAGAACAGGTGTTAAGTGTTTAATTAGTCTCACCTGATATTTGGAAGATTAGTTAGACCTACAAGCACACTCACTCATGACATCAAAGGAGAGCTGAGAAAGAATATCATCTTGAAGCAGAATGAATATGGATTTGAGTTGGAGGTAATAAGGAAGTCATGTAAAGAATTTTTTTTCTGATTAAGCATGCACCCACAGTTTAATTCACCTAGATAACTATGTTAGCCACTTATGGTTAAATAAGAGGCAGCATAAATTTAGATCTTTGTATCCTGTAATTTGTCAGTTCTATATTGTTTAAGATTCTTTTCTTATGCTTCCCATTTTTTTTAGTGGCCAGTAAAATCTTTTTTGAGAAATTTAAATTATGTCTCAGGTGACTACAGAGAACCAAAGTGTTGTGATCTTCCAGGATCTGAAAATCTACATACTAATTGGGAATTTCCGGAGGTGAGACCCTGATTAATAGCAATAGGGAAAAATAAAGGAAAGGGAAAAAATGGAAAGCAGTACACTCAATAACTTAGTGCTGATACTAGGGATAGGGCAAGTATAGAGAAAATCTCGAATAAAATTGTATTAGACATACAGCTTCAAGTCTGTCCCTTATAGAAAGTCACATCATTGGAAGAAAAAGAAGTGGTAGAAAGAGAGGAAAAACAAAGAGGAACCATTAATGGACTTTATTTTTACTTTCTGGACTTGAGCCCTGACATAATTTCTTCAATTAGGGCAAATTGAAAAATATGTTTCAATGATTTTAAAGTATGTATCTTTTTATGAGAAAAAAAAGGAGAAAATGAGTACTGGTACTGTTAGTGTATTGACAGAGATCTGAGACAACAGTGTTGTTAGCTTAATCAGAATCTCTCTGAGTAGTGAGATTTTTCCCAAAGATCAATGGATTGCCATAAATCCAATTCACAGGATGATTGCCCTTCTTGACCTTCATGTCTTGCCAAAATACCCACATTTCTGTGATATTGTATGAGGTAAAGGTAGGGATGGAAAAAGAATAAAAATATCTAGTTATTGTGTCATGCTTTTTTTAATTAAAGAAATACTGCAAAGATCCAAGAACAAGTACAATATGACGGGGGAACACATCCTTTGACTTCTTAGGAGATTTCAGATTTCTTTTGTGGTTGTATTACTGTGTTCTGTTGTTGTTATTCAGTCATTTCAGTCATGTCTGATTCTTCTTGATCCCATTTGGGTCTTCTTGGCAGAGATACTGATATGTTTTGTTATTTCCTTCTCCAGCTCATTTTATGTATGAGAAAAATAAGGCAAACATGATTAAATGACTTGCTCAGAGTGCCACAGCTAGTACGTTTCTGAGACCAGATTTGAACTTAGGAAGATGAATCTTCCTGACTCAAGCCTTAGTACTCTATGCATTATGCCACTTAGTTGCCCTATCGTGCTCTATAGCGGAGGAATTTCCTGTCCTGTTTATTTTTATTCAAGACCTGAAGGTATTGTAGAATGAAAGGTGAATTAGAAGAGGCCTCCTCATTTGGATTTCCCATTCTCTGCTTGCTCTTATCAGTAAACCTGTCCAATTAGGCCATATTATTTTTCTTAGTAAAGAGAAAAAAGGATAAACAAAATAAAGTGGCTAGAAATGTAGTTATTAATCATAACTGAATGGGAATGTGATGAACTTACCAATACAACAAAAGTTGATTGCAGAGTGGATTAGAAACCATAATCTAACGAAATGTTGTTTATAATAAATGTACCTGAAAATTCTGACACACACAAGGAGTTAAAATAAGGTGCTAGAGAAGAATTTATTATGTATCCACTGAAGTAAAAAAGGCTGGAGTAGCAATGATAATCTCACACAAAGCAAAAGCAAAAAAAAACAAAACTAATTAAAAAGAAAATCAGGTAAATTACATCTTGCTAAAAGGAACCATAGACATTGAAGTAGTATCAATGCAAAACATATGCACCAAATGACATAGCATCAAAATTCTTAAAGGAAAAGGTAAATTACCCCAAGGAAATAGTAAAACTATACTAGCGGTACACCACTTTCAGAGGTAGATAAATCTAACCATAACATAAATATGAAAGACGTCAAGGAGATGAATGGAATCTTAGAAAATTTATATATGATAAATCTCTGGAGAAAAATGGGAATAGAAAGGAGTATACCTTTTTCTCAGCTGTACCTGACATCTTCACAAAAATTGACCATGTATTAGGGCATAGAAACATCATAATCAAATGCAGTAAAGGAAAAATATTAAATGTACCCTTTTAACACCATAGTGCTATGAAAAGTACATTCAATAAAGGGCAGTGGAAGTATAGATTAAAAGCTAATTAGAAAGTAATCTAATCCTAAAGAATGAGTGGCCCAAAGAACAAACTAGAAAAAAATTCAATAATCTTATTAAAGAGAATGACAACAATGAGACAACATTCCAAAATCTGTGGTATACAGATAAAGCAGTGCTTTGGGGAAACATCATACCTCTAACAATGTACAGCAATAAATGAGTGAAAGAACAGATCAATGAAATGATCATGCAACTAAAAAACCTGCAAAAAGAAAAATTAAAAATCCCCAATTTAAAATCAAAATTTCTAAAAATCAAAGAAGAGATTAATAAAATTGAAAGTAAAAGAAACCATTGAACTTATAAATAAAAGTAGGAGCTGGCTTAACCAAAAAAAAAACCAATAAAATATATAAATCTTTGCTTAATATCATTAAAAAAGAGAAAGAAGGATCAGCCCCTGTGCTATGTCTTTCCTTCTCTCTCTCTTTCTGTTGGCGCTTCCCATGGAGGGGCTGCTATCTTCTCTTTGCTGGCTCCATGCCTTCCCTCAGACCCCTCGTGAAGCCTAAAATCATCAAGAAGAGGACCAAGAAATTCATCCAACGCCAGTCCCACAGATATGTCAAAATCAAGAGCAATTGGCATAAACCAAGGGCATCAATGACAGGGTGCAAAGACAATTCAAGGGCCAGATCTTGATGCCCAATATTGGTTGTAGAAACAATGAGAAGACAAAACACATGCTATCAAGTGGATTCAGGAAGTTTTTAATGCACAATGTCAAAGAGCTCGAGGTACTCCTGATGTGCAACAAATCTTACTGTGCTGAGATTGCCCACAATGTTTCCTCTAAGAATTGGAAAGTTATTGTTGAGAGAGCAGCTCAGCTCACTGTCGAGATCACCAATCCAAATGCTAGACTGAGGAGTGAAAAAAATGAGTAAAAAGCTTTGCAAATTTTTATTTGTGTTACATAAATCCTTGAAATAGTAAAAAAAAAAAAAAAAAAGAAAGAAAACTAAATTACCAGTATCAAAAACGAATAGAGTGGGGGGGGGGGGGCGGAGCCAAGATGGCGGCTGGAAAGCAGTGACTGGCGTGAGCTCCCCACCAAGTCCCTCCAAAAACCTATAAAAAAATGGCTCTGAACCAATTCTAGAGCTGCAAAACCCACAAAGTGGCAGAGGGAAGCAGGGCTCCAGCCCAGGACAGCCTGGACGGTCTCTGGGTAAGGTCTGCCCCGCACGGAGCTCCCAGCTGAGGGGAGCTGAGCTGAGGCAAGCAGAGCCCAACGCACACGTCAAGGACCGCGGACCGAACAGACCAAGAGCCGAGACCACGAGCAGAGCGGAGAGTGCCTTAGCATCCTGAATTACTGAGCTGTGGCATTTACCAGACCTCACAACCCACAAACAGCAAAAACAACAGAAAAGGTTAGTGGGAAAAGCTGCGGGACTGAGTCTGCGGTTCGGCTGCCGCCCCTGGGGCAGCAGAGGTGGGGCAGCTTTAGAAATACAGCTGCAGTTGCTTCTGGCCCCAGGCCCACCTGGTGGGAGGAATTAAGTGGCTGATCAGAGCAGGAGTGAAGAGACTGCTGAAGATTTAAGCCCAGTCCAGGTAGGGGTTCTTGGAGAAGGAGGAGTGCTGGTGAGGCAGCGCATCCGCCCAAGCGTGGAAGATAGAACTCGTTAGTCTATAAGCAGCCATACCTCGCTGAAAAC
>CM053622.1:116709968-116736071 GCA_028646595.1 Phalanger gymnotis
CAAGCCCCGCCTTAATGACCAGAGACCATTGGTTCCCGAGCTGGCCCCTCCTAAGTCACCAATCCACACCCACACAGGTTTCACACCTGACAGGGCCCTGGGCCTGGGGCTTAGCACTTAACAACTGAAAGTACTTCCACTCAAAAGAAACAAAAGCCATGCTAATGAGACAATTTTGCTTAACAACACAGGGGGATGGGAGGGGAATGGGGTGACCGAGGGGTGGGCAGACTGGGGAACAGGGCAACCAGAGTGTACGCCATCTTGGGGGGGGGAAGGAAATGGGGAGAAAATTTGTAATTCAAATGCCTGTGAAAATCAATGCTGAAAACCAAACATGTCAAAAATAAATTAAAAAAAATAATTAAAAAAAAAAAGAAAAGAAATGTACTGTAGGTCTTTGCCCACAAATAGCCATCAGGACACCATAAAAGAACTTTGGATTGTTACTATCAGTGTAAAACTGACTTTCATCTACCTTCTCACTGAGCAAGAATCCTGCCTCTCTAAGTTTTGCTTATACTTTACTCTTGGCAGAGATAAATGGTACCTTCTTAGAGACACATGAAATATCCTGCTGGTAAACCCTGTGGAGTCCTCATTTTTTTCATTTATCAACTCCTGAACCTCCCCATCATTTTCATCAAACCAAGCTTGATGTTTGTGAGTGTTCTGGCCTAGATGAATAAATGCAGTGATATACACCAGATCTCTGAAAGCTGCCACCGCTTTTCTACTCCCCTGTTGTCAACCATATGTTGGCGCAATATTCCCTCCAAGTTAGCAGTGAACTGTTTGGAATTAGAGAAGCACTCTAATCTGTGACATTAGGTGTTGTGGTAGTCATTCTGCTTTGGAATCACTGCTTTTGCTGAATGCAAACATTTAGCTTGAAGATAATAAGTCTATGATCAGTTCAGCACTCTGTGCCACACATCACCTTCATCACTCTCACATCCTGTCTGTCTCTTTTCCTTACAATAATGCAATCTATTAAATGCCAATGTTTGTTACAAGTGTGAATCCACGAAGTTTTATCGCATTTAGAAAAACTGAAGAAGGTTTGGGTGATGACAAGGTCATAAGATGCACAAGTCTTCAGTAGTAAGTGACCATTACTGCTGTTTCCAACTCCATTCCTCCCTAGGACTCCCTGCTAAATCTGGTAGTCTAAGCCTACTCTGGCATTAAAGTCACCCAGAATTATGAGCTTGTCCTCTTTTGGCACATTGATGATGAAGATCTCCGGGTCTTCATAAAATTTTTCTTTAACCTTATCAAGGTTCATCACGGTGGGAGCATAGGCATGATGGTGGCATGGCACTGTCCTGCAAGTGGCAATCACATTGTCATGAACCTGCTGTTCATTCCTTTTGAGGGGCATACAAATGTGTTGTCTAGATTTGTTTCGATTCCAAAACCTATACCAGTTTCACGGCGTTCCCCATCACTGCAGTCACTCCAGAAAACCATCTATCCAGCTTCTACTTCAGTAAGTTGGCCTTTATTCGCCAGCCTTGTTTTTCTCAGGGCTGCTATTTGGATGGGATAACTGATAAACTCACAACAAAAGCTGTTTGTCTTTTAGATCTACTGTATTTCCTGTAGTCTATAAGTGTGTTCAAATTCCATGTATCAATGGTGAATGCAATCCTCTTCCCAGAAGTTTTTGTATATATGTGTGTGCATGTGTTTTGACCACAGGGTGTGACCCCCACATTGGCCATGGTAAGCAGGTGAGGATTGGGTGAAGCAGACAATTTTTAGGGTACCTTTTCTAATCGCTTCCTCATACCAGGAAGTGAGTAGTGTGGTCCTTAAAAAAAGCTGCTCAGACACCAATGGGACTGCCAATTGCCACTGCTGCTTCAGTCCAATGAGAAGAAAACCCTATGGCCAGGGCTGCCTATATGCAGGATTGTGATTACACTTCCCAGTGTATCGCACCTGCTGCTTTGTCATTTGCCTCTTGCCATAGGACTTTGAGATAGGAAAAAAATGGATAAATGGGATGGATGATGTCTTTTGATTCTCATGAATGTAAATGAAGCAGCATTGTACAAAGTTCTCAGGCTCTCTCTCTTTTTCAGAGTCACTGGAATCCAGTGGCAAGACAAAAGTCAAGATGACTGGCAATGGCTCAGGATGCAGTGAATGATCTTGGCATCTTCAATGTCTAACTAAACTCTAAGCATTCCACAGTCCCTCCTTCATTATCACTGGTATAAATTGTTCTCAAGAACCCATCTCACTAAGGGAAGTGGTCACACACTTGGGGGAGGCAACCCACCAACTCAACAATGGGTTTGAGACCCCTCAGTTCCCTTCAACCTAGTTTAGCCCATCTGCCATACTGTTACTGGAGTGTGCCCATTGTGCTTGCTATATGCTACAGCTTCTTGGAGACACAGTTGATTGTTGGATGAATCAGGAAGACACCAAAGGGAGAAAGACGCCCTGAAAAGGACTTGGCAGCTCTCACACCAGAAATTCTAGTCTTCCCTGAATACCCTACACCTCATTTGCAATATGGACAATTATATGAATGACAATTTAATTGCATTACTCTCAAAGGAGGAAAAGTTGTTTATTGATTCAACTAAAGTAAGTGCTTTGAAATAGCAATGATAGAAACTTATATGCCAAGTCCTTTTCCTGGCTCCACTGGTTGGGAGTGATATCATATCATGTCTGCCTAAAATTAACTTGTAGGTAGAGGAAGGCTAATTCCTTCCTGGAGAATAGGGGCAGATTCTAAATATTGATAGCACATTGGTAAGAGAAATATCCTGAGATGAACTTAGAGCATGGTAAGTCTTTTGGGGGGATTTATGTTTTTCTCTTTTTTAAACTTTTTAATATTGGATTTAAGGGCTAATCTCACTTCTAATATACATGGAAATTTTGACCTGGCAAAGTTTTTGGTACCAGACTTTGTACAGACAGCTGATTGGCTTAGCTCAGTTGCAGCTCAGAACTCAAGAGCTCAAATGATCCACCAGCCTCGGCTTCCCTGATAGTAGGCATTATAAATGTGCACTATTATGCCAGATTCCATTTTATCTTTTATAGTGATAACAGAAAGGCCAATAACAACTGATGGAGCATGTGGACATGGTACTAGCTCAGTATAATCTGGGACAAAGCTATCTACCTACAGAAAAGGAGTCAGTTGCCAAGTTCCCCTTTTTGGCCATATCTTAAGTAGACCTTGGTTCTTAGGTATGTGTGTGTGTGTGTGTGTGTGTGTATGAGGGAGAAATATAGGGTGCTTATGTATATCCAATATTTCTTTTCTCCCACAAGAAAAATGGCAGCTTCTATGCAGGGAATTGGAAAGGAATTGCCCTCGGGGTAAAATCTTCAGTTTGGGTGGCTGTATGGGCCTCTGCATTTAGAGTGTAACTCTGTCTAGCACCACTTCAATCATTTACTTGCAAAGGGTGTTCAAACCACAAGTGGTGGGCTTGACTGAATAGAAAGGAAACTATATAGATTTATTAGGGAATATGGTAATTCCTTTACATACTTCATGCATTTTTCTGTGGAGTAAAATAAAGGAAGTTCTTTTTTTTTGCCTAATATGCTCATTGTTACCTTAAATGTTTTTATAGGACCTTAGAGAACATTTTTATATATCTCTACAGACTTATAAGCTCTAACTATTCAAATAACATTCTGGTATTTTCCCAGGAGTAACTCTGTGAAGACATAATACAAGCCTAAGAGAGAATAATTTTGTAAAGATGCTATTAATATTAGGCCTAGCCCCTGGAAATTCAAAGTTTGGGGTATTCAGTTACTGATTCCCCTTCATTTGGACTCTCTGGAATGCCACAATGATATTCAGATTACCCAGATACTTACACAATATGAAATGTCCTATCATCAATTGCCTCTTTCATTTCACTAACATCCATAATTCTAATAGCATTCATTATTTGAAAAGCCTTTTCATCTATACAAGAAGTACCCACTGTAGAATTAACTACTACTAATATTGAATGACTTTACAGTTGTTCTCTGCCTTATCATACATTTGAACAACCAGTATTCATTAAATCTTAAATTCAAGAGAAGGAGGAATTGAACCCCTAAAATTGATTTCCAGTCAATTCCCATTACCTCTATGACTTTCTCATAAGATATTAGTAGTAATTATTATACAACTTTGCCATAGTTAAATTACATATAGATATAAATACTATATATCTTACATGCCTTATGGATTACAGTTGGGCTTTCAAGATGCCATATCCCTAATCACAGAAAAATTAATGTATTTCTACTATTAAGAATACCTCACATTAAGAATCATTTTCATAATTAGTTCATTAGCACTATGTATTATTATTTTAATATTAACCACAAAATTAACCCTTACAAGCACTACAGATGCCCAAGAAGTAGAAAAAATCTGAACTGTTTTACCAGCTGTAATTCTAGTATTAATTGCTCTACCATCCTTATGTATCCTTTATATGATAGATGAAATCTATAACCTTTACTTAACAGTTAAAGTTATAAGCCACGAAATGACCTAGGAAACCATAGGGAATGACCAAATAACTGACTTTACAAGCTCAAATTATTCAAGCAACACTGTGATATTTTCCCAGGAGTAACTCTGGGTAGATATAATCCAAGACTAAGGGAGAATATTTTTGTAAAGGTGATATTAATATTAGCCCTGGCCCTTGGAAACTCAAACTTTGGGACATTGAGTTATTGATTCTCCTTCATTTGTTCAATTGTTTCCAACTCTTCATGACCTTATTTGGTGTTTTCTCAGCAAAGATACTGGAGTAGTTTTCCATTTCCTTCTCTTGCTCATTTACTGATGAGGAACTCAGGAAAACAGGGGTTAAGTGACTTGCCCAGGGTCACATAGCTAGTAAGTGTCTGAGGCTGAATTGGAACTCATGAAGATGAGTCTTCCTTATTATAGTGCTTTATCCACTGTTCCACCTAGCTGCCCACAGTTACAGTTTCCATGAGTATAAATAAAAAACCAGGTCTGTTTGTTTGTTTGTTTTCCCTTTTCCCATAACCCTACAAACTAAGGGTCTATGACAGAAATAGCAAATCAGATATAAAAGCAGAGATTGAGGATTAATGGTTAGTTCCAGGTTAGCAGGCAAGAAAGAAGAAATTTCTAGTTAAAATGTTTAATTCATTGTCTCCACAAATCTATGGCTTTTCATGTAAGTTATTTTCATTCCCTATCTTTACCCAGGGTTGAAAAAGATAGAGGATATAAAGATAGGGATGACTCCATGACTATCCATTTACTGTTCATGATCTAGGTCAACAATGTCCTTCTGTACTCACCTACACAAGAAAGAATGTGGCCTGGCACAGGGAAATAGAAGGAAGAAGAGAATAAGTATTAATAAAGCACTTACTATGTGCCAGTTATTGTGCTAAGTACCTTTATAAATGTTATCTCATTTGATCCTGTGCTTAACACAGAGCACATAATAGGCACTTAACAAATATTTGAGTGATTGACTGATTCTCATAATGACCTTGCAAAGTAGGTACTATTATCATCCCCATTTTACAGTTGAAGAAACTGAAGCAAACAGAGATTAAGTGACTTGCTCAGGATTGCCCATGTAGTAAGTGACTGTATTTGAACTCAGGTCTTTTGAACTCCTCCAGTGCTCATTCTGCTGCCTAACACTTGCCTCAAGGACACAAGAACCTTGAGAAGAGTGTTCTTCTTTGGAGATGATGCTGAAAGATATGTTATTTTCTGTATAATGTTAGTTATGGACTAAAAGACTAAAGGAGAATAGGGGAAAAATTGGAGATGAAAGGTTTTTCACTGATTAAATCAATCTTAGAGATAGGCAGTGTTGCTTAGACCTCTACATAAAGCAATTTTTATATATTGCGAATTTGCTCAAGTAGGTAAGGAAAAATAGGAGGAAGGGAAGGAAGAAGGAAGTGGGTTGGTGGGCCATACATAGTTCAAGTACACATGGGGATCTGAGACAGAGAAACAAGAAGGGAAGGAGGAATACATGGAGGCTAGAGCTAGACAAGTTGGGGCCTAGGCATAACCTAAAAGAAGAAGGGCAGGGGCGGTTGGAGGGAGGGATTCAGCAGACACATGGGACCAGAGAGGGACACAGACTGGAGAGGACTGGGGATACAAGGGGCCAGGGACAGACACACAGTACCTAAGCACAGACTGATGGAAGACAGACACTTGGAGCCTGGACACACAGAGGCTAGTGTTCCGCAAAGGGCAAAGGTCTTCTTAATAGAAACTCTTAAACCAAGCCTTCATTAGGCTTTGCTTTCACTTGGAGGTGTTTTTTTTTTTTGGTTTTGGTCTTTTGGTGAGGATTGGGAAGAAAGAACACTGGCTTAAGGGTCAGGAACTGAGAGACAGTACAGTACTGTACAGTAATGTTAACGCAGGTGTTTATTTTTCACATAAAGTCAAATTTGCAATGCAAATTTATGTCACTAGAAAGCCCTCTGTATAATCTTTCAATCTTATAAAACAAAAATACCCATAATTTCCCTGGGACAATAATAAAAATGATGATGACTCACAGAAAGTTCCTGAGAGTGAACAGTCAATGTGTATCTACTACAGCCTATCCCAGTATGCATAATGCTTAGAAAATAATTTCTCTTTTCTTCTTCAATTAAACACGAAATCCTATAGTAATTAAATTTTTGCCTTTTTTTTTTCTTATTTTCCTTTAGGGAGATGAGAGGAGAAAAGGAAGTATATTTTCTTACCTTTCACCTTGCACTGTGTGCCCACTGTTATTGGCAAAGAGAGTTAATTTTTTTGCTTATTTTATGCTTTTATAAGAAAAACAAACCTCAATGGAATATCTTTTTATTAGCAGATGAAATGTACTTTGCAATTCTGAGCTCACTGTTTTCTTGGTTACTCTAATTATCCTTTATAACTTGCTCCTGCTTATTTTTATAGATCTCTCAATTTTCCCTCTGTAACTAAGTAATTACAAAGCAGAGTACAGTTTTATAACAAGATAATTTAACAAAATTATAAACATTGGAAAGTTAAACACTAAGCAGCTAAAGAAAACGACTTTATTAGCATGAATATAGCAATATTCTGTGACAATAGGTCAATCATCCAGGAAAAACAATCCAACAGAAGAGATTCCATAGTTTAGAAATAAAATGCAGTAAAAATCTTAAATATTATTGTAAAACAAAAGAGAAAGATTTTATTTTAAAAAAATTAATGGTTGTTTCATATAGTTAGCTATTCCTATTTCAATTAGGTGCAGGTAATGAATTATCCAGTGTAACCCAATCTCTGTAAAATAAAATCTTCTGCTATCAAAATTACTAAGACTCAAAGGGGTAAGAAAATATTAACTATTGGCTGCAACCTCAGTTTTTGTTTTTCTCTGGAATGAGAGAAATGATTATTAATAGCCAATATTTCAGAGAGATTCAGAGCTCTCCATACCTCCTCCCCCTTCCAAAGTCCTGACTTTAAGCCCATTTTTTCTTGAAGGTCATAACTGGTGATGAGATTGCATTAACTCTCCTCTGTTCTTGGTCAGACCCCATCCAACCTTGCTAGGAATTAAATCTAGAGTGGAGAAACTTATTGTACTCTACTCAGTCTTGAGTGGACTATATATTCTTTGAATTGATAGCCTAAAGCTATGGGTAGTCTGGTATAGAGATACATTCCCAATCCAAGAGACACTCAGCCCTTCATTTTCATAGGAAACCTCCAATTACTTTATTTAACCAATTCGATTTGATTGCTATTTGATAGACCACTCGCTGTTTTGAAGGGTATATAAATTGTGAGTGCACTGACATGATTTCCTTTGGTCTAAGAGAAATGACCATCCTAGTATTAATAACCTGTTGGTCTTATTAATAAAATTATTAAATTACCCAGAAACTGTGTCTCTCGAACCTTTTTAAACAACAGGAGCCAGTAGTATTTTATTCTTTCTGTCTGTAAAATTAACAAGCTTGTATTCTAGATAGCTAAACTATTGCTTGCTGGAACATGAGGCTTCAAGGAAATAACTTGACATAATGATAAAAGGAAAAGACCTATTGTGGTTACTGTAATTAGTTTTTAATGATCAATTAAAGTAAATTCATTTCTATTCAACAAGTGTTTATCAGTGCCTACTACGTGCAGCTTGATGGCATGGTTGCTAGAGTGCTGGAAAAGAGTCAAGTAGAACTGATTTCAACTTTTGAATGTGAAATTACTTATCTGTATGACCTTAGGCAGATCGCTTAACCTCTGCCTCAGTTTCTTCATCTACAAATTGGGAATAATAATAGCAAGTGTGTGGGGTACAAGACCCTTACCAATATAATATAAAAAATTCATAAAATAAAGAGGAGTCTTGAGGAAGAACAGAAAGTATTTATACAATTCTTGTGAGAAAGAGGTGTCACTTCCACTAGAACAGACCAGTGGAAGGAGGTGAATTACAAAAGTCAAGACAGTAATATATATCCTAACGCAAGAAAATTCTCACCTACCACTATCCCTCCTCTCCATTGGCTGGGAGGTGGGCTTACAATCTAGGCGTGAAAAGCTAGGCAATGAACCAGGAAATCAGGCACAGCCAATCCAAACATATCTCCTTATTTAGCAACTAGCTGCTGATGTGGTGGTAATATGGCTAAGGTAAAGGAAAGGAATGAGGAAGGTGGGGATGGGCTTCCTGGAGCAAGGAACAAACGACTCATATGCAGCCATTATATCCTTATTTGGTAAAAACTTTGTGCTATCACCAAGAGAGAGAAGAGAGGGCACTTATTGCCCCAAATGCTGAATTCCTAGAAGTTAGGTAACCAGATCCCTACAAGGTTAAATCCTGAGTCTATTCTATTCCTCCAAACTCCACTTATTCCAAGAATAAGAGAAGAAAATAATTCCTATATTCTCCCTCTGTGAAGTCTTCACAAGAGCTATCTCCCACTCACACCTACATCTCCGGATTATTGTATCAAATTAGGTGATATTTGTAAAGCACTTTGCAAACCTTAAAACTATCTATAATTGTTAGTTATTACTGTTGTATATAAAGTAATATGCTAGACTGTTAGTACAAAGAAAACATTCTCAGCCCTCAAAGAACTTACAGTTTGCTACAGTGTGAATAGAATATGAATTCTAATAATATAATGGAAGATTTTTTCATTTATTAATAATTGCATCTAGAGACACTTTGAGGAAGAATCATTTTCCTATTTGATATTAGCTTCAAAGTTTCAATGTGTAACACCTAAATGGTGCAGTTTTCCCCAATTAGGTATTAATTTGCTATAACTAAACTTATTTTAAAATTTTGTAATGCTTTTTAGGGCAACTAATTTATGAATTATATTTTTCAGGTATGTTAGTAGTGTTTAGATTCATAGAATATTAGAGTCAAAAATGATCTGAATTTTTTTTATCCTACAAATAATATTTTCCCTAAATGTGTCTCTTTTTAAGGGAGTGAGGAGGAAGAAAATAGATATTCCCAGTGAAAATGAATTTGTACATGTTCACATTTAACTCATTTGTATAATTCACTTGCTTTATTGTCTTTAGAACTTTAGGGTTACATAATTCAATTCAATTCAGTAAACATTTACCAATTACCTGTTATATTCAAGTCTTTGTGATAGATGATAGGATAAGAATAACTCAAAGTCATTCCTAAGGAGGTTACAATCTTCTGAAGTGGTTAGGCCAGAAAGACATGTAAAAATAGAAGTGAAAGATGAAAAAAAATATCCCCTTGTAAAACAGAAAGATGTACAGGAGGGTAAAAATGATTTAAATAGATGTGTTTAAATTAGATATCTATACACTAAGCATACTTATCTCTAACAGCACTTAAGCATGCAAACATAAGGAGGAAAGCAAGTATGGGAAAAGATTTGTAAAGACTTTTATAACAAAATCTCTTTGTCATCAAGGATGGTAGAGATACCACATTTAGATTCTAACATCAGTTCCAGAGGTGTTTAAAGAAAATAGATATGATACTAAAGAGAACAAAGACAAAGCAAGCATCTAGATTAGACAAAGTCTGCATAGAGATCTGTGAAAGAGAAAATAGTATTGCGAGGGTATTCAGAGTGCAATACATCAGAAAGGAAACAAAATACCAAAGACAGTGAAGACCAAAACAAAGACCAAAACAAAAATCACTGATCTTATTGACACTCAAAACAACAACCAATGACAAAACTAATGAAGAAAACATCAATTAGTAACAAACTATATGCTTACTTTCTCACTTATGCAGTTTTTTTTTCTGAAATTAACCTATGTATTCATCAAGCGTATTTTCTTCAATGCAATTGAGTGGTAGAACAGGTTCTTGAACAAATCTAAACCTGAGGCAAAAACATTCTTCTTTCTAGCCATATTCCTTTATTTATCATTCATAGGTGGCATATAAAAATTTCAGTTTTGTTGAGACTTAAAACCTACCCCCACACTAATATCAGCTGCTATCATTAGCATATAATTACTGTCAACAACATCACTACCACCAGTGATACTGCTACTACTGTTACTACATGTTATGGGATATCTTCACCAGTTTGCAGGCACATATTTTTTTTTCCCTGAATGCCAAACTTTTTTAGAAGTACCGTGTGCCTTTACTGAATTTCCAGGCAGTTTAGAAAAGATATCAGATCTCATTTCTTACAAAGTTTTCTCTATGAGGTCTATATCAAAGTGTTAGGCTTACTTCACTGTGTTTCTGAGAGCTTTCATGATCTTTTCACTAGTGATTACTTCCTCTTGAAAATTACCTTTTTAGGTAAATTTAGACATATTTAAAATAGTATTATTCATATACTATCTTAGATACATTTTTACTTGCATTTTTCTCTCAACAATTGCAAACTCTGCTCTTCTCTTCTGCCGTGGCTCTGAGGTCAAAATGAAGTTCAATCCCTTCGTGACCTCTGACCGAAGCAAGAACCGCAAGAGGCATTTCAATGCCCCCTCCCACATACGGAGGAAAATCGTGTCTTCCCCTCTGTCGAAGGAGCTGAGACAGAAGTACAACGTCTGCTCCATGCCCATCCGGAAGGATGATGAAGTCCGGTTGTTCGAGGACACTACAAAGGTCAGCAAATTGGCAAGGTGGTCCAGGTTTACAGAAAGAAATACGTGATTTACTTTGAGCGTGTGCAGCGGGAGAAGGCTAATGGTACAACTGTCCATGTGGGCATTCATCCCAGCAAGGTGGTAATCACAAGGCTAAAGCTGGACAAAGATCGCAAAAAGATCCTTGAGCGAAAAGCCAAATCTTGCTTGCCAAGTAGGAAAGGAAAAGGGCAAATATAAGGAAGAAACTATTGAGAAAATGCAAGAGTAAAAATTACATGGCTATAATTAAATCTCTAGAATGAACAACAACAACAAAAAAAAACCAAACTCCTTGATTTCGGGAACTGCTTTACATACGTCTTTTTAACCCTTGAACTGAGCATACTACCTAGTTGACCCATAACTGATACTTAGGAAATCCTGAATTGATAGATTGATTGGTAACTCTCCAATACATGTTACAGTTATAAATTTCCTTATATTTTTCCACCTGAAATTTGAAGGAAAACTCAATAGATAAAAATGTATCTTGTCCCCACCGTCACCTCTATGGTATAAAAATCAATGATATTCTCATTGTATTCATTATATGCATATATTAGAAATATACATTGCTGACTCGACTGCATTTTGCAGAGTCCCCAGCATATCTGACTAATAAAGATTAAAACATTCTATCTGCAGGTCTTCCAGAAAATGGGAAGTTTCTAGACTTCCCTATGCCTGTGGAAGCTTCAGTAGCTTGATACCTAATAGTTTACTCCATTTTTGACTAGATTTCATTCAAAATCTTAACCCTTGCTAAAAAAGGATTCTGGAAGAGAAGAAAAGAAATATCTCTCCCACAATAACTTTGCAATCGTAGAAGCTTTCTTGTTGTTACATTAGTATGCCAGTGCATTCTGGATTAAAATAAGGTGTTACCAAAAGGATTCAACTCATGTTTTTCATATCTCCTTCTAGGAATAACATGTCTAAGCACAGATTTCACAGGCCTTTTTTCTATTACTCATTCTATTCATATGAGTAGTATGGACACATTCTTTTGAACACATTAAGCAAACCCTAACACTTTCAACACTAACTTCCATTTGTGTGATCTGTGCTGGAACCTAAGCAACTTTTTTTTGGGGGGGGGAGGGTTTGTTTTTAATGATCAGTCTTATGGTATACTCAAAATAGAAGAAAGCAAGGAAGGCTTTCATCATCTGAATATATATATCCTTGTGGTTGAATTATAGGAGGACATATTCTTGACATCTTTAATTATTTAGAAGCAACACAGTATAGTAGGTAGATAGATAGCCTCAAAGCCAGAAATACCTCAGTACATGGTCTACCTCTAACACATAATTGAGTGATCTTGGGCAACTCTCAGCACCCCAGGCAAATAAGTCTATAAAGTGCTGAGCTGACATCAAACTGCTTTAGATGAAGTACTTTCCTTATTCCTCTCTACCCCCATCCATTATTTGTCATTTTTTCCTTTGCAATACAGAAAATCTAAATCTGCCTCTTTACAATTATAAAGAGTTGCCAAAGGTGGGAAGACAAGAATGAGTTACTATTTTTAGGAGAGAATATCCAAATCAATGAGGTCACATTACACATATTCATTTGAGGATTTAATTAAATTCTGATAAAGGTATAAGTTTCAAGATGCCCCAAAGCTGGGAGAGAGAACTAGCACTATAATACTTACCATGATTTAAGAACAATAGAATATTGGGCCACATCTAGTAAACCAAAGTTTAATAAGGATAAAGGTAAAACCTTATGAATTAGTATAAAAATCAACCTCACAAGTACAAAATAGCAGTAGCATGACTTGACATCAGTTAATCTGAAAAAATGTTGAATTTTTAGTGGACTGCAGGCAGGACGAGGCCAACTATATGATATGGCCTCTGAGAAGGGTAATATAAATTGGTTGCATTAAGAAATAAACAATATCAAGGACTGAGAAAGTCACAGTTCTCTTGCACTTTTCCTTGATCAGATACCTGTGTCCTTATCTGATTACCAAAGCTTAGGAAGGATAATACAAAAATGTAATGGACTGAGTCACAAAGTCAAATGATAATATATTTATTTATCACTCAAAGCAGGAGTGCTTAACCTGGAGTCCATGAAGTTGAGGGTTTTTAAAAATATATTTTGATAACTTTATTTCAAAAGTTTCCTTAGTCATCTTATTTATTTCATTTTATATATTTAAAAAGATTATTCTGAGAAGGGGTCCACAGGTTTCACCAAACTGCAGAAGAGCTCTATGACACATCACAAAAAGAGTGAGAACTCTTGGATTAAAGAGACCTTTGAAATAATCTTCATTTTATAGATATGAAAACTTAGATCCAATAAAGTTAATTCACTTGTATAAGGCCATAGAGGTGTCTGAGGTTCTGTAATTCTGTGACTATTACATTCAACTTCAAGTATCTTGTTTTTAGCAAGGACGTTCTACAACTTGAAAAGATACTGAGGAGTTTAAACAGATTGATGAGGGAACTAGATAGCTTTGACATATGGAAGAGTTAAAGAAACACCTGTTTAGAGAATTTGATAGAGGAATTAGTTTCTTCACTTATAATTTTTTTTAAATCTTGTATTTTAACATTTCTAAACTGTTTTCCTTCTTGTGAGATAAGTATTTTGACTGATTTTATAAGATGAGAAATTAATTCTCATTTCTTAACTCTTTTCAGGCTAGCAAGAGGAAAAAATATTAAAGTTATTTTCCTTGAACCTAGTTGACTGAATTTGTATTGATGGTTGGAAAATCAGAGCAAAAAAGACTTTGACTTTATGAAAAGGCATAAAAACTAATAATAAGTGACATTTGAATGCTTTATGGATTACAAAACACTTTGCACATCTGATTATACATTTACTGATTCAGTCATCACAATGACTCTGTAAGGTAGGTATTACTGGCATTATTATTGCTCACTTCACAGAGAATATTGAAAATCAGAGAAGGCAAATGACTTTATCATGGTAACACAGGTAATAAGTACTGGAGAAAAAATTATAGTCCAGCCATTATTTATCTGAAATCCAGAATCTTTTTTTTCCTCCCCTATACCACACTCTGGCCAGAAGAACTAAGCTTCTTAACAAAGAGAATTATCCCTAGATAGAGTGAAATAATTCAGGAAGATAGTGATTTCCTCTTCCCTGGAGGCCTTTAAGTTGAGCCTGGATAACCACTCATCAGAGATGTTCTAGACAGAATACCTGCTCTGGTAAAGACTGAACCAGGTAGCCTTGGAGATGTCTTCTAAATCTGAGATGGTGTGATATTCTCATTTTCTTCTAGAAATTCATCTTTTATGTAGACTAGGAAACAGCTTAAGGGGTGAGTTAGGTAAGTTTTTTAACCATTTTTTTAATCATGGGGATGTTTGTAGAGTAAGGAATACTCAATAGAGAAGGTGTAAATGAAGATGCATGCAGGAAAGGATCAGATGTGTCATGGTTATGGAAGAAATAGAAGGTGACAGGAACACAAGTCCATACAGCTAGCTCTGTCAAGGAGAATGGTTTCCTTTACTTCTCAATCAATCAATAACATTGTGTTTACTATGTGTCAGCCATTGTGCTAAGCACTGAATATATTTTTAAAAAAAAGAGGTAAAAGACAGTCTTTAACCTCAAGGAGCTTATAATCTAATGTGGTAGATGACATGCAAACAAATATATACAAAGCAAGCTATACGCAGGATAAATAGGAAATAATTAACATAGGGAAGGTATTGGAATTAAGAGGGCTAGGGACATACATTCTGTAGAAGGTGGGATTTTAGCTGGTGCTTAAAGGAAGACAAAAAGCCTGGTAGTTCCAGCAGCAGAGGGAGGGCACTCCAGGCAAGGAAATGAGTCTGAGAAAATGTCTGAGATTAGAGGTATTCTTGGAATAGTCAGGATGCAAGTATCAGTGAATCAAAGAGTGTCAGGAAGTACGGTTATTAGAAGACTGGAAAGGAAGAGAGGGAAAGTGGGAAGTCTGATTTTATAGCTTTAAATGTATTAATCTTTTTTAATCTGTTTTTCCAATGGAATAAATTGTCATAAAAGCACTTATGAGACCATCAGTTCCCTAATCTAACATCACAATTTCAGACAAGAATCCCCAGTGGCAGTCCTTAATAGCATGTTGATATGTACCTATAGAGGCCACTTACTAATGTTCCTGTGGAGTTGTAATTATACTGATTCTCTTGTTTTTCACATCTTCTTTCTCAGTAATATCTAAAATATGCTACTTGGAAATCTTCAATGCAATTGGTTTTTTCCTCCTTCACATGCACTTGAAAGTAAAAGTTTTCTGAATTTTAAATATTCACAACTTTCTCTTACCTTTTCCATTTTTGATTTGTAATTTCCTCTGTGAATCTTTATCATCTTGTATCCAGTTCTTTTCTTTTTTTCTATTTTTATTTCATGTTATATTTGAGTCTTTAGTCTTGTCATCTCATAAAATTCAGAGTAGGTACCATCTCTTTTGTATAAGTACCATGAAATGTACTCTCGCCTTCCTCAATTTTCCTTGTGCTATACATATCTAGATACATTTTGTATTGCCTAAGTGGAATGTAAATACTTTGAGGTCAGGAACTGATTTTGGGGGGGATTGGGGAGTGGGAGGGGGTTATATATGTCCACTGACTAACTCAATGCCTTGCAAATACTAAGCACCTAATCTTAATTGAAATGATTTCCAGTGGATTTCAGATATTCCTGAAATGGAAGTCATTGCAACTTTTCTTTCCCATTTTTTGACCCTAATCGTTAAATCAATTTATTTTGAAAAGATTTGTATTTCACCTACTGGTTTATCTTTTTTTTTACTGTTTTACTGTATTTTTTTAAACTGTTTTACTGTTAAGTTTACACTTACAGAGAATTTGCTTGACTTGTATGTCCTAGAATATTAACACAGATGCGTAAATGGATAGCTTGACTTGCTTGAGCTATCCAATTATCCCAGTAACCAGAAGAACTATATGAGTACTGGCTGTGATGAGGTTAAAGAAAAATGATGAGTTAGGGAACCATATATTTTTAGGGGTGCTTGAGACTCCAAAACACTGACATGCTGGATCCTGCCAAATGAACTGACTCAAGACTTCTCAGCCAAAGAAAAAGACAAAGTTTATTACAGATTCACCATGTTGGGTTGTTTTAAGAAATCTCACCTTTTGTGATGCTTGTTTTCACATGCGGGCCAGACTCAATCTACTGAGCTAGATTGAATCTGAGCACCTTCACGGAGGCAAGATGGATCTTAGATACAGAAAGATTGTGGGAGGGATTGAGGGGTGGTCAAGTAGTCTGGGGTGTCTAGAGGAGGGATTTAGGGAGGGTCTTGAAGAGGAATCTAAGGAGGATCTTGATGGCACTGGGGTGACTAGAGGTCAAGACTCCAGGAACAAGAGAATAGGATTTTGATGGGATCAAGGGTGAGAAGCAGCTGGACAATGGAGGGCTAAGCTAGGTAGAGATTTGGGCCTACATAATGAAAGACTTGTGGCAATAGACAAATGCCAGATCAAGTGGGAAGATTCAAAGAGGGTTCAAGAGGGTTCCCAGAGACTGTACCCAGTATTGGCTGCCATACCAACAATCTTTTTCAGTGACTGAGAGTAAATCTGGCTGCATACGCAGAAAAAAAGCAACTCTGAAGCCAATTAAGCTCATACCATCTTTGAAGTAGACCTTGAGCCATTTGGTGGTTCAAGAAACATTCCTGCCTTTAATGACTTTATGGGTTTGGGAGACAATCTTATTTCCAGAGACTCCCCTAACTTTGGTTAGGGGGCTCTCAGAATTATCAATATTTTGGAGACATCTTATCATTCCTTGGACTATGAACTGCTTATCACCAAGGATGCCTTCCAATTTGTATATCAAGGGGCCACTTCTAATTCCTCACTCCCTGCCTCCCCCTCCACTGATTCATTCCTTTCTAAGCCCAACTTCTTTCCTGCCACCCAATTCCTTAACTTCCTTTTTTCAAAATACATAAATTCTTCCCATTCATTACTTGGTGGGCTATCAGCATAGACTGGCAGTCCCAATGTGTTTTTTTTTCCTTCCCTGCTTAATAGAAACCTTTCTTCAACTTCACAGACATCATCTTCCTCTGGCTTTCTTCCATTTAGGGAAAATGGGAATTTAAATCTCCAGAAGTGGCTTTTGTATTTTCTTGGCATCTTCCCTTTGGAGAGAGATCTAAATTCCCTCAAGAGAGCATTTGCCTTGGTTTACGCAGTAAAGGGAGACTTTTTGTATTTCTGTCTCTTCATTTAGTGAAGAAGTGGAGGGAATTTAGTTCAATTTAGTTATTAAATGAAAAGAAATAAATACATATGTGTGTACACACACATCCACTCACAAACACACAGACAGACACACTATATACGTATTTCAAGTTTTTGGAAAACTGATGTATGTGTGTATATAGATACAGCACATGTGCTATACATCTACAGATATGTGTCCATGAACATGGATAAATGTCCTATGATACATGTACATGCATATACATCTGCATATCTGTAAAAGGGGAATATGTATATACAGAGACATGTGTAGGTATGTATACAGGCTCATATATATGCACATATCTATGTATGTGCTTATATATTAGCATCTTTACTGTAACAAATATATAAAAACAAAATGGATACACGTTGATTGGAGAATGAGGAAAAACTGTAGTATGATGAAAATAATGGAATATAATTGTGATTTTTAAATGTCACAAACTTAGAGAAAATTGAGAGAATTTGTATGAACTAATCCAGATGGAAGTAAATAGTTTCAAGAGAATACTTTTTCACATTATCTACAATAATCTCAGAGAAAATAACTCCGAACAATTTCAGGACTTGGAACGATGGAGTGCCCAATCATAACTTCAGAAGATTGACAATGAAACATGACTCTAAGCTCTTGGCAAAATGATAATGGCATAGATTTGCAGAATAAGCCTTGTCTTTTCAAATATGGCCAATACATTGATTTGTTTTCTTTGGTTATTTTTAGTTGGTATAAAGGAAAGCTTCTATTTGGAGTGTGAGGGTGGCTGGTAGGTGATAAATAGGGGAAACCAAATTAAAAGAAAAAACAACTCCTAATAAAACATTTAAAAATAAAAAGAAGAGAGGCAGAAGAAGTAGATACAGAAAAACAGGATAGTTTTGTTACTTTTCTATTAAATTTAACATATAATTCAATATATATTGCATTAATCCTATTTTTCTCTTCATATTGAGATGTTAGTTTGTTGCTGCTTATTAATTTCATAATAAGAAATAAAATTTTGGAAAAAAGTAAAGTGAAGGGTTGAACTATATTGTATCTGAAATCCCTTATAACTCCAAAGCTATGACAAGCAAAAACAACATGAAACAAAAGGTCCTCTATGGGTAACATCCACATAAGCAATGTTGATAGCAAAGTGTTGAACAGATTGACTGAGTGGGGTGGATTTATTTATAGAAATAGAGCGTTTTATGTTTGCAACATAAACCCATGTCATTGCTATCAGAAATTTCATAAAGATCATCCTTAATTACCATTTCTGTTTAAAACTATTCATTGTGCAAGGAAAATGTTTAATCCACAAGTTATTATTATAGGTAACAAACAATGTAATACCTATATAATAGCTAGAAGACATGATCAGGGCCAAAATTAAATATGAGAACTTTGCCAGCCTTCATTAATCAACTAATGAAAAATCTCCATGTTACAAATATAGACCCCAAATAGTCCTCAACAATTTAACAAATAGACTGTTCTGTATATCATTACAGACAAAACTATTATACACAGTTGCTTAGCTCATCAGCCAGTCAGTCAACAAGCATACTACTGATTTAAGAGACAATATGGCTAAATTTAAATCCTTGCTCTTCCATATTTTGGTTGTGTAATCCTAGGTAGATCAATTAACCATTCAGTATGCCAGGAAACCAGGAAATTCACAAATATTATTAATTACCAGCTCATTTTACAGATTAGGACACTGAGGCAATGTTTCAGTGACTTGTCCAGGGTCATACAGCTAGTGAGTATACAAACCTAGTTTTGAACTCAGGTCTTTCTGACTCCATGTACATGTCTCTAACTACTTTTAGAATAATAATAGAATAATAGTGAATAATAGATTCACTTAGTTAGTGAAATCAAGGAGGTAAATGCTTCCTTCCAAAACAGACAGAAAGACACATAGATGTCATTATGGGAGTGCTTCAGGATCATAAGATTGCCTGATTTGCTAATTACTGGTGTGCTGCAATTTCTTTGAATTTTCTCTAAAATAGCGAGCCAGAATTTTGCAAATGGCATGCTGTTTGCTACTGCCAATGGAGAGAAAAAGATGAAAAACTTTCTCTCCTTTGGTTCTAAGTAGAAATGCATGATGCCTATATCCTACTGTAGGATAAATCCAGTTCAGTGTTTTTTTTTAAATAACTAATATCACTAAGTCACTAATACTTCCAAATTGAGGTTTTATAGACATTTACACAAAGCAAGGAAGCAGTTGGTGGTACAGTGAATATACAGGTGAGGAATCTGCCTTCTCTAGACCACATGTGGCTTTCTAGTCCTTGAGTAAGGCTTTTTGATTTGAGTCCAAGTTTTACAAAACAAATGCTTTTATTAAGGGGATTTGTTCTGTGAAGTTTGGATTCAATCAAAGGGCCAAATTTGAGGACCTAAAGGACCACATGTGGCCTAGGTGCTGCAAGTTCCCCACCCCTGTTAGGAAGACTCATATTTTTGAGTTCAAATGTGACCTTAGACACTTATTAGCTATGTGACCCTGGGCAAGTCACTTAACCCTGTTTGCTTCATTTTTCTCACCTGTAAAATGAGGTGGAGGAAGATGACAAATTACTTCATTATCTTTGTCAAGAAAACCTTAAATGGGGTCACTATAAGTCAGATACAACTGAAAAAAAAGATTGAACAACAACATTAAGCAAAGAAGGGGAAAGTGGGTAATCACAATTGCCTATAATTTTTAAACTAGAAAAAGTTTCACAGACTTAGAAATTGAAAAAAACAGAGACCTCAAACAAGATATGACAAATAATTACCTTGATTACTTACCCTAACATGTATTAGAATAAATGATACAATAAAGTTATATTTTTACTTCAGAAAATCAAGGAAATGCATGGTTTTCCTAAAATATCCACATAAAAGCAAACATTATTCATGGGGAAAGATACAAAATCTAAGTATTTGAATTATTTGAATAATGAATAATTTGAATTATTATTTTACCCACATAGATATGATTCCACAGCCTCTAAGGAATATTAGAAATGCAAAGTAAAATTAGCTATTAGATAAATCCTTGCAGTGAGTGGTGCCAACTTCTCTAGCACTAATGTTAGAGAATGACCAGAGGATATTCAAGAACCCTATAAAACACACCTTTTACTGCTTTAATTCCATAACTCCAGATAAAAAGGTGGGTACTTTTTACCATGTGTAATGATAATTTTAACCCAGGGCAGAAACAGAATCAATTTCTTACTCTTACTGAGAAGAAAACATTAAAAGTCAAATGGCAATATATGGTAGACTATTTACTACAGAAGGACAAATACAAGTACAAATCTAGGCCCTTCTTCTAAGTGGACACTCATCTGCCATGATGGTGAAATTGCTTTTTAGATTTTGCCTTCGCCAAGACAGTATCATTCATAAGCCTGAAAAAATTCTGTGCCCCACAACAGATGTGTCAAACTTTTCACAGATGTATGAGCACTGAACATATGCAAAAGTGTCAGACATGGAAGATGAATGAGACTGGCAGAATTCTATAAAATCATGTTCATGTTAAAGGGTGTTAAGTCACCCATAAGTTTTTACTGAAATAATCTTAAACTTCTCTATTGCAGAGGTTGAATTTATTGGTGAAATGTCTATACTTTAATGATAAACAGACAACATATTGATTCTCCCGATATTGCCAATGGATGTATTATTATCTTCACAGATAAATGTACACACATATACTCCCCCATATATATGTGTATGTGTGTATACATATATATGTGTGTATATGTATATACACATACACATGTGTATATACGAATCACACATTTTTAACAGTTACAATGCAAGGATCAATTTACATTATAAATAAATAAGATTTATTGCATTAAATGACACTAAGATATACTTAGCAATGGGACATATATATATATACATAAATTAATATCACCTCAATACTTAAAAAAGAATTATCTATCTGCCATCTCTCTGTCTATTGCTCTGTTGCTGCATAGATTTAAGTGTATATAGCTATCATTGTATTGGTCTATCTAACATTCTCATTTTCCCTCTGTGTCTCTGTCTCTGTCTCTCTCTATCCATTTATTCCCCACACTTTTTCACCTTTTCAACATTAGCCTTCTCATCCTACTCCAGGATCTTCTCTTTTGAACAGTGAAGTCTTTCACCCTAGACAACTAGATAACCATTTCATGAATTGCCCAGGCCATGTTTATTTCAGTCATGGCTCTGTTTTTATCTCTCACCTTACCTAGACTTTCCCACTTCCTTTCTGGCAGCCTCATCCCTATGTGAGGATTGTCCATTTACTCCTGCATTCCAGGTCCCTTTTATATATTGTCTTAGTTTTTGAGAGTAGACTGTCTCTTTTGCTTGCCCTGTATCCTCAGATCATAGGACAGTGTGATGTTCATAATACAAGCTTAATAAATGCTCTATTTACCTATTTAAAAACATTCATGTATGTATAAATATACAAGGAAGTCTTCCATGTTATTCTCATCTGAATATAGCAGTATAATCATACTACTTGTCTGCCAGGGTATCTGCTGGGAGGATAAAACAATATCTGTTAACTACTTTTCAAATGTTAAAGTATATAATGCTATTTATCATCATCATCATCATTGCTGACATTTCTATAGTGGTATAAATTTTACAGCTTACTTGATATGAATCATTATAGTCTTTTACGAGGTATTTGCTTTTCACATTATGCCTCAAATTTACATTTCCAGGTTGATCTCATTCTACTTTTTTCCAACCAAATTGGAATCTTCTTCCCAATTCCCTGCCTTCAGTTATGTAATCCTTCAATGCAAAGGCAAGATGACTATTTGTGGATATACTGCAGAAGTGATTATTGTTAAAATGTGTATTGGACTAATTGTTATAGAGAAGACCCCAGACTCAATTCCAAAAACTGCTGTCCAAATGTTGTTTTTTAAAGAGGTTGAAGTGCACGCTATTCGCTTCTTGTGAGAAGTGAGCATACCTCCTTGAGAGGGAGAAAGCACCAAGTACAGAAGCAGGAGCACGATTCATAAGGTTAATAATGATAGCTCCTCACTTTCAGGTCAGGATTGGTCCTAATCCTTCTGAGTTACAATCTTCCTTATATGCCCACCCGATGTAATTCCTTGATATGTTCCCCCTCCCTGGTCATGGGACGCATGTTCACCTAATGAGGTCCTAATTCTATGTGGGTTTTGGAAGGTAATATGAATGAGGTTTATTAAGCAAGCTCAGTAATGGGAAGTCATTGAACTGGGATTAACCCTGGCCTGTTTGAGCCGATTTGCCTAGGACCCCCGAGTTTATGGTCTTTGAGCCCCTTTCATTCACTACTGATTGGTTAGGACCCTTATCTCATCTGAACAGTTCCTGTCTGTCACAAGGCTGTAGGCTCTATGATTCCAACTGTGTGGAAACTTAACTATTTCATATATCTCAAATATATGGCCTCTAAATTTTTTATAATTCTGAAATGATATAATTCTGTGAATGCTTATCTCTGTTCATCGGATTTCTTTTTCTCAAACCTCATCCCAGCTGCTACTCCCTCCCTTTAATGTTCCTTGATACCACCCTACTCCATCAACCCAGGAAAAAGGTCTGCCCCCATCAAGTGATCCTGTGACTTTGCCTGGGACCTCTTTTTATATCAGTTATTTGTTCACATGCATACCCTTGTCATTCATCTTTTCATCAAATTTTCACAGACTACCTCATTTGGAAGGGGCATCAGCAGTTTAGATCAACCTATGCCTGCAAAGTAATCCCGACTAAAACATATATGGCAAAGTCATCTAGACTCCCTTCGAAACCCTCCAAAACCTCCAGTGGTGGGGAGCTCACTACTTACCAATGTAGCCCTTTTCAACTTTGGAAAACTACTGTTCTGAGCTTTTTTTTTCCCTTTACCCCAGAAATCAAGTCTAAATTTGTCCATTTGCAACTTTGATTTATTGTTTCTTATTCTTCCACCTGGAGGCAAAAGAGAACAAGTCTATTTCTTCTTCCACATGGCAATTCTCAAGTCCCTCTTGAGACTTCCTTTCTCCTGGCTATATGTGCCCAGTTCTTTGACTGCTCCTCATGTCATGGAATGTGTGCCCTTCTCCATCCATATTTCCCTCCTCTGGATTCTCTTCTCCTTATTAATATCCTTAAATTATGGTGCCCAAACTGAATATAATCTTCTTTGAACACAAGTATGAGCTGACCAGGGTGTCCAGCTGAAAAACAAGGAAACTAACAAGAAACCCCAGACCAACTAAGTTATCAAGTATATAAAGTGATGCAATTGTAATTTGGGGCAACAAGCAGTCTTTTCATAAAAGGTTGCCCAAGGAGAGGAATTACAACAGGGGTTTTTCAACCTGAAAGTTTGGTCAAAGGAGGCAAACAAGTTAGGTGATATGTAAATTCATATTGTTTATTCCCTTAAAGCTAGCAAAGCTAGCTTACTTTTATGTACAAGGAGCCAGAGCAGAAATTCTGACTGCCTGAACAAAGGAATGAGAAGGTTTAAATACATTTTTTGTCTCAACTCAGCATGTCTGTGTTAATCAATTTTATGATCCCCATGTATGTTTAACCATGATACAAGAAAAGAACTTTTCTCAATTGAATAGGTTGTAAATACAATAAGATAAGAGAGTTGACAAAATGTCCATTGAAATTATGATCCAGGACATCTGTGTTTTCTTTACCATTAACATAGCATAACAGAGTATATGTCCATCAAATACTGAGATAAGGAAAAGTCCCATTATTCAAAATAGTGTTTCAGGTTAAGAGTCTTATCCTTAATAGCCACAGACAGAAGAAAGAATTCTCTTAAGTAAGCCCCATCTGGGCTTGTTGACATATGAAGAGGTAGTCTCTGAGTTTACTCAGAGAACAAAGAAATTTAGGTCCAGGTTCTTCTTCTGGTTGATCATTAGTTCAGGCTCTGGCCCTTATTGAAGTTACTAAATTGATATCAAATGATTATCAGGTAATATACACTCAAGTGGGGTGACTGGGTAGATAGATGAAAAAATAGCAGGTTATGAGTTGTTTGCTAGTTTAACTCTGGAGTCATTTGAAATACTAGTTTTGAGAGAGGGGTAGTCTATATGATTTAACAGCTGAACTGTAGAAAGGGAGGGATAAGAGGAGTTGACAAAAACAAGGTCGCAGAAATTTCCTTAGAACTATCTCTGCTCAGGACAGGGCAGTTAGAAACTGCTGGTCAGAGCAGGGTAAGGGCCTGGAATTTCCCAGGAGTTGACAAGCGCATAGTAAAAAGGCCAGTATGTGTCTTTAAATGGAGTCCAAAAATACAATAGGATTTTTATGAATTCCTTAAAAACAAGGAAAGTTATTTATCTATCTTTGTATTCCTATTGTTTAGCACCTTGAAAGCTTTAGCTTTAAAACTTGTGAGGCAGAGACAAAGATTCCTTTTCCTGCTGCGTCTAATAAAAGAAGATCACAGTTCACTCACATCCTGCTATTAAAGCGCACAGCTTAGTTCCAGAGCCACTCCACCTCCACAAACACACCCTGAGTCTCGGGTCCCAAGCATGCTTGGCTTTTCTGCACCAGGCTCGCTGCACCATTCAACCTGGAATCCTGGCTCTCAGGAAGGGATCACTCACACCTGAAACTGAGGAGAAACAACACTGTAAAGGTAGGGTGAAAAAGATAGAGACGAGGTTGGGGCAGAAGGAAGACCTCACCCTCTCACATAAAACTATGATCTTCACTCTCTGGACACAGCAGAAAAGAGCCTTAGCCAGAAAGAGAGCAACAGAGAGAAACCGACCATCTCAAGAGTCTGAAAAAACACTCAGTTTGTGAAGGTCAATTAGGAAGTCAAAGGAGGCTACTACCCCCCACCTACCTCTGGTAGAGGATACAGCATCTCCATTTTAGGCAATCTGGGCATGCTCAGAAAAGCCCAGGTTGTATACATTTCTTTCTAGCTAACTTATATGTATGCGTGTATGCTATGTATATATTGTACGTATATACACACACAATTGTATGTATTGCGTATCACATATATTTGATATATATGGTTTCTATATATGTCTATTATCCCTTTATATTGGTTTGAATCTTTCCTCCTAGACTATAAACTCTAGCAAAGTGTGGATTAAAACTCACTCAGACTTTTGGGATACCACATATTATGCTTTGTTATCCCCCATTCTTTAGCTCTGCCATATTGTTTTAACAATCTGGCTAGCAGCTTCTGTGGGGGGTCCAGATACGTCCACAGCCAGCATCCAGAAAGCTGCCAGACAGCCGGAAAGCCCAGGTTCTTTTGATCTGCCTTAATAAGCAGAGCAAGGTTAAGGGGTTGGCAAGCTTACTTTAATTCAGCACACAAATATCATTCACTTAGTTCAGGGGAAAAAGCCAGCTCCCTGAACTTCAGAACAAAATACAAACAAATTATAAACATCAACAGACAAACCTTGTCTGATTCAAATCCCAATACATAGTTACCAGAGTTCAACAAAGTCTCAGCATCCGGGTTTACAAGCTGGAGGGCTCCTTAGCTACAGCTGCCCAGAGTTTCCTCATCAACACCATCTCAAGAGCCCTTAAACAAATTACAAACAGACAGACCCAATACAATTCATAGTTACCAAGGAACCATCAACATCTGAGTT
>CM053622.1:116736571-116752125 GCA_028646595.1 Phalanger gymnotis
ATCCCAATACATAGTTACCAGAGTTCAACAAAGTCTCAGCATCCGGGTTTACAAGCTGGAGGGCTCCTTAGCTACAGCTGCCCAGAGTTTCCTCATCAACACCATCTCAAGAGCCCTTAAACAAATTACAAACAGACAGACCCAATACAATTCATAGTTACCAAGGAACCATCAACATCTGAGTTCAGCCAGGAGCTCAACAAGGCTGGCTCAGAGTCACACGTCACTCCTGCTGCGTCTCAGAGTTCCAAGGAAGAAGACGCCAACCCCTGGCTTTTATATCTTTGTCAGTAGCAGGAGTGAGTCACATATGTGACTCACCCACATGACCTAAAATTGTCACAAAGAGGCAGACTTAAACCCACATGGTCTAAGAGTCTCTGCTGTCCCAGACATGTCACTCAAACTCATGTCTAAACTAAGCCCTCCCCTGAGGCAAGGAGGCACCAAGGACACCCAAATCTTGGGCCTGGGGCTTAGCACTTAACAATATTCAATGAAATAGCTGAATCACTCAAAGCAAACAAAAGCCAAACTCTTCAAGGGCACTCGTTGAACTAAGTGCTAAGGAGCCCATTTTGCCTTACCCACACACATACCTTGCCCTCTATTTAACAGTGATCACACCTGATTTTGGGGATTATTTTTTTTAAGCATTGAGAAAAGATAACTATATCAATTATACCATGATTTTTACATCTAAGGAAAAGAAGAGAGGATCTCCCCTTAGACATTTTTCATATTATTTCCTCTCTTGGGAAAAAAAAAACACAACAACTATACTTATAATTCCAGGTATACATTTCTATGTACCAAAGATTTATTGAGCTTTCTTATTACATATTTAGATGTGTTAACTTCCGGCATTATTAAAAGTATATTTTAAAAAAAGACCTCAATAAGACATCAAATTGACTGAGGCAAAAAATAATAAATAATTTTCTTTCTTGAGAATGTGGAGTAAGATAGGGACAAATCTTAAAAAACTTTATTGTGCGCATTGCATCTATAAAATGTACCATTTAAGATCTACAATCAGATCATTAAAATGTAGTAAGCCTCAGTTGCATCAATGTTATTTTCAGAAGTGAGGCCTATTTCATTTGCCCTGTACTGGATTTTTAAATATATTTCAGAAGCATCTCTTTTCTGAATGCAAATTAAAATAATTTATTTAAGGTTATTATCTAGATTTACCCATAACATGTTACACTCAATTATTCATAGTTTCTAAGGCACTCCTTGTTGTTTAGAATAATTAAATGAAGTTATTCCTTGATGTGAGTGAAATCCCATTTTCATTATAACATTTTACTGAAGATTTGTTTACATGCACAACTGTCTAAATCATTCATAGATCGTTAACCATTGTATTTATTTTTAAAAATCAAATAAATTTTTAAGTGATACTGGATTTTTGAATAAATTTTTGGATAAATTGCTAATAACTAAAATATTGTGCTTTTATATAAGCATGCCATGCCATGTCACCACAGCTCAGTCATCTCCAAGAATATCTCCAAGATAGTTCCTAATTGTGAAATCCTACAAATATACAAATAGAAGTAGGTGTTCTTTGGAAGCACAGAGCCTCTGCAACTTTAGAGGGAAAAGCAGAAAATTGGTGCCAGCTTCCACTCTACCTGTGGCCTTAGTCTGGTAGCAGTCAAAGCCTCATAGACCCACCACTTCTCCCTCAACATCCAGTACCTAAATGAAACTAGATATAAAAGAATTTTAAAGTAGAGCCTAGGGATTGGTTCACCTAAACAAACATTTATGTAGGCAATGAGGGAATAATTGCCTAATATACATAGAAACAACCTAGTGACAGATTTTCAAGTTACCTCAAAGAAGGAAAGATTTCAAAAGGATGTAAAATTTCACAAAATTGCTTCTACCTGAGAGAAAATTAACAAGAAGACATCAACAGTTATGGACCTATTCTAAAACTTTCATAATTCCGTAATGTCTTTAGAAAGATGATCTATAACATGTTAGCCTTTTGAAAGAAATAAAGATGGAACTGATAGTCACTGATAATCTTCTAGAAGAGATTATATCTTTATAGCACCTAAATCCACGGATAATGACAAGGAATATAAGATCCTATATTATTTTTGTTTCATAAATGTGTATGTACATACACGTACATACATATTTTTTTATTAATTATGTAAAAAAAATAGGTGTGTTGCTGTTTAGTTATATCAATCATATCCAACTCTTTATGACTGCCTTTAGGGTTTTATTGGCAAAGCCACTGGAGTGGTTTGTCATTTCCTTCTGCAGCTCTTTTTAAAGATAGAAAACTCAGGCAAACAGCATTAAGTGACTTGCCTACTGTCCCAGAGCTACTAAGTATCTGAGGCTGGATTTCAACTCAGGAAAAGGAGTCTTTCTGACTTCAGGCCTGGCCCTCAATCCACTGAACCACCTAGCTGCCCTACACATATGTATATAGACATACATGATGAATACAATCACATACATACATATGCATATATACACACATATATATATATGCATATTATATATGTATATATATATACACACATACCTACACATACATAGAGACACACACACACAGAGGCAGAAATAGATCAAGGTTGTCCACAGCATTGAAAGGTTAAGTGATTTGTACAGGGCCATATATCCAGAGTATAATAACATGTTCAATATCTCTGCATCAACCTTTTTTTCTCCCAAGTGTTTGTCTAGCCCACTATCTTTTGAATGACTATAAATCTCATCAATAAGGTCCCGTAGTGTTTTAATAAAACATGAAAAAATAAAATCAAAGATGATATCCACACCAAGAAAATCCGTGGACATAATTGATAGACCAACCAGCATTTACTAAGTACCTACTATATGCCAGAGACTGTGCTAGGCACTGGGGACAATAGTACAAAGAAGGAAACAATTCCTATTCTCAAGAAACTAATATTCTAGTGATGAATGGAAACAATGAAAATATAACCGAATATACCAAAATATATCTGAATTGGAAGGGACCTCAGATGTAATCTAGTCCAATTTATACATAACCTAAAATCTGAAGACCTTCAGTCTACAGGGAGCTCACTACCTTATGCGACATCCACTTTTGAACACCTCTAATTCTAAGGAAGTTTATAATATATTTAAAAAAAACCTTTCTGTTGTTTCTCCAAAAGATATTATGTGCCTGTTTGGAATTTCTAGTATGAAGTAGTCAAAACTGGTAAGAGAGATGACAAGTTTGTGAAATTTCTTACAAATGCTTATGTCAATTATCAATGAGAATTACCATTAATAATGAGCATTTGAAAAGATAAGGTTATTGATAATATTTTGAGGGGAGAAGTGTCTCCATCTGAGGTACTTGTGGGAACAAATTCCACTGTGGCGAGATATGGATGCTTTCAACTTCTCTTGCCATATCCAGAATTTATCTAGCACCAGAGAGCCCAATAGGGCCAAGTTTTTTAGAATGTCTTCCTAACCCAACTTTCCTGCCAACAACCATTTCCTTTTTCCCTTTCCTGGCTAGAGCTTGGCTCCCATTCCCATCCCTGCTGTGGAGAATTTAGAATCTCTGCTCCTCTCAGATCTACTTCTCCTTGCCCAGTTGTGGTGGGCTAGCTTCTCATCCTAAAGCCCTAAAGTTCTTACCAACTGACCATACTAAACCCTCCAGGCCTGAACTACTTCACTGTTGTTACCTTTGGACTCCCATGCTTTTCCATCCATTGTTATCCCCATTTTGAGGAAAAAGACTTATCAGTATTCTGTTTTTATCTGCAGTGCTTAGCTCAGTACATTATAAGCACTTAATTGATGCTTTTTGTTTTCATTCACTCATTAATCTACATGAAAAGCACTTTTGTCTTTTATCTTTATTTTGTAGGTGGTTGCATATATGTTTGTATATGTTTAAGAGTAGACAATCACAATGATCATAATAGATTGCCCAAGCTTAACATCTTTTGGGAATTAATGAGTAACTACTTTAAATTTATGAGAAGAAATGCAAGACCTTATTTGTCAGTTCATTCAGTGATTAACACTAGCTAGCTGCTGGAAATGTTATGTTTTTTTAATGAATTACTTTATAGTTGTTAAGTGAGGGGCACACTCTTGGGACATTAAGATAAAATGAAATAGGGTAATATTTAAAATACATGATGCTTAAAGTATTGAAATATTCTTTCAACTATTGCAAAAGTAAACTAGACTCCCCCATTCAGGCAAGAATTCTGTGCTGGGAATTATTATTTTTTTAATTCATACAGCTCAATTTTGATATAAAATTTCTCACAGGTAAAGCCGATGGATATTGCAAAATGCTTTTCTTCTAAAAAGATCATCAGAAAACTGGAATTACTCAAATAAAATCTGTGCTCTCATTGATTTGGAATTTCCCTACAATAATTCTGATCATCAATTATCCCTGCCTATTCATCCATGCTTTCCTATCTGAGATTCTTATTCATGCCCTCTCAAAATATCTTCACAGGAGGTCAACTCGAAATGACGGAGAACTTTCTCACTTTCTCCTGACAGAAAACTAGAAAGCAATAATACAAGTTTTGACTTAAAATTCATTCTAGATGTGTGTTTTGCCAGGGATGGAGAAGCATATGTAGTACTGAATTAAAATAATAAAAATACACATATGCACATGTAATGGCAAGCAAAGCAGGACTTTTTGTTGTCTTTTGTTTTGGAATGCTTCTCAGCACTAAGGCAATCAAGTGCCTTTGCTTGAGTCTTGCCTTTGTTTGTAGGGAGGCCCACACCCTTTTGCTAGTTAGGTTATGAGAGGTGTGAAACCCTCAAGAGGTATGAAACCCTCTCTCTCTCTCTCTCTCTCTCTCTCTCTCTCTCTCTCTCTCTCTCTCTCTCTCTGTATATATATGTTGGTGCTTTTCTCTCTGGTAACTACGTATATACAGCTTTGGTCAGACAGCTAGTTGATTTGTGTTATTTGCTCTGATTATATTTTCTCTGTAATTTTTGTTCGTATTTGTTTTGAAGTTCAAGGTGCTGGCTTTCCCCCCTGAACTAAGTGAATGATATATGTATATTTGATTAAAGTGAGATTGTAAATCCCTTAAAGTTTCTTTCCTTAGAAAAGCAGATCAAAGAACCTATGCTATTAGCCATCCTGTGTGCTGGTGTTATTGGCCTTGTGCAGCCACAGTAGCTGGTAAGTAGCATTGTTATTACAGTACATAATGGTTTAAAGTTAACAAATACTTTTCTAAGTAGATATTGTATTATTTTTTTTATTTTCCAGATGTAGAAACTGAGGCTTAGAGAGAGGAAGAAACTTACTGAAAATTAGACTGCTATTAAATGCCAGAAGTAGAATTTAAACTAAAGTCTTCCCACTCTGCCTGGTCTTCTTTCCCCAATATCTTGTTATCTCAAATCTGAACAGAGTGATTGGGAAAAAAAGATCATTTAATAGCTCTACTGCTTACTAGAATGCAAAATACAGGTAGCAGTGAGAGGTAGTGTGGTTCATGGAAAGAATTATGAACTTGTAGACAGAAGTCTGGGTTTCAAGTCCTGGGTCTGCCAATTAATGGCTGCACAACCATGAACAAGCATTGAACCTCTTATCAGACCAATTATGGGAAATCTCAAAAAAAGTTTCTCTTCTTTTAGCTCTCACATTCCAAGATCTCAAAAACATATCTCTGAAGATTTCCTATTTCAATGAACAGGAATTTGTGAGATACTTGCAAATTGACACCATACTAGGTGACATATAGTACTTTAAAAGTTACAAAGCATTTTACTGATGTAAAGCAATTTGACTCTAAAAGGATCCCTATGAGCTAGGCAACCCAGGACATATATTCAAAATCCAGGGAGTTCAAATTTACTTAACCAAGGTGATTCAGCTGCTAAATGGCAAAGTAAGGGCTTGAACCAAGTATTTTGCTGCTAAGTTCAGTGTTCTTTTGCTCTTCGCATTTTGAATTTTGTCGAAGTCTAGGATAATGTGCTTTCCATTTTCTATCCAAAAATTTGGAGGACAGTATCAGGACCGAGTTGGTTCTTGATGAGTTGTATGTGGATGAAATGGAGAAACAGGCAAATCACAACAGCAGCTATGATAAATTTCTTCACTCTGAGAGTGTTAAAGGCATATGCCTTCCAAAAAACTGCAGAATAGTTTGTTGAATTTCAATTGCTAGAGTTACAGAGACTAGATAAATGCTTAAGGAAAAAACATAGCTTGGTATTTAAGAGAGAATGTCCTATTGGGAGAAATATATAAATTGGTCTTATGGGAAACTTAATTAAGCAGAATTGTAGGAAGTGTAATATAGGCCTTTGGGCAGGACACACTATGTTATTGAAAGTAGAAAAACTTCTATTCAGATTTAATTTTTAAATGAAAGAGAGCTTCAGAAGTTCTAAAGTTTAGGATGATGAATGATTTTGCAGGCAGTCTGAAGGTGAATGAGTCAGTCCAGCCATTACCCAAAAGACAAATTAAACATCTGGAGCAGATGAAACTCTGGAATAGGAGAAAATTATGTGAGAAACAAAAAAAAATGGAAAGTAAGAGTAAACTGAGAAATAGAAATGATAGAAATTGTATGCATTATAAACATTTATATATTCAGATATGTGCAATATATGCACTATAAACATTTAATAAAATCATTTTCATTCATTGATTCAGGAACTGTGCTCGGTGCTGAACCGTCTACATATTTACACTGAACCTCAATTTTGCAATCTTTAAAATGGTGATCATAATAATTATAGCACATGCTTCACAAATTTAAGGCTTAATAAAATACTGTGTGTAAAATACTTGGAAAAATTTTAAGTATGTTTATAAAATATAGTTTATAAATGAATATATACATACATGTATATTATTCAGTTACTCATATATTAAAATAACTCCATTATTATACATTCATATTAATATCTATCAATTCAGTGATTATTAGGCAAGAGCACATTCAACAGAGACTGGTCCTCAGAACTGCTAATATTAGTTGAAGTAGGTATATACAGCCCTTTGAATATATCCTATCATTTTGTCCTCTCAACAATTCTATGGGATAGACACTATGGATATTGCACTCCCATTTCATGGATGATGAATGTAGTAATCAGAAAGGTTAGGTAATTTTTGAAGGTAATAGAACTACTACTAAGTGCTGTTGGTAGGATTTCAAACCATGCTGACAACACAATTAACAGGATAATTGTATCCATTAAATATTGCAGAAAACATACTAAAAACAATACAACAGTGTAATTCCTTCTAAAGGTGTTGGTAAGCCACTGTTTTCAGTTGTTAATAAGCTTTTATTGGGTCTGCTGTGTACTAAAGACTTAAGAAATGTTTCACAAAGTTTGGATATAGTTGAGAGCTGCCACTGTTGGAACAACAGGACTAAGCTGCTAAAAACAGCAAGAACAACAAAACAAAACACATGCTCACACTAAATGTATTATTTCTAGCACAGTAAAAACAGTAGTAAAAGGCTGGAGGAAGATAAATCGAAAAAGTCAGAGAGTATTTGCTCTTTCTGAAGAAGAGCAGATTGGCCTTGGTCTCCAGGGAAATCACTGTGAGAATTGTCTAACTAGAAATGCAAGAAATAAATAAATTCTACAACACATATATTGAGGGAAGCGAAAAGAGAAGGGACAAAGTGATCAGCCTCCCTAGATATTCTTTTGACTAGTTTATGATATCAGAAGGTGGGCTGACACAAGCTAAATCCTTGGGCAAAGACAGCATCTCTCTTTTTCATGGTCCTTTCTGTGCATCTCTTGATATGCCTGGCTTTCTAAAAAGACAGTAGGAGGGATAGGATAATGAAAAAAAGTTAGGCAGACCAATTCCTATTTAAAATGAAAACCTGTCAGCAAAGAATGAGGGAAAAAAACCCACCCCTGTACAGCTGCAGAGTTTCTCTGTGTGTGTGTGTGTGCATTATATGTAGGGGATGAAGATGTAAGTAACATTTTTTTTTCCCACAAATTTCCCTGAATGCAAACAAGACTTCATCATCTTTCCCTCTCATACACAAATTACCTCTGAAATGTGAGTTGAGGCCGAGTTCAGAGTAAAATATCTCCCCAGGATTCTTTTGACTCCTCCTAGCATCTGTTTGAGACATCTTTAAAAGCATCCCAGAAAAACTGTTTTAGGGAATATGTAAGCTGTCCTAGTTGGGTGAGGGCTTGCCCAAGATTGAGGAGAATGTTCACAGAGGATTAGGAAAATCTTATTATCAGCTCTGTCCTTCAGAGACTGACTGATTACAAGGACTGGTCTCCAAATGAAGAAATAGAAAGAAAAGACTTCAATCCTAATTTGGTTATTAATAGAATAGGAAAAAAAATCACTTCTCACATTTAAATCAATTTTTCATTGCTGGATTTCAAGTAGGAAGAAAACAAAACCTTTCGAATTTGATTAAATTGTGATATGTCAGCTTAAATGAAATATATGGGATATGAATGATCAGTTCAAATTAGTCCAAAAGTGAGCCAAATTCACTAGTTCCGTGCTATTTAAATAATTATATTTATAATATATGTGTGTGTGTATATATGTATATACCTCTATACATATATACATGTATATAAATTATATAATTTAAACTGATATATTTAGAAAACAGTAGTGTAGTGGGAAAAATCTGGACTTTGAGTAAGGAAACTAGTTTAAATATTTCCTTTGATTTTTTATTGTCACAAGTAGGTCATTGAGCCCCTTTGATTATCAGGTTCCTCACTCACAAAATTGAGATATGAAGAAGTTCTCTAAATCACTCTTGAATAGAGAAATGCAAATTAAAATAACTCTGTGGTACCATCACATGCCTATCAGAGTGGTTGATATGACAGAAAAGAAAAATGATAAATGTTGGAGAAGATGTGGGAAAATTGGAACACTGATGCATTGTTGGTAGAGTTGTGAACTGATCCAACCTTCTGAGGAACAATTTGGAGCTATGCCCAAAGAGCAATCAAAATGTGCATACCCTTTGATCCTGCAACACCACTGCTAGGTCTGTATCGCAAAGAGATCAGAAAAAAAAAAGGGAAAAGGACTCACATGTACAAAAATATTTATAGCATCTCTTTTGGTGATGGCAAAGAACTGGAAATTAAAGGAATACCTGAATCAATTGGGGAATGACTGAATAATTTGTGGTTTGTAAACATAATGGAATACTGTTGTGCTATAAGAAATTGTGAGCATGCAGATTTAAGTAAAACCTTGAAAGACTTTTATGAATAAATGCTGAGTGAAGTGATCGGAACCAGAACATTATACATACTAACAGTAACACTGCAATGATCAGCTATGATTCACCTAGTTCTTCTCAGCAATAGAATGATCCAAGACAGTTCCAATAGACTCATGATGGAAAATGTTATCCAAATCCAGAGAAATAACCATGGAGTCTGAATGCAGATTGAAGCATATTATTTTCACTTTGCGGGGGGGAAGGGGGTTGTTTTTTTTTTCCTTTTGCTTTGTTTCTTCTTTCACAACATGAGTAATGTAAAATATGTTTCCAGTGATTGCACATGTATAACCTATATCAGATTGCTTGTTGTCTTGGGGAGGGGAGAGGGAAGGGAGTAGAAGAAGATTTGGAACTCAAATCTTATAAAAATGAATGTTGAAAACTATCTTTCCATGTAATTAGAAAAACATAAAATACAATTTATGAAAAAAAAAAGGAGCTGACCTAGATGGCCTCTAGGTGCCTATCTAAATCTAGGACTGTGAGCTTATGAAGGAACATAATACCTCACAGACTAGCGGACTTTGAATGAGGCAGTATACATAAAATGCTTTTCATGGCAAAACGCTAAAAATACCAGATATTATCAAACTGATTCTAAAGAAAACCAGGGAAGTTTAATTTTAAGCATGTGCAGCTAAAAGAAGAACCAAGTTTTGAAAAAATTAAAATGTAGATTTTAATTGGCCTAGGCTGGCCACGCTTCACTCCCCTACCAGCTGTTTCTGACTTTTTCTGAATTCTATCAGTATCTACTCACCATAAGCTCCCTTCTCTCCCTGGAACTTAACTCAGTGCCTGTGGCATTCTCATTCAAGACCATCTCTCCACCTTGCTCGTCTCCTTCTCCCATTAGCCAGGTCCTCCAGAATTTTTATTTGGGAGAAAAACCTAGGCCCATTATGAGACTTTATTCCCCTTCCAGCTGCTCTTTCTCTCTCTGGTCTTTACCAGTATGGCCTGATTTAGCTCCCCCTTCCTCTCACCCTATTTAAAGCTCTTTTTTATTAAGAATGTAAGCTACTTGAGGTTGGGGACTGCTTTTTCCCCCCATATATATATATAATATATATATATGTCCCCTTGAATCTAGGAGGAACTTATTAAATTCGTTGCTGCCTAATTTATCTTAAAAATTATCGGCTAGGAAGCAGCTGCTATGAGTGATGGTATTCAAAGAGGCTAAAAATGTCATGAAAATAAGATGAAGTATAGGTTATAGTAAAGTTCAGACTGTCAAATGTTGAGGACAAATCTGTGACCTGAAAAGGCAGTGTAACAATTAACATTGGTATCCTCAGAGAGCATCATTAATCTTTAAGCATATTCTTTAACATTAAAGAATTGTGTGCCTTGCTCTTTCCTGGCTCAATTATTCAAGAGAATGGGAATCTCATAGGCAGAATCTCTTAATTAGATATGACTCAAGAAGAAAAGCACTGGAATTGGAGAGGAGTAAGTTTTAAATCCTGGCTTTTTTATTTTTTCCTCCACATGACCTCTGGTAAGCTGCTTGAGGGCAGGGACTATCTTTTGTCTCTTTCAGCATTTAGTACTGCCCTGAGTACAAGATAGACATTTAATAAATATTTATCAAATGAATGAGTTTGGTGAATAGAGAAGGCCAGGAATTGAATAAAACCAGTTAAGTTCAAGAGCAAGAATGTAGTTATGATGTTTTCTGTCTATGAAAATAAACCAACAAAATCACCATTAAAAACATTAAATTGATCTCATGTCAGTTTGTCAAACATAGAAAACACTTGTTTTCATTACTTTCCTCCTTCCATTTTCTTTCTCTCCATTTCCATCAAGTGCTTCATTAATTTTTCTAGGCAGTTCCTGGGTCTCACATACATATATAAGCTTTAGCATTTCTGTAATTTGTGGCTTACTTTATCTGCAACATTGTGAATCTTTTTCTTCTGTTTTCCTTTTTAGATTCTTCTTTTGAAGCTTCAGCATGCTAACTTTGTGTTTTCCTTTAAACTCAAAATCTAAGCCAGTTGGCTCCAAAAGTCTTATAATGGAAAACTCAGAGAACAGGTGTTTCTGTATATCATCTTCCCCAAAAATTTTGGCTGGGTAGACATCAACTTGCCAATTTTTATAATATTATATTTCCCTTAATCACCAAGATTTCTAAAACATAAGACATCCTACATGATTTTGCCTAGTTTTTTTTCTGTTCCCTATAGCTTTTCTCTAGAGAAGTTCTCTACCCTTCCCCTTTTGTAATTCTTCAAATACCCATTTTGTAAGAATTGATCTCCTTTCATTTTTTGTTCATAACTTTTTTTCCATTTTAATCTTGTATTTTACCCACAACTGTGTTATTTCCATTACCAAATAATTTTAGTATGTAGCCTTTAAAAAAATTATTTTATACACACAGATAACAGACACACAGACACACACACAAACACACACACACACACACACACACACATGGCCTTCCTCTCAGCCTTCTGAAATTGTTTGGGTATTTATTATTAGAGCTCAAACCTTTCAACCATAATTTTTCATTTTCGTTACTTGTTCTTGGTGTTCATAATGCCTTAAAAAGAAAAACGTTTTCTCTCAGGCAGATTATACTTACTATTTTCAGAAACAATGTGTAGCCAAAGTATAAGAACACTGTCAAAAGAAACTTGATCATTCTTTATATGTGTATATATATATATATATATATATATATATATATATTTTCTTTTCTCTTCTCTTCAATACTTTTATATTTACTTTTATATCCCATGCTAATTGTTATGCGCATTGGTTGAGTTTTGTTCCAATTTCTCTTGTGTAATTATATTTTCACATATACATATTTCATATCCTTGTTTGCCATATGCTGTTGCCAATATGTTGTTACTATTGGAAGGGATATTAATACTAGACTCAGATGACTCACACCATTTTACATTCAATTTCCTGAATACTGGCATAACAACTGCTCCTCCTCCTTCTAATATACAAGAGCAGCCCTACCATTTATTTCATCTTTATACTTCTGCTTTTTTCTCACCTAAGTAGTGAGCATGTGGGAGCTGGTTATTGAAACTTTGCCTCAAAATGCTACTACTTCTCCTGAGGGATACTGACATTTGTATTAATCATCTAGGCTAAATCCATTTAAACTAAGCATAATAAGGTTACTATCTGTTGGATGGTGAATGGGATAATGTGTGTGTATGACAACATTCTGGACTTAAAAAAAGTTAACTCAAATGCAAAATAGTATTTTTTCATTTTTTATGGTTCAGTTGTTTCAGTCATGTCCAACTCTTTGTTACCCCTTTCAGGTTTTCTTCGTAAAGATACAGGAATGGTTTGCCATTTCCTTTTTCCAGCTCATTTTCCAGGTGAGGAAACTGAGGCAAACAGGGTTAAGTGACTTGCCCAGGGTCATATAGCTAGCAAGTGTCTGAGGATGGATTTGAACTCCAGTCTTTCCTGGCACTCTATCCATGTGCCACCCAGCTGCCCCAATTTTTTTTTCATTAGTTTATTTTATGTGTATCTGCAATTTCACTATTACAGAGAACTTCCAGTAAGGATCTCTCATTACCAATGCACATAGATATCTCCTCTGGAATTTTTAAATCGTAGAGATTTGTCTGGGAGTAGATGACTCAGCCAGAGTCATGCAGCCAATATCAGTATTTCTTCCCTATTTCAAGGCCAGCTCTCCGCTGCACCATGACTGTCTCTAGTCACTAAATCTTCACTACATTTCATTGTACTCTATATGCACATTTCCAAATGTGGAAGTTGATGAAGTAATGAGGTATTATGGATAAATCATCATCAATATCATGTTCAGGTACATGACTCAGTATTCTTCTAAGTTTTAACTGTGCACACTGGTTAACAAGCATTAATGAGGCATAAAAGCAGCTCTGATTAATGTAATAACCAACCACAATTCTGAAGGACTGTTATTGAATCATGCTGTCCCTCCTGAACGATATAAAAATTTCACAATGCAGAATGAAGTCTTTTCAAAAATAAAAAAAGGAGAGAGAAAGAGAGAACATGGTCAATGTGAGAGTGTAATTTATTTGATGTGACTGTGTATAATTGTTACAAGAGGTAGCTACATGGTGCTGTGCACAGAGTGCTGTGCCTAAAGTCAGAAAGACCAGGCTAGAAAGCAGGCTAGCGTGAGCTCCCCTCCAAGTCCCTCCAAAAACCTATAAAAATGGCTCTGAACCAATTCTAGAACTGCAGAACCCAGAAAATAGCAGAGGGAAGCAGGTCCCAGCCTAGGACAACCTGGATGGTTGCTGGGTGAGGTCTTTCGTGCATGAAGCTGGGAGCGGAGCTGAATGGAGCAGAGCCCAGCATGGGCTGCGTGGAAAACCAGACCAGGAGCCAGGTGGAGCGGGCCCTAGCATCCTGAATCAGTGAGCTACAGTACTTATCAGACTTCTCAACCCACAAACACCAAAGACAACAGAGAAGGTTAGTGGGAAAAGCTGCTGGGGACAGGGTGATAGAGTTTAAGGTTCAGCCACTGACCTGGGGGCAGCGGAGGTGGGGCAGCTACAGAACTACAGCTGCAGTTGCTTCTGACCTCAGGCCCACCTGGTGGGTGGAATTAAGTGGTGGATCAGAGCAGGAGTGCAGAGTCTACTGAAGATCTAAGTCCAGTCCAAGTTGGGAGTTCTTGGGGAAGGAGGAGTGCTGGTGTGGCAGAGCTGGGTGTAATAGCTCTGAAATCAACAGCGCATCCCCCCAAGCTTAGAACATAGTACTCTTTACAAGCAGTCATACCCCATTGAAAAACTCAAGAGTCAAGTAAGTTGTCTGGGAACATGGCCAGGTAGCAAAAATGCACCCAGATTCAGTCTCAGACTTTGGAATCTTTCTTTGGTGACAAAGAAGACCAAAATATACAGCCTGAAGAAGTCAACAAAGTCAAAGAGCCTACAACAAAAGCCTCCAAGAAAAACATGAACTCTCTTTCCCGTGGCAGGTCTAAAGTGGGTGGCTGTGTAAAGATGAAGCTCAACATCTCTTTCCCAGCCACTAGCTGTCAGAAACTCATCGAAGTTGATGATGAGAGAAAGCTACGGACTTTTTATGAGAAACGGATGGCCACTGAAGTTTCTGCTGATGCCTTGGGTGATGAATGGAAGGGTTATGTGGTCCGAATCAGTGGTGGGAACGACAAACAGGGCTTTCCCATGAAGCAGGGTGTTTTGGCTCATGGACATGTCCACCTGCTGCTCAGTAAGGGCCATTCTTGCTATCGCCCTAGAAGAACTGGAGAAAGAAAACATAAATCTGTTAGGGGCTGTATTGTGGATGCCAATTTGAGTGTCCTCAACTTGGTTATTGTGAAGAAAGGTGAGAAAGATATACCAGGACTGACAGATACAACTGTGCCTCATCGCCTGGGGCCCAAAAGAGCCAGCAGAATCCGAAAACTTTTCAACTTGTCCAAAGAAGATGATGTTCGGCAGTATGTTGTGAGAAAGCCCCTCAACAAGGAAGGTAAGAAACCCAGGACCAAGGCTCCTAAAATTCAGCGTCTGGTGACTCCCCGTGTTTTGCAGCACAAATGTAGAGGTATTGCTTTGAAGAAGCAGCGTACCCAGAAGAACAAGGAAGAAGCAGCAGAATATGCTAAGCTTTTGGCCAAGAGAATGAAGGAGGCTAAAGAAAAACGACAAGAACAGATCGCTAAGAGACGTCGTCTGTCTTCCCTGAGAGCATCCACCTCGAAATCTGAGTCCAGTCAAAAATAAAATTGCTAAAAATGTGTTAGAAATAAATAACTTTTGTCAAGTGAAAAAAAAAAAAGAAAAACATGAACTGGTCTCAGGCCATGAAAGAGCTCAAAAAGGATTTGGAAAAGCAAGTTAGAGAAGTAGAGGAAAAATTGGGAAGAGAAATGAGAAGGATGAGAGAAAACCATGAAAAACAAGTCAATGACTTGCTAAAGGAGACCCAAAAAAATACTGAAAAATATACTGAAGAAAACAACACCTTAAAAAACAAACTAATTCAAATGGCAAAAGAGCTCTGAAAAGCCAATGAGGAGAAGAATGCCTTGAAAGGCAGAATTAGCCAAATGGAGAAGGAGGTCCAAAAGACCACTGAAGAAAATACTACCTTAAAAATTAGATTGGAGCAAGTGGAAGCTAGTGACTTGATGAGAAATCAAGATATTATCAAACAGAACCAAAGGAATGAAAAAGTGGAAGACAATGTGAAATATCTCATTGGAAAAACCACTGACCTGGAAAATAGATC
>CM053622.1:116752625-116775899 GCA_028646595.1 Phalanger gymnotis
CTTACTTTAATTCAGCACACAAATATCATTCACTTAGTTCAGGGGAAAAAGCCAGCACCCTGAACTTCAGAGCAAAATACAAGCAAATTACAAACATCAACAGACAGACCTTGTCTGATTCAAATCCCAATACATAGTTACCAGAGTTCAACAAAGTCTCAGCATCCGGGTTTACAAGCTGGAGGGCTCCTTAGCTACACCTGCCCAGAGTCTCTTAATCAACACCATCTCAAGATCCCTTAAACAAATTACAAACAGACCCAATACAATTCATAGTTACCAACATCTGGGTTCAGCCCAGGAGCTCAGAACAAGGGGCTGGCCCAGAGTCACGCGCCACCACTGCTGCAGCAAACAGCTCCAAGGAAGAAGAGGCCAACCCCTGGTTTTTATATCTTTTTCAGGGTCAGGGGTGAGCCACACATGCGACTCACCCACGTGACCTAGAATCACCACAAAGAGAGACTTAAATCCACTTGGTCTAAAAGCCTCTGCTGTCCCAGACATGTCACTCAAACTCATGTCTAAACTAAGCCCTCCCCTGAGGCAAGGAGGCACCAAATCTTGGGCCTGGGGCTTAGCACTTAGCAAGATTCAATGAAATAGCTGAATCACTCAAAGCAAACAAAAGCCAAACTCTTCAAGGGCACTTGTTGAGCTAAGTGCTAAGGAGCCCATTTTGCTTCCCAACACACCGACCTTTCCTCTGAATTAAGTGAATGATATATATGTTTGATTAAATTAAAATTGTTGACTCCCTTAAAAGCTATTTTTCCTTTAAAAACAGATCAAGAACCTATGCTAGCAAGACATCCTGGGTATGCTAGGATACATGCTATTACACATCCCCGAATATTGACTACATCTGTTTCCTCATAAGGCAGCAAATCTATTTGTGAATTGATGTAAGCCAATGTGATTTTTCTTCTCAGTCAATCTTATTTCATTGTTATGGATCAAATGACAAGACTGACCTTAAATAAAATAACCCATTTAGTTATCTGATGAATTTGATAATTTATTATTGAATATGAAATATTTGTTTCTAGATAGATAAAAAGAAAAAGAGGAAGAGAAAATCATGTTGATACACATTGCTTCTCCATGCCCTATGGCCAATGATACAGTTTTCAGAAGAATAGAGGAAAAGGATGGTTTCTTTTTGTTTTTAGGGTTTTTGAAATATCTAACCAAGGTGTATTATGTCCAGCAACTCCAAAATCTCTTTTCTAGCAAGCTGTTGTGACTTTCTCATTCATCATTTTCAACTTCAAATGAAGTTAGGGCTTAAAAAAGAAGAGAGATAAGCCATGCTTTTCAAATGCCAACAGCATGCTTATCTTCTAAATACAAACATTTTTCAAATACTATTACTGATTTTTTATTCACATTTTGGAAGGGATCCATAGTCCTATTCTCTCTAGCACCTTAAAGCACATATCTCCCCATCCCCCACAAACAATCTACCTTAAAACTCTTTAAAAATAGACTACTGGATATATTAATTCCTTATGTACATTTACTAACTTTTAAAAGATATGTTTAATTACTATAAAGGAAAGAAAGATCTACTTTATATCTAACTGAAATTATCTGAAGGTATCTAGTCTATGGAATCATCTGTGTAAATAACATGAAGATTTCTGTGCAGTGCATTTATGCCACATTCTTCTTTATACATTGTAGTATCACTATAAATAGAGGGAATGTGGTGAAGTATATATGTATCCTGATTTTGACACTTTCTAGTTTAGTGACCATTAGCAAGTCATTTAGCCTCCTGATTTTCCTTATCAAATATGATCAGGAAAATATATTTGCATAGTACTTTGGGAACTTAAAATTTAATATAAATATCAGTTATTATGAGTCTATCTTTTAAAAATGATTTTAACATAGTTTGGTTATGCACACCAAAGTGCACTCTTATAACACAAAAGTGTACTCTTTCAAAGTAGTTAAACAAACCAATTAAAAAGAGCAATTATTTTGGTATTGTCATTATATATTATATAGAATTATATATTATAGTCTTAAGGCTAGAAGCAGAATATTTGATGTGGAAAAAGGTGTGTTGAGAACAAGGGGCAAGAACTTGTGAAGAGAGAAAGCCAATGCATAAATTATATAAAAGCAGGATCCAAAATCCTGATTCCCCTATTGTACAAGCACTTCTGTCTTTATCCATATCACCCTGGTTAGTGGTGGGTCCCCGCAACCCACCCTAAGATCCTATTCCGGGCCCTCTTTTTTCTCTTTGTATATTATTAGTCTTGGTGATTTCATCTCCTGTGGATTCAGTTGTCATCTCTATGTTGAATATTCACAGATCTACTCAGATTTAGCCTCTGTCCTAACTTCTAGACTTGTCTTTCTCATTTCTTATTGTATATCTTGAACTGGATGTTTTGAAGACATCTTAAACTCAACATATCCAAACCAAACTCATTATCTTTTCTCCATGCCCTTCCTAGTAACTAACTTTCCTGTTACCATGTAGTGCACAAACATCATCCTTTGTCATCCTACTTAACAATCTGTGTGTCACCCTGGACTCCTAAATTTCTTACTCACCCCACCCCACCCTACTTCCAGCCTGTTGGTGATTCATGTCAATTCAACCTTTGTAACCTCTCTCTTGCACTCTCCCTCCCTCCTCTAACGCTGCCACAATACTGATACAAACCCTCATCTCTTCACACCTAGCTTTCTGGTTGGTATCTCTGGCTCAATACTGTCCCCCTCCAATCCATCCTCTTTGAATCAGTTGTCACATTGATCCTTCTAATTCACAGTCCTGACAATGTCACCATTATATTCAATAAAATCCAATCTATCTCTATCACTTCCAGGGTCACATGTAAAATCCCATTTTTATTAGAAGTCCTTCAAAACCAGTCTCCTTCCTACCTTTCATGTTGTATTACATCTTACTCATGTGCCTGAGCCCTCTTTGCCATGTATTCTGTGATCCAGTGACACTAGTCTCCTTTCCCTTTTTCTCACAAGACACTCCATCTTAGACATTTTCATTGACTGTTTCCCATGTCTAAAATTTCTTCTTCATCACCCTCTCTTGGCCTTCCTGGACTCATTGGCTTCCTTCAAGTCTTAACCAAAGTCCCACCTTCTTAAGACATCTTTCCCAGTCTCCCTTAATGCTAGTGCCTTCTGTCTGTGATTATCTTTACTTTATTTTACGTACACACACACACACACACACACACACACACTAAGATGGTCTAAACCTAATTACTACTACCTGACTATATTCTGCTTTTTCAAGAAGCTGTTTCATTTTGTTTTGTTTTGAAATAGAGGGCACTTAAACACAGTAGCTGCCAAGGCTTATTGATTTTACCTTTATAACATCTTCTGAATACACCCCCTTGTCTCCTCCACACTGTCATCACCTTGTGTAGGCTCTCACGTTGAACTATTTAAATAACTACTGGTAGAGCTCTGTACAAAGACATTCCCTAATCTAGTTTATCCTCCACTAAGCTGTCCAGGTAATTTTCCTAAAGCATTAAGTCCATCCGTATTACCACCGCCATTACATTACCACCACACTGTAGCAGGAAGGCCGAATTTATAATCTCAAATATAATCATGTATATGTTTGAATGGTTCGAAATCGCAAGGTATGAGAGATTCTCTTAGGAGAAAACAACAAGAAATTTATTTAGGCCCCACAGCAGCAGAACTGTGAACCAGCCTCCCCATTCCAACATCTTGACAAAAAGACTCCAGGCCCAGAAAGCCTACCTCACGAGAGTAACCAGGAGGCCACAGAAAAACAAGATAGTATTTAGCCAAATCATTTTACTAGCCTCACGTTCCTGCTCGCACTCCTGGTCTACACACGGGTAAGCCCTGCTTCTGTAGCTTCCTGCCTCCGCAACTTCTGGCTTCCACAGCTTCCTGCTTCTGTTGAAATTGTCTCTTGGCTCACCTTTCCTCGCAGCTGAGCTTCTGGCATTCTCAAGCCCCGCCTCAACGACCAGAGACCTTTGGTTCCCCAGCTGGCCCTTCCTAAGTCACCAATCCACACCCACACAGGTTTCACACCTGACAGGGCCCTGGGCCTGGGGCTTAGCACTTAACAGCTGAAAGTACTTCCACTCAAAAGAAACAAAAGCCATGCTAATGAGACAATTTTGCTTAACAACACACACACAGACACAGATATACACACAGACACACCATTGCCATTCAGTATATTCTAGTGTGTCCCTATCATTTCTAGGATCAAATATAAAATCTCTTTGGTATTCAGAGTCCTTCATAATCTGCCCTCTCCACCTCTCTAACACACACGTTTCCAGTCTCATTATACCTTCTACCACAATATGTACTCTGCAATCCAGTGACATGGATTTTCTTGATGTTCCTTGAACAATACACTCCATAGGTATTTTCTCTAGCTGTCCTCGATGACTGGAATTCTCCCCCTTCTCATCTCTACCTTCTGACTGCTCTCACTTCCTTCAGGCCCCAGCTAAAATCCCACCTACTACAGATAGCCTTTCCCATCCTTCCCCTCCTTATATCTAGTGACTTCTCTCTATTGATTAGCTAAAATTTTCCCTGTTTATAACATGTTTGTACATAGTTGTTTGCATGTTGTCTCACTCATTAAACAGTGAACCTCTTGAGGAAAAAGACAGACTGTCTTTTGCCTTCCTTTGTATTTCCCATAATTAGTACAGTGCCTGGAATATGATTTGTACCAAATAAATGGTTGTTGACTGATTGCATGCATGCATGCATATCCCATTTTCTGCTTGTGAAAAGAGACCTTATAAGCCCTTTGGATCAGTTTTTTTCTCAAATGATCCTTATGTTTTTTGTTCACTGCAGAGTCATCAAAAGCTTTAAAATTTCTAAACAAAAGATGGGTGGCAGATTTGTATCAATAGAAGTAGTTCTCTACAAAGAAGCAATCACAGGTCAAAACCTCCTAAAATAGAACAAAGCAAAACACTTCTTGTAAGGCTGAACTTAGGTGGTACCTTCTTGTAACATTTGCTCCCTGTGGCTCAGTGGATAGAGCTCTGGGACTTGAGATAGGAAGACTTGAGCTCAAATCTAGCCTCAAGCACTAACCAGTTGTATGACCCTAGGCAAGTCACTTAAAGTTTGTCCTCTATTTGCTTAACTGTAAAACGGGGGAAATAATAACACTTAACTCACAAGGTTGTCATGAGCATCAAATGACCTAATGTTTGTAAAGTATTTAATACAGTGCATGCCACATAGTAGAAGTTTAATAAATGTTTGTTTGTTTGTTTCCTTCCTTCCTTTCCTTTATTTGATCTGCTCTTTGTTCTCACCACTCCTTAGGTAACCAGAGACTTGCCACTGAATCCTGTCTTTATAAGCATGTACAAAGTGCTGCTGATGTAATTGCCTAAGTGAAAGAGATAGAGAAAACTGTTTCTGAGAAAATTGCAATATTGTAAAATGGAAGTCCTTTGGAAAGTACATGAGCATTCTTTAACTGGTTCGGGCTTGTGTTTTCTTTTCATAACTAGACTCTTATCTTTGTATGACTTCTTTCTATTTGATGACATTTTAGTGAAGAATTGGAGGCTAGTTATTGGTGGCTAACAGTGGAGGAGAACCCACCAAGAACTGGAGATCAGCAGCATTAGAGAAGAATCACTCCAGCTCCTCAGAGTTACATCTAGAATCCTGAAAGGGAAGATGTAGCTATATTATAATTATTCCTGAACATGCTTTTATACCCACACACACACACACACATACATGTGCATGTTCACGTGTGTGTGTTTAATTGTGGTTGTTTTTGTTGAATTTGATGGGCAAGTTGAACAACCAGATGAAGAGTCATTGGTTAGTGTCTGGAAATGTCAATTCAGGAATTCAGAAAAGAAATATGGCTGGGAAGAAATATTTTGGGGTAATATGCACAGAAACAGTTATTGAAGCCATGGTCATGAATGAGAGTGCCATGTGAGAGACAAGAAGGAAAACATTAAAGACTTAAGGTACAACACAACAAAGAAATGGGAGTTGGAAGAACCAAAGAAGGAATAAGAACAGTTCTTCAGATCAGAGAAGAGCCAAGAAATAGACAGTTATGTGGTGCATTCAGATGCAAAAAGCACTTCACATGTCATACACTATCTCATTTGAGTTTCACAATAACCCTGTAAGATATATGTTATGAGTATTACTATTCCCATTTTTCTGACAAAGTTCATGACCAAAGAGAAGGTATTTAATGTCAGAAAGAGGATTTGAATTCAGGACCTACTGACTACAATTCTAACATTCCATCCACTTAGGTGTGTAACTGAGATTGTGATATCAGGGAGGCCATTAGTCTTGGAAAGGAGATATCTTTATTTTTTTTTTTCTAGTGAGATAACGAAAGGGAAGGAACAGATTATAGCATAGAACAATTTGAAGTAGGAAGAGGGCCAGAGAATATAGAAAACAGGTCTTCAAAGAGTTTCAGGGTAAGAGGTAGGTTATTCTGTCCTTTTCTGTCTTCTGAGGTAGCTAGGTGGTATAGTGGATAGAAGGCTGGGCCTCCAGGCCAGAAGACATGAGTTTGAACCTGCCCTCAGACTAGCTGTGTGACGCTGGAGAAATGACAAGCTCTATCTGTTTAAATATCTCAATCTGTGAAAAAGTACCTACCTCCCAAGGTTGTTGTGAGGATCAAATAAGTTATTACTTATAAAGCACTTTGCAAACTTTAAAGCACTGTCTAAATGCTAGCTATTTTGATTTCAAAATGATAAAAGTAAAATGTACAAAATCCAAATATCATGTAGTGCTGATTCTCTATAAAACCATGAAATGGATAAAGTTCTTGGATATGCTTTCTTCTTTTTTTTTTTTCCTGCATCTCTAGAATGGCCCACTTTTATGCGCTTAGAGCTGTGATTTCAGTTAATTCCTCGCATAAAAATTCCTTCCATTGATGATTATCAACAAATCATTTGCAATTTAGAGAGTTGTTTGGGACATAATGAACTTAAATCACTTGCCCAGGATTGCACAGCCAGTATGTGTCACAGGGGCTGAACTTGAACCCAGGTCTTTGTGACTACAAGACTGGCCTCCTATTCCCTGTAGTATATGGACCATAAGATATTCTAAACATTGAAAGAAAACTTGAGTAGAGTACAGTGATCATTCTCAAATCAATCATCAGTGTCATTCTCCATGATGCTATGAGTCACTACAAGACAGATATTACTATAGTGACCCGCGTTGATGAAGAACACTGATCAGGTCAAGCTCCATAGGCCATTTAAACTGTTCAATGGTCCTTTTATATTCCTCATAAAGACACAGCTTCAAAGATGAATGAGGTACTTGTGGCAAAACAAATAATGCCCTGGATGCTAGAGGGCTCAGACTACACAAATCATCACTTGGTACTGAGGACACAAATCATCCAAGATTTTCTATGATTCAATGTGCTTCTGTTAGAGGGTTAAGTGCAGCAGTTCAGTGTATCTGACTCACTCAGTCACACAATCCTTCTGGTCATCTTTGGCTTCTGAGAAGTACAGCTGGTTTTGTCGGTGTTAATGTTGTGCTGACTGATTCATTTCCTGTCGTTAAAAAAAGAAAAAGAGTAGCATGTGAGTTCTAGTTTGATCAGATATTTTGAGAACAGTGTTACTTACACCAAGATATTACAATACACCAAGATATTAATGTTTGATTCTTTCTTATCCCTTAGAACAATTGTGAATTCCCTCATTATAACTTTAAGTCACTTAAAGTAATTCTGGACAACATGAATGTGACACACACAGATTTTGGACAACTGGGTGAGGAATATCTTATATTAGCTATTATAAATTGCTCTAGAGATTTTATTTTTTCATCTCCGATTCCTTCCTACTTCAAACCTTACTTAATTTCCCAACGTGGGCTTCTTGAGTTAGCCTTCTTATAACATCTGCTTAGTTCACACAATACTTCTCTTGGTTGGCCTCTTTGCATACCACTTTTGACTTTTAACCATATTATGCAGTGAATTACTCACATTTGTTTCAGGAGGACACCCAGTGACAATGGTGAATTCGGTTGTAGTACAGGAACACCTCAAAGGCAACATCAAGGTTTCTGAAATTGGAATATATATGCAGGAGCCTCTTCAGGATGATTACACTATCCTAGAAGATAATACTTACGAGATTATCAATTCTCCTAAGAATGATCGATAAAGCATCATAAAGGTTGCACTTTACAGTACTGAGACTGGCTACTTCTGATCCTAAGTCCTCATCATTTGCTGTATTGTTGTATTTACTGTCTTCCTGGCACTGCTTACTTCATTTTGCATCAAGTTTACATAAGACTTTCTTTGTCTCCCTGTATTCATCATGTTCGTTGCTTCTTTGATGTTCAGTTATGTCTGAATCTCCTTGAATCCATTTGGTGTTTTTTTGGCAAAGATACTGGAGTGATTTGCCATTTCCTTCTCCAGTGGATTTTACAGATGAGGAAACTGAAGCAAATAGGGTTAAGTGACTTGCCCAAAGTCACATAGCTTGTGAGTGTCTGAGACCAGATTTAAACTCAAATCTTCCAGGCCTGGTGCTCTATCCACTGTGAAGCCTAGCTGGCCCTCATTGTTTCTTGCAGGAAAGTAATATTCTATCACATTCCATTACACAATTTGTGTAACCCTTTATACTCCGGTCATCTACTTTCTTGTAATTTGGTATAAAAAAATGCTACTATAAATATATTGGTACATATGACAACTTTCTTTTCTATCAATGAACTTGCAGTATAATTTCTAGGTCAAAGGAAGTCAAACATTTTAGCAACTTTATTCTCTTATTTCCAAACTGGTTTTCATAATAGTTGTACTAATTCTCAGCTCCATCAAAAATACATTAGTGTGCCTGTTTTCCCAAAAACCCTACGACATTGACAATTTCAAACTTTTGTCAGGTTTAACAATTTGCTGGTGTAAGGTGAAGTCTCAGAATTGCTGCAGTTTGCATTTTTTCTTACTATTAATTTGGAACATTTTTTATGTAGCTGTTAATCGTTAGAAATAATTCTATTGAAAACTGCTTGTTTATATGTTTTGACAATTTGATTATTGAGAAATGGCTTTTAGTCTTATGTATTTAACTGTCTTTTTACAGTGGATACCAAAAGTTTCTCAGAGATATTTAATTCAAACTTTTTTTTCACTCTCAATTGTTTCCTTTATTCTATATAGATTAATATTATTTGTATAAATACTTCAATTTCATGCAGTCAAGGTTATTTATGTTTTGTAACCATCTATATAAGAATAACTTATATAAATATATAATTTATAACAATTAATTCATAATAATTAATAAATTTGTAAGAATTTATATAAGAATTCATTTTCTACCCATAACTATGTGAGGCCCAAAATCTATTTCTCATTTATCTTTTTCATATTAGCTTACTATTCAGTTTTCACATTCAGTTTGAATTTCTTATAGAATATGTTGTAAGATGTTGTCCTAAGCTCAATTTCTAACTGATTTCTTTCTATTTTTATCTAGTTCTTTTCAAAATGGGAGTTCATTCCTGAGTAAATTATACTTGGTGCCTTATTGAACTTTGGGTTATTGAGTTCCATTAATTCTGATTCTCTTTTGTCTAGTCTGTTTCATTGATCTCCTTTCTCTATTTTTCAGCTAGCACCAAATAGGGTTGCTGATTGCAGCTTTCTAATATATTTTGAGTTCTGGAAGTATTATAATTACCTCTTCCTGTGTTTTTTTCTCTTTACTGATGTTGATATTCTAGGTCTTTGTCCTCCACATGAATTTCATTGTTATTTTATCTTGTTTTCTGAAGTATTACAGGAGCTTAGATTCTAAGGAAACAACATATATACACAGGTATGTATAAAATACATGCCTTTGATGTTAATAATAGCAAGAAAACACCATTACATAGAAAAATATTCATAGAACTATTTCTTGTGATAACAAAGTCCAGGGAAGAAAATATGTGCTCAATAAGTGGAGAGCAACTGAACTGATTTATATAAATGTAATGGGATACTGTGACATTTATTATCTCTGTGCCCTTAAGGAAGTCATTTCATCTTAATGGGGACTAGTATCATGTTTATCTTTTCAGTGAATTTCACACATTGAGAAAATGTCTTCAAATGTAAAAGATATATATATATATATATATATGTATATATATATATATATATATATATAATATAGGTAGTCTACAACAATTTATAAAAATATTTAGGTGAAGGATCTGTGAGTTCATCATTATAGGGAAATTCAGGCTTCAAAGCAGAAAACATCCCACCTATGACTTAACAGTAAAGTTTTATAGAATTGCTTGTGGTATAATGGAGGTGAAATGAATTTTCCTTGGTCATATAAGTAGTAAATTTCAGAGAGTAGGATTTGTGTTATTATTTAAAAAATATTTTTATTCTTCATTTTTAAAAATTTATAATTTGTTTTATATATTATACATATATTCTTTAAATTCTGAGTTCCAAATTCTCTTTTTTCTTTTCTCCCTCCCCCAACCATGAAGAAAGCAAGGAACATATCAATTGTACAAACAAAATCATGTAAAACAACTTCCATATTACCTGTGTTGGAAAAAAGCAATTAAAATAAAATGTTTATGTATGTACATACATGTATATATATATGTATATACATACGGCATATATTATATATACATATATTATGCATATATGTATATGTGTATGTATGTCTGTAGAGACACACATTTCTATATTCACTCAGAATTCATCACTTTGTTTTCTAGAGGTAGACAGTATATGTCATCATGAGTCCTTTGGACCTGTTTTGGATCATTATATTGCTAAGTCTTTCACAGTCAATCATCAGTTCAATGTTGTATCATTTCACTGTCCATCAATTCACATAAGTCTTTCCAAGTTTTTTTTTTTTTCTGAAGCCATACTGCTCATTATTTCTTATAGCACAACAGTATTCTATCACTACCATATACCACAACTTGTTTATCCATTTCCCAATTGATATGCATCCCATAATTTTCCATTCTTTGCTGTCACATGAAAAGAGCTACTAAAAATATTTTTGTCCTTGTGCGTTATTTTTCATTTTCTCTAATCTCTTTGGAATACAGACCTACTAGTGGTATTGCTGGGTCAACAGGGTGTTAAGCACAGTTTTATAGTCCCTTCAGCATAGTTCCAAATTGTTTTTCAGAACGGTTGGACCAGTTCACAATTTCACCAGCAGTATATTAGAGTCGCTGCTTTTCTACATCCCCTCCAGCATTTATCCTTTTCCTTTCCCATGTTAGCCAATTTGATAGGTATGAGGTGGTACCTCAGAGATGTTTGAATTTGTATTTCTCTAATCAGTAGTGATTTAGGGCATTTTTAAATATGCTTTGATTTCTTCATCTGAAAATTGCTTATCATTTGATCATTTATCAATTGAGGAAATAGATCTTATTATTATAAATAGGTTGATTTCATATACATTTGAGAAATGAAGACTTTACTAGAGAAACTTGCTATAAAATACTTTCCCAATTTCCTACTTTTCTCCCAATTTTGGCTGTATTAGTATTGTTTGAGTGAAAACTTTTCAATTTCATGTACTCAAAATTGTTCAGTTGATATCCTGTGATCCTTTCTGTCTTTTCTTTGCTCATAAACTATTCTCTCATCCATAAATCATACATCCATGATGACCTTATCTTAGTATGCTATGTAGGATGCTGCTATATGCCTAGTTTCTTCCAAATTTCTTTCCAGTTTACTCATTAGCTTTGTCACATAGGGAGTTCTTGCCCCCAGAGCTTGAATATTTGGTTTTATCAAACTTGAGAGTACTATGATTAGTATTGTGTATTATGTACCTAATCTATTCCATTGATCCAGCACTTTATTTCATAGACCATGCCAGATTGTTTTAATGATTGTCACTTTGTACTACATTTTGAAATAGGGAATTGCTAAGTTGCCTTCCTTCATATTTTTTTAATTGATTTGTTTTACCAGATGAAATTTGTTATTATTTTTTCCTTGATCTACAAAATAATTAATGAGTAGTTTGATTGGAATGTTGAATGATTAAACTGATTTATGCGGAATTGTCGTCTTTATTATTTTGGTTTGCCCATGAACAATGAATATTTCAAATAGTTTAGATTTCTATGTGAAGAGTGTTTTATAATTGTGTTCATACAGCTTTTGAATTTGTCTTGGCAGATAGACTCCCAAGCATTTTATATTGTTGACAATTATTTTGAATGGAATTACTTTTTATATCTCTTCCTGCTGTGTTTTATTTACAACATATAGACATGCTAATTTAAGCAGATTTATTTTATAATCTTCAAACTTGTTAAAGTAGTAAATTGTTACAGTTTTTTAGGTGATTCTATGAGTTTCTCTAAATATATCATCTGCAAAGAGTGATAGTCTTGTTTACTCATTCATATTCTTATTCCTTGAATATCTTTTTTTATTTTGTTTTACTGCTATAGCTAGAATTCTAGTACAATATTGAATAATAGTGGTAACACTGAACATCCTTGCTTCATCCCTGATTTTATTGGGAAGGCTTCTAGTTTATCCCCATTGCAGAAAATACTTGCTTTTGGTTTTAGATGGATATTACTTACTTTTTAAGAAAGGTTAAATTTAGTTATATGGCTTCTAGTGTTGTTAATAGGAACGTAAAAGGTCTTTTCTATATCTATTGAGAATCATATGATTTTTATTGTTTTTGTTATTGATATGGTCAATTTTCCTCATTTTTTTAAAAAAATATTGTGCCAGCACACATTCCTGGTATAAATTCCACATGGCCATAGTTTACGATCTTTTTGATAGATTGCTGTAATTTCCTTGGTAGTATTTTAGTTAAGATTTTTGCATTGATATTAATTAGGAAAATTGGTTTGTAATTTCCTTAATTTTCCTCTTCTTGGTTTAGTTATCAAAATTGTATTTGTGTTGTAGAAGGAGTTCTATAGGACTCCTTTTTTAACCATTTTTTTTTCAGATTTTTTATGTTGTATTGGAATTAATTCTTCTTTCAATGTCTGGTAGAATTCACTCATAGATCCTTCTGGTGCTCAGGATCCCCCCCCCACCAAGATACAGTTAATTAAATATTCTATTTCCTCTTCTCTTAATCTTGGAAATTTATATTTTTGTAAATGTTCATCTATTTCACTTAGCTTATCAGTTTTGTTGGCACATAATTGGGCAAAATAACTCTTAATAATTGCTTTAATTTCATTTTCACTGGTGGTGCATTCAATCTTTTCATTTTTGATACTGGTAATTTGATTTTCCTGTTTATTTATTTTTAATCAAATTAATGGATGACTTATCTATTTTACTGTTTTCCCCCGTAAAATCCACTCCTACTTTTATTTTTTAGTTTAGTATTGTTGATTTTTTACTTTCATTTATATTAATCTTTCCTTTGATATCAATATTTCGATTCTGATATTTAATTGGGGATTTTAATTTTTTCTTTATTTAGTTTTTTTTAATTGCATGCTGCAATGAGAAGCAAAGTGGGACTTTTTGTTCTTTTTTCTTTTGGAGTGCTTCTCAGAACTAAGGCAATCAAGTGTCTTTGACTGAGTTTTGCCTTTGTTTGAATCAAGAGTTTTTGATTGAATCAAGAGTCTTTGATGACCTCCTTAAGTCTCAAGAAACCCTAAATCACATGAGCTTAAGTCATGTGGTTGTGACGCCCTCTCGCCCTGAAGAAGTACATATATATATATGTATATATATACTCATATATATATACTCATATATATATACTCTGAGGTTAGCATTTTGCTTTGGGGCAGACTCATTGGAAGAGTGTTCATGCAACTGGGCCAGACAAGACTCTGGGTAGCTGTTAAGGAGCCCCCTAGCTTTGAAAATCCAGATGTTGGTGCTTCTTTCTCTCTGGTAACTATGTATATATTGCTATGGACAGACAGAAGCCTGTAACAACTGTGTTGCTAGCAGCTCTTGTGGGAATGAAAGACCAACAATAAAAGCACACAGGAGGGCTGCTAGCACAGGTTCTTTGATCTGCTTTTCTAAGAAAAGCAACTTTAAGGGGTTAACAATCTCACTTTAATCAACCATATATCTATCATTCACTTAGTTCAAGGGGAAAAGCCAACACCCTGAACTTCAGAGAAAATACAAACAGAAATTACAAACATACATTATATAAACACAGCAAATAACACAAATCAGTCTATCCATAGCAATACATAGTTACCAGAGGAGTGCCAACTGGGTTTTCAATCCAGAGGGCTCTGAACAATGGCTGCCCAGAGTCTCATCCAGTCAAATCACACAACACTCTTCCAGTGAGTGAGAGCCCCAAACAAAACGCTAACCTCTGAGTTTATATACCTTGTTCAGGGTCAAAAGGAATCACAACTATGAGACTCAAAACCATGTGATGCCTTTTCAGGCTCACAGCCATGGGATTCAAACCTATGCGAACTAGGCTTTCCCTTGTTTCTTAAGCAGGTCATTAATCAAAGAAACAAAGGCCAGACTCATCAAAGGCACTTGATTGCTTCAGTGCTCCAAAATGGAAAACCAATACAAAGCCCTGTCTGCTGATTTGTGTTATTTGCTCTGTTTATGTAATTTCTGCTCGCAGCTTCTATTTGTGTTTTCTCTGAAGTTCAGGGTGCTGACTTTTTCCGCCTGAACCAAGTGAATGATATATGTATGTTTAATTAAAATGAGATTGTAAACCCCTTAAAGTTGCTTTCCTTAGAAAAGCAGATCAAAGAACGTGGGCTAGCAGCCCTCCTGTGGGCTGGTGTTATTGGCCTTACACAGCCCCAGTAGCTGCAAGTGGCATTTTCGTTACACATGCCTAATTTATTGATCTCTGTCTGTCTTTTTTAATGTAATCATATAGAGATATAAATTTTGCCTTTAGTACTGCCCACACATTTTTGCATGTTGTCTCATTATTGTCATTATCTTTAATGAAGCTGTGGATTGTTTCTACAATTTGTTCTTTGACTCACTTGTTGTTTAGGATTAAATTATTTAATTTTCAATTTTCGGTTTGTGTTTCCATGGCTCTTTATTGAATGCAATATTTTTTGCATTATGATCTGAAAGGATGCGTTTAATATTTCTGCTTTTCTGTATTTGGTTTGAGGTTTTTTATTCTCCAATACAATGTCAGTTTTTGTGATGGTTCAGTGTTCAATATATAGCCAAGGAAAAGGCATACTCCTTTCCATTTTCATTCAGTTTTCTCCAGAAATCTATCATATCAAGCTTTTCTAAAATTCTATTCATCTCCTTAACTTTTGTCTTACTTATATTATGGTTAGATTTACCCACTTCTGAGAGGGAAAAGTTGAGTTACCCTACCAGTATAGTTTTACTGTCTATTTCCTCCTATAACTCATTTAACTTTTCCTTTAAGAATTTGGAGGCTATACCACTGCTGCATATATGTTAATATTAATATTAATTTATTGTCTGATATCTTTTAGCAAAATATAGTTTCTCTTATTTTAATTAAGCTCATTTTATGTATGTCTATATGTATATATGCATAATCTCATTTTCATAATAATTCACTTGTCTGAAGAATGGAGGAGTTGGAATACTCATTGCTCCCCATTAACACTTCCAGATTTTCTCCATACCACTATTGCTCAGTAATCTCTCCTCTTTTGAGGCTCATGAAATTTATCTCTACTACCCAATCACAATCCTAGTATTTTTTTTTCTACAGATGTTCAGTTTTCTCACCTGCTTTCCTCAAATGTTCTATACCCAGCTCCTAATTTTTCTCTCTTCCCCAATTTCTGCCTTCATACTTAGTGACTTCAATATACAAACTCACTGGCTCTAAAACACTCTAATCATTCAGTTCCTCAGTATACTCACCTCCCATGTTCTACTAGGCCATCCTATCTCGACCATACTCTTGATCCTGCCATCATCCACAAATATTCAAGAATTCTTAAATCCTCCTATCTATGGATAGTCTATTTCCACCTGTCCCTCTGCCTTCCCTTATAAAACCCTACCATATGCATAGGACATCCCTTCACCTCTCAAGTCTTCCCCAGGCTCCCCACCCCCACCCCACTTACATTTGATACCTTTTTCATTTCCCCTCATCTTGATTCTTTGGTGAACCAATGAACTTGGTGAATTGGCCTCATCCTTTCAGTATATGGCCTATTTCCCTATGCCAACCAAATCTCAGCCTTGTGTCATTCCTACAATCTACTGTCTTTCTCCTGTATACATGTTGTTGAATGAAGATAGAGAAAATCATGCAACAATTCTGATTGTGTACGCTACAAGTTTATGTTACACAAACCTCAGCTGTGCCCTCTCTGCTGGTAGACAATCTTACTATACTTATAAACTCATCATCCTACTTTCCAAAGCAGCGCTTCCAAAACTTTTCATGGTTTCTTAAAACTTCATGGTTCACCATCCCTTCACTCTCTTCTCTGAAAACTTTGCCTCATATTTTACAGGAAAAAAAATGAGGCCATTCACCATGAACTCCCTCTTCTCCTCTCTTCCTTATCATACATTACTCATATACCTTTGGCTTTTACCTCATCCTTCACCTTTTTCTCACATGAAGAAGTCATCTTGAAAGCTAGCTCTTCTACGTACACAAAGAATCCCATTCCATCTTGTTTCCTACAGTTGGTTGCCTCCTCTACCATTCCCAGTCTATCACTTATTGCCAGTCTCTCATTGCCTGTTGGCTCCTTCCTTTCTTCTTACAAATCCTGACAAAAACAAATAAATCAAAAAGATCTCACTTGTTTCTTCTGATGAGGGTACAGTCTCTGGCAACCCCCATGAATCTGGAGTACTGTCTCTGGGATCCCCCTTGAACTCCCCTTGAATCTTCCCACTTGATCCAGCCTTGGCCTGACGCTATAACCTTACATTGTTATTATTATTATTGTTATAATTATTAGGCCTAAATCTCTACCTAGCCTTGCTCTTTTATTGTCTAGCTACTTCCCACCCTTGATACCATCAATATCAATGCCTTCAGCTACTTCCCACCCTTAATGCCATTCTCTTGGTTCCTGGAATCTGACCTCATCCCAGTCCCATCAAACTCTTACTCAAGACCCTCCTTAAACTCCTCCTTCCATCACCCCAGACCACCCCTCAATCCCTCCCACAATCTCTGTGTATTATAAGTCACATCTTGTCTCCATGAATGTGCTCAGATTCAATCTAGCTCAATAGACTGAATCTGGCCCACTTGTGAAAACAGGCATCACAAAAGGTGGGATTTCTTAAGACAACCTATTATGGCAAACCCTTAATAAACTTTGACTTTTTTCCTTGGCTGAGAAGGCTTAGGTCAAATCCTTTCGGCAAGACCTGGTGTGTTGCTATTTTGGGGTCTTGAGCACCCCTAGAAAGCTATGGTTCCCTTAAATCATCATTTTTCTTTAAACTCTTCACTTCCAACCTCACTATATATCCTATATCTCTTCTGACCTTTGTAGCTAAAGTCCTTGAAAAGATTGTCTGTAATAGGTGTCTCTACTTTCTTCTCTCTCTAATCTTAATTTTACAATCCAACTTCCAACCTCACCAGTCCTCCAAAACTACTCTTTTTAAAAGAAAAGTGATCTTTTAATTGACAAATATAATAACCTTTTCTCAATCCTCATTTTCATTGATCTCTCTGTGGCTGTTGACATTGTAGTGCACCATTTTTCCCTGCATATTCTCTTCTTTCTGGTTTTCAGTATATTATTCTCTTCTGAATTTCCTCATACTTATGAGACTGCTCCTCAGTTTTCTGTGTTGAATCTTTATTCAGATTGTTCCCTCTATCCACATGTGTCCCACAGGGTTTTGTCATGGGCCCTCTTATCTTATCCCTCTATACTCATTCAATTGGTGATCTTAATAGCTCCCATAGATTTAATTACCATCTCTATGCAGATGAATCTCAAATCTATCCAGCTTTAAGCTCTCCTGACTTCCAATCTTATTTTTTTTCAGATGCCTTTCAAAGAACTGATGTTCAGGAAACATCTTGAACTCATTATCTTTCCCCAAAATTCTCCCTTTGTTCCTAACTTGTTTATTATTGTCATGGGCAAAAACATCCTCCCACTACATAGGTGTCATTCTAAACTTCTCTATATCTCTCCCCCCTCTCCCTTTGTCCAATCATTTGCCAACACCTGTAAATTTCACCTTTTAACTTCTATTTAATAGAAATTTAATCACTCCCTTCTCTTCTCTGCCACTACCACCACTTTGGTGCAGGCCCTCATCACATCACATCTGCACTATTGCAATAGACTGCTAGTGAGTCTGTCTCCAAATCTCTCTCCATTCCATTCCATTCTCCATTAAAACACTGAAGTATTTGACCGAAATTGCATATCTGAGCATGTCACTCCAGTAATCAGTAAACGCTAGTGACTTCTTATCTCCTCCAAAATCAAATGCAAAATGCTCAGTTTTTATTTAAAGCCCTTCATAACCTAGCCATCTCTTACCTTTCCAGTCCTCCACCTGAATCTTTCACATACACTCTTTAATACAGTGACCTGACCTCTTTGTTATTCTTCAAAGAAGATACTGGCTCTCAGTTCTGGATATTTTCTGTGGCTGTCAAACATGCCTAGGATACATTCTTGCCTCATCTCTACTTTCTGGATTCCTTTAAATCCCTTCTCAATCCCCATTTCTATGGCAAGCCTTTCCCAAGTGCCCACAATTCTGATGTTTTCCCTCCCCCTCTCCCACTTATTCTATACGTAACTGTTTGTGCATTTGTTTGCTTGTTTCTCCCCCATTAGATTGTGAGCTCCTTGATGCAAGGGGCTTTTTGCCTCTTTTTATATCCCCAGTGCTTCATATAGTGGTTAGTGATTAATGAGAATTTGATCAGCATCTTTCTGATTCAAAGTTCAGTGGCTATTCTATTATAACATGGACCTTAAGAATAAGGAAGGAAAACATTTAGCTCTTGAAGCAATAAATCGTACTTGATCCTTCTACACAGAATCAAACAAACAGATTGGGTAAAATTTCTTTTCTATTTTTTCTCTGCCATTTTGGATACTTATTTCTGTTTTTTCAAATGGAGAAACTGAGGCTTAGAATAGTTAAGTGTCATGCCCAAAGCCATATAGCTATAAATCCATTTCTTTTTAATGGCCCATCTGACCACTCTTTCTACCACATTACTCCAATGCACAAAGATGCTTGAGTTTATAGAACAATAAATACTTTGGTGCCATAAAGCAAAATGTTAAAAAGTAATGTGTCCTAAAAAGCTAAACAAGTATTCAGTATGGTTTCTGGGACAACTTTATATTGAGTTAGATGAATGATTTTCTGTTTCTCATGTGTATTCAAACAACTCAAATATTCATAGAATATGATAGCTAGCAAGGACCACCTTATCTGCTTCAATCCACTGATTTTTCAAATGGAGAAAATGAGATCCAGAGAGGATCCAAGGCCAGATAGTTGATAAATGAGCTAGTTGAGACTCCAATCCAGGATTTCTAACTGTAGACCCAAATGTCTTTCCATCATTTCATATTTCCATTCAAAAACTTAATAATCTTAAGACGTAGTTAAGATTCCCTGTACTTGTGAATAAAGAGCATAGAGTCCAAAAGGATTTTCTTGGCACTAACATGTTTTCAGCACCCCATAAGGCAGCTTAGTATGATCATCATTTCACTTTCTTATTTGAGAATGGCAAAAATGAGTCAGAAAACAGTTAAAATAATCTTCCCAAGTCTCCTTATTTCTCACATTTATAATCACTATTGTCGGGTTGTAAAGATGGAATAATAAGTAGGTCTATTCCTGCCCAGAAAGGAGAATTTTTTAGTTAACAAATTCACACACAGGCATACACCAAAAACATAGCATAACTTGTTCTAGTGGTATTTTGAAACTTCAGAAAAATCTAGTATTGATCCTCGGGATTAATATTTATGGAAATTACTAGTATTTACTCCATTGCAAAATTCTGTCTTCTCCAGACATCATTCCCCATTAATGATTAGAATTTGATGCAGAATAAAGTATACAAAAGCATCTTATTATTATTAGCATTCAGATCAGATGTAAACTTCGCAAGTGGATCAAACCACTTTTGTCCAAATGAATCCAACCACATGTTTAATGTGTGTGTGTGTGTGTGTATATGTGTGTGTGTGTGTGTGTGTGTGTGTGTGTGTGTGTATATATATATGTATATAGTGGCTTATATAATGTCAGTCTACATTATGACCTGTTCTAGTTTGTACTCTTCCTAATTAATCAAGGGCCTGAAATAAATAGGATAGAAAGCAGTGCTCAGGAGTAAAGTGAAGCTGATAAAAATCAGCATTATGCACAGGTCAGAGAGGAGGACTTCCCATACCCATTGGGGAACCCATGTATACACTAGATTGAAGGACAGGGAATAAGATGAAAGAGGAAAGGAGAAAAGGAGGCAACTAATGAACTCTTAACTGACAACAAGCTTTTTTTTTCTTATCCTCAGTCTTCTTGACTTTCCTGGAACTTTTACCATAAAAGAGATCATTCCCTTTTTAATCACTCTTCCTTGCCATGGCTTCCATGATGCTGCATTCTCATGACTCTCTATCTAACTTTAAAGTTTTTAGTGTTTTAGAAAAACCACAAAAATTGTAAGTGAATTTAGAATTTTTTGAAGCAGTGAAAATAATCAAGAAATGATCATATGAACCCATGCATTGCTTTATTATCATTCATTCAATGAAATTTTATTTGGATGACATCTAAACATCTGTGATAATAGCTACAATTACTAAAATGAACTAAGAATACTTAGTCAGTGTATATTATGATTTAGTCAATAATGGGGAAAAAGATCGCACTGGCAGAAATGGCTAATCTAGATACCAATGCAGCTTTTAAATTAAATATATGTCTGAAGAAATGCAATAACATTTAGTAGGATGGTATATAAAGTCATTTTAACCAGTTTCTTTTACATCATTGTTGGGCAAAGCAGAAAAATTCTACTTGAAGTTTCACCCAGGATATCTGAAAACAAGTCCAAATTAGTCAGCATAGAAAGATTAAGAAATCATGGAGCAAATTATCCTCAGAGAAAAAATTCAAGCCAACAACTAACCTCCCTAGCATTCTTGCCAAGTGCAATACTGGTGCTTTTATGATGTTTATAAAGGTTTCTTCTCCTAGAAACAATTACATTACTTAAATTACCACTTCCAGTAACTTTCTTCTCAAGGTTTTCTTATGGCTACCCATTAAGGGGAATCATGTAAATGTGATAATAAACTACTGCATAATTTTAATCTTTGCTGAAACACAGAAGGCACAGCACTTATAGTATAAACTGGTTCACTCTTATTGAGCAAGTGCCCCAAGAACTAGTTTAAAGTGATAGATGTTTGTTTCCCCAGAATATATCCATTGAGTCATTGAGGCATTTAATAAATATTTGTTTCCTTTCTCCCTCCCTTCTCTTCTTTCCTCCCTCCCTCCTTCCCTCTCTCCCTTTCTTCCTTCCTTCCTTCCTTCCTTCCTTCCTTCCTTCCTTCCTTCCTTCCTTCCTTCCTTCCTTCCTTCCTTCCTTCCTTCCTTCCTTCCTTCTGTGCCTGGGATTCATTAGACATAAATAACATTTGGAATCAGATATTTGTGATTCATTTGCATTGTTCTATTGTTTATATGTCAAGATACATTTGATTTGGACTTTAGTGAGGAATAAACTATTTTTTTGTACGTTAAAAAAAACATCCAACAAATGTGTGTCAGTAACTCATGATATTTCTCCCAAGGCTCGTTATTTTTTAGATTAAGTTTTACATGATGGAACAGCTTAATTCATGTTCTTTCCTCCTCCTTATTTTTCCCTTGATATGTTAAAGAGAATAGAGACTAATAGAGAATTTATCTTATAGCTAAATAATGTACTGTTTATAACCTAAAGTAGTGTAAGATTGCTTTCTTCGCCTAGGCTGTATGCACCAGGCAGATATTAAATTCAATTGGTTATTTCCAAATGTATAATTATCTATTCCTGGGCAACAAATTAATTTGTCAAATAGCCGGTTCAAATCTGTTGGATGGCACAATAATGTCAGACCCCTAAAAGGCCCTGGACTTTCCCACAGGACATAGTCCCTAGCATCTGCCTGAGGCATCTGGTCCACCCCATCCCACCTTGGTTACTTAATTAGCTTACTTGACATTCCTTAATCCCATTTAGACCCCTTTCTCTGTTACCTCCTTACCACCCCAGGCAGATCCCATCCACATCTTGCCACAGTCCATATAAAAATATCTATCTTATCCCCATCAAAAGCACAGATTCTTAAAATCTGGTCTGCTAGTATTGGCTTAACAAATAGCATAGACAGAATCACTGGGAGTCTGACCCATTTCTATTGATATTACAATAAACTCACTGGTTGGACTGAAAGAAGACTTGAGTGGTCAAATTCTTTGGAGGCAGACATGCACCCTATACCCTTGCATTTTGGGTTCCCAGTGATGGGGTTTAGACTGTGGGACCCCATGAACCCCATCCTGAGTCTTCCCACTTGATCTGGCTTTTCATGCCCCAAATACCCTAGCCTAGCTTTCCATTGTCTGATTACCTCTGGATTGCCTTCTGGCTGTTTCCCACCCTTGATCAAGATCAAAATATATATATATATATATATATATATATATATATATATATATATATATATATATATATTTACAGAGAGAGAGAGACAGAGGGCATAGGATGAGCTGAAGATGAATAGGGGATGAGAGAGGAATATATAGAAAGAGGGAGATAAGAAGAGATAGAATGGGGTACATTATCTCACATAAAAGTGGCAAGAAAAAGCAGTTCTGTAGGAAGAGAAGAGAAGGCAGGTGAGGGGGAATGAGTAATCTTGCCCTCAGCAGATTTGACCTGAAGAGGGAATACCATACATACTCAGTTGTATATCTTACCCCACAGGAAAGAAGGAGGAAGAAGATAAAAAAAGGGGGGATGATGGAAGGGAGGGCAGATGGGGATGACGATAATCAAAAACAAACACTTTCGAAAAGGGATAGGGTCAAGGGAGAAAATTCAATAAAGGGGGATAGGTTAGGAAGAAGCAAAATATAGTTAGTCTTTCACAACATGAGTATTGTGGAAGGGTTATACATAACGATACGCATGTGGCCCATGTTGAATTGCTTGACTTCTTAGGGAGGGT
>CM053622.1:116776399-116796254 GCA_028646595.1 Phalanger gymnotis
CCCTCTGGTACTCAGGTACTCCAACTACTAGGCCACTGAAGCCCACTTCTGTCTCCTCTGTTCCAGCGTTCTTCCCCCCCGCCCCCAGGAATTCTCTGGGTGGGGAGGGGAGGGATTAGAGCCGTTTACCTGGCCATTATGTCTCCCAGAAGCTCAAGAAGCGTTTGAAACCTTTGGGCTGCAAGCCTCAGGAGCTGGTATCTCACAGTCGGTGGCGTTGCACTGCCTCTCGTCGCTTCCACAAAGTGCCGTCCTGTGTTGGGAGGCCTGGGGATCTGCGCTGGTTTCAGGTGCCCGGCTTTCTCCCAGCCTGTCTCCCACGTGTGTTTTCCGGCTAGCTGCTTCTGCTTTGTTCCCGTCTGGGGCAGCTCCGCACGCCGAGCGCTCTCCTAGCCTACAGATTCGTTCCTTCAGCCTTTCAGATTCATCCGGCTGGGAAATTTGCCCCACTCAGCCTGCTCGCAATTTCTAACTCTCTCAGAGCTGCTCAGATTCACCTTTTTATAGGAATCCAACAGAACTTGTGAGAGAGCTCTGGCAAGACGCTGTTTTCATGCGGCCATCTTGGCTCCGCCCCCCAGCCATTCTTCTTTTAACATTACTAATTGTAACAAAGCTTTAGACAGGCATGATGTTAACAAAATAATATTGTCACAAGTCCTTGACCTAATTGTCTCCATATTATTGCCAAGTATTAAAGGACCTTAACTTATACATGACCCTATATAAGGCCCTTATAAACTATCCTAATTTATACAGAAACACTAGTTCCGGTCCTATGGAAACCTAAAACGTTCCATAATCAATTGTTTCAATTGATTTGTTACTATACTTACAAAACTTTCTGATTATAGAAATTCATCACTAAGAGATTAGGGACCTAGAGTAACGGACCATATTTTCCCCAGCTTCCTGTCAAATCCAGGCAGAAGTCATATCAAACTGCAAGCTGCATTGAGTCAGGCTTAAAGTCTGCCAGGTTTCAGTTAAGGAAGTCAAGAGAGTCCCACCTCAGCATATCCAGAAGTTGCTCTCTCAACTCTCCCATGAAATCATACCTGCCGTTCATGCCTGCCCCCCCCCGCCAGTGCTGCTGTCATCTTGGGTCAGCCTTCTTCCATATTCACACCTGGAATTAGACTCAGAAAAGCAGTCAGTTAACAGTCCCATTAAGTCTTTGAATAGCAAGTTCCAATAATAAGTTTAAGATATTACTATAATCTCACATTACTTAAGGAACATCCTTAAAGCTAGCTCTAAAGAGCTTGCATGCATTTCCTCCCTTATTCATAAAATCTTCCCATTAAGATCATAAGTTATTGTTCTAACACATTTGCATCACTTTCAGGCTCTGGTCCCTACTGATGTTACTAAATTGATAATAAATGATTATCATCCCCAAACTGAAAATGTCTCTGATTTAATTCCAGCAATTAATTACACAATTTGTATTAATACCCAATTACTCTTATATCACTTTGAAACATTTAAGGACCTTATTCCGCATGGATACAAAGTAACTTTAAATCCCAGCCTTAGTCTGTGGGATAATGATTCAACCTTATCTTTATTTCACAGACTTCTTTTTCCCTTTCTCCAAATTATTCCCATTAATATTTAGAAAGAATATAACCTTTCATATGACTATACAAGAATGCCAATTTACCCAATCATTTGATTATTCCAAGATAATTCTTACTTAATATAACTTAGCACAATCATTTAAATTTGGTTTTCCATTTTTGAAACTTATATATCATCTGCTGTTTCTATCCTTACCTAAATCTTATACCTATTATGAGAATCTTTTAAAATGTGAAGGTCCAACCATAAAATGAGGTCATCTACCTTTTAAAATTACCAGATAGATACTTTAATAAAAGAGAAATAATTTTACTTTTACCACTATCATATATTTTTTTGTGCAAAAATCCAAAAGTAAGATCTATTTACCAAAGCATAATAAATTTTTGGAAACCAACCATATACATTTATATATAATTCTTATAGGAATCAATTTGATCCTGTTATTTTTCTCAAAATTTTGCTTTCCTATTTAATTAGATGTCTATTGCATTACATCTTTGTCTTGTCACTTTGTCTAATCATTTCCTCCTTTTGGAGGATGTCATCTCTATATTACTTTTATTTGGAGAATATAAGTCAAAATTATAAGCTATTCATTCTTGCCTCCCATTACATTACCTCAGCGATGTTCCCATATCCATCTACTACCTAATAGATTGAGCATTGTGCTTACAAAACCTCTTGATAACATAAATTTGCTATGAAAGAAAAGAGGGACAATGCCATATATCTTAACAGAAGGAAAGAACTTTCTTAGTTCTGTTTGACTCTAGGCATAAGTCATATCTGACAGCCAATCATAGAGTCACTAGATGCCGAAAGCAGGGCTTAGTAGTAGTTCTCAGCCTGTACTGCATACCATTCTACTACTGGCTTTATGACACCTATCCTTGAAATCAGAGCTTAAAATAATAGTAAATTGAAGTCCCATAACGTCTTAAATAGGAAATAAATGTATGCTGTAGTCCTTCAGATAGGACCATCCCAAATTTGATAGAGCATTAATTCAAATCAAGTTACATAACTTTTCTGTCTTCTAAAATACTTCCTCATACTCTCAACTTAAAACTATGTAGGGGACAGGAGGATAACTACCATTTGTCCCCAAACGTTCTTATCTGCCTTAAACAAAAGAGGTTGCTGACTTTGATCTCACTACTGAATAGATACATATCTTTGTTTCTCACCTTTTTTAAAAATTTTTCCCCAATTACTCATTCTGGAGGAAAGAGACACTTCAGGAATTGAATATTTTTCATATGATAAGTTCAAACGCTGATTTTAACTTTTGCTTAGGCCATGGAATGATTACAAATTCAGAGTAGGTCTTCTAAAAAATCACAAAAAGAAAAAGATTTTTTAAAACATCCCTTCTAAAAGTATTTCCCCTTCTTTAAAAAAAAATATTCTGATGTTAGGAGGAATAGTCACTAAACTTTTACGAAGAAAATTAGTTGTAAAGTTTTAAAATGATAGACATTTCTTTCTTCTTCCTTAAAGCAAAAACCTTTAAATGTTGGAATTCATTAAAACTAAGTTGATGTAAAATATCCTTATTCCCAAAGTATTATACAGAATTCCTAGATATCACAAAGTTCCTTAGTCAAAAAAGTTGTTCTGATGGGGAGGACACTTAGTTTCTGTAAGTCAGGGAAAACATTCCCAATTAAATTAGCCTTCTCACAATAACCAAGTTTGCCAGGACTTTAAAACTTACTCCAGAGGAATTCCTCTACACAGAAGACTTTACACAAGATTGATAACAATTCATGACTAGATGGTTCCAAAAACCCGTATTTCAGTTAACAATCTCAATTTCTTAATCAAGTACAATTCTTAACCTAACATCTAGATTATAAGAGGAATTGTTTTTCTAACAACATAGGTAATGCAATGTTAACCAAGTTGCACAATATAAGAAAATTTAGAAATATAAGCATACCATAAGCAATTATTATGTATTTAAAACTTGAAACAGAACCAATTAATTACCAATCAGGTGACCACAACTTAGTTGGATGAACAAATTTGGATTCATAATCACTAGTGGTAACATTTTAATTTCTAAGGCCCAATGCTCTTAGCACTGTAAAAGAAAAGATTATTATCTATAAAATCATATTTTCAACAGTTTACAATGTATCTTGAATTGACAGAAATTACAAGAGAAGATCCAAACAAAGCCTTTTTATAAATACTTGACTTAGGCAAAAACAATTGTAACTGAACTTCCTCTTAAAGACATTTTTTTAAATAAAGACAAAACTTGGGAGTTCATAATTTCTTAAGTTACAGCAGTTGTCCAGCTTCTTAACCTATTCATCATTTTCCTCAAACAATAAAATTCTAACAGTATTTAGACTATAGAAATGTAATAATGCCCTAAACATTATTATACATGCAAAATTTGAAACTACTCATCAGTTTAGGTAAATGCATTTCTAAATCATTTTGCACAGAGAATCATTCATCTTATCATTAATATGTTGAAGTTATAACTTTAAACCATCACATATATTCTCATGATAGACAAGATTTCACATGGAAAGTCTGTTCTCATAATAAATATCATTAATTATTAATGGTTTGTAACCAAAGATAACAGTTCCAAATCATCAAATTTTTATCATATTCCTTTAAAAACACAATTCACATATATCAAAACCAAATTAAAATGGTTATAATATTCTTTTCTACACACAATGGTCTTCTCAAATTTCATAATCTAAGAGAATTTTAGAAATACAATATAATTTTAGAAATACAGAAACAATAACTTCAGATGACATAAATTGCATTTCCCAATTATCACATATAGAAATTTTACAACTTATTACTTTGGTATTTAAAAACCACTTCAAAGTTAGCAATTAAACAAAACAAAATGCTTCTAACATATGCCAGTCATGATGTTAAGCATTTTGAAATCATCATAGCATTTTGATCCCATAACAACCATTATTATTTTTCCCTTTACAAATCAGGAAACAGGTCAGAGATAAAATACAGTTTTGCAATGTCTTCATTGAGACATCTAGGTAAACTTCACCTAGAGCAGAGGTTGGTTTCTCAATGAAGACAATTCTTGGAGGCAGAGTTTAGGGAATGCTAACCGCAGGTCCAATCCATCTATCTTTCCCTTCCCCCACAAGTGCAGAATTTACTGAGCCTAGGGCGGTTTGCAGCTGCTGGGATGGGGTAAGCAAAAAAAAAAATGTATAGGACCTGGGTGACATTTCCAAGATTTGCCAAAAAAGATGGGCTACAAAGTGCTCAGGGGCACAAAGCTACTGCTAGCCTGTGAATTGCTGAGCCTCCCCTTCTTTTGCCAGGTGGGGAAAGGTGATTTAATTTTTGTCTACAATTCTCCAACATTTTTGTTTCATAATCTGATTTAGGGATGAGATATTAACAAGAACTCTTATGGCTGTTTAAAATTCCCACACTGAGACACCCTCAACTCTGGGGAGGGAGTGATCAGGATTGGGAGGAGGTGTTTTAGTATGAGTGATCTCCTGGAGTGATCTACAGTCTCAGGAGTTCTCTCCCAAAATTCCAACTAATCAATTTCCAAACTTTTTGATGATTAATCCCAGAATCTGCTAAAATGTTTTTAGCTCTGTTTCCACTGTAACTCCAGGTTGGCCAGACCAGAAATTACAAGGAAAAGAGTCTTTGTTTCCCTAGCTGCAGCCTTAGAAATCTCTGGCTGTCTGCAATTCAAATTTTACAAACTAACAGACTCATTTCACAGCACATACACTCACACACACACACACACACACACACACACACATTGACAGACAAAATGACAATTAACAGGACAAACAGAAACTGAGCTCACAATTTAACAACAGAGAGGGAATTAAAGTCTTATTAGAAATGCCTCATCATGAATTGGCTATTATTATTATTCTGAGGAAAGGGAGTTTTGGGGAATTTGAAATGATCTAAGATCGGATGGGGATGGATCCTTGCAACCTTTTACTTGGAGCCCCTCTATGGTCTTTGGGGGAGTCTTGGCGTCCCTGATTTTTCTGACTCTCCATAACCTACATCCAGAGTATAGCTGTCCTTCTCAAAAACAGAGCCCTTGGGAAGGGGAAAAGGCAGGGGTGAGGCAGGAGGCAATGACAGTAGTACAGAGTTATCCTCCTTAGAGCAGGTAAGGGAAAGGCGAGGAGTAAGGACAAAGTTCATTTATCCTCCCCCAAATCAGACTCTTTAAGGGAAAGGAGGCAGAAATAGGGCAGAAGGAGTGGAGGAACAGCTAGGGCTTGGAGTCTTTGGAAAAGAGGGGAGAGTGAGGTAGAGAGAATTAGCCAATACTGGGGAAGATGCCGAAACAGCTTTGCCAGCCTTTAGGGAAGAGACTTCTACCCTTTGTTCTCACTCAGCCATCTCAGAAAACCCAAGGTGAAAAATATTCCCATCCCTGGCTAGATGTTTTGTTGGCCTCTTAAACTTAATTAAGTTTTAAGATAAAATAACTTTGACTGGTCCAAAAGACTCCTATTGTGGCCAACATAATTTGGGCAATTTTAGTTAACTGACATTTGTGCTGGCAATACTTGCACTAATTTCCAGAGACTGATCTGCAGAGGGGACCTAATTAATCCAGAGCAATTTAACGCAAATTTGTCCCCACCCCCAGAGCGAGCCTAAAGGAAATTTCAGACTTCAACCAAACTAGTGGAGAGTCCTTTGGAAGCTGGGAATAGAGAGAAATTACCCTCTACCCCATCAAGGCCAAGACTCCATGAAAAAAAAAATTAATCCTGAGATGCCTGAATCATTATTAGCATTGGCGAGGTTGGGCTGCAGTTCTTTGTCCCGGTTCCATCATTTCCAGCTGCAGTCCACGGCACCACGCTTCTGATTGACTGAAAGAAGACAGACAAGGTTTAAGTAACAAATCCTAACTGCAGTTTATGATCTCCATATCAAAGAAAGGAAGTTCTTAGGTAAATGAGACAACTGACAAGGCAGGGTCACTTAGAGATTACAATGACAAGATGCAAATGTCTCTAGCCCACTGCTCTGGCTGCAGACATTCTGTCACCAGCAGGAAAGATACACCTTGTCAATCTTATCTGGTCTTTGAAGTTGCAGACACAGAAAAGAAGATTTTTAGAACAGAGCAAAGCAGTTTGAATGCTTTTGGTATTATTGGGGTTCAAATAATCTGAAAGGACTGACATTCTCTACCACATCGATAATGGTGTCAGAAACCAGTTATCTGATGATCGACTAAAGAGGCAAGATTGACCTTGATGGAATCACTTTGTACTGTGAAAAATGGGCAATTAACCTGAGAGTTTGTGAGGAACATCATACTTTTTTTTTCCATTTTTTGCCCTCTACATAATGTAGGGAAGAATATGACGCTTTAACTTAGGAATTATTTAAAATAGCATTAGAAGAAGCCCGCCCCACCCCCATTGCCAAATGAGTAATTATTTTGGATTGATCAACCAAGGGTACTGAAGACATATCTGTGATCTGTTCCTTCAGCCAATAATCCTCCAGCAGATCTTTTTGTCTGTGTCTTTATCTCTGTCTCTTGTTTTCCCCACCCCATTCTCTCATATCTGTACCCTCTTTTTCTCTTTTCCTACCACCTCTGTGAACTTTTCGTTCAATTCTTTGCTTTTTGTCATATCTAGTGTTTATAGATTCTGCTATCTTGGAAGATATCTAAGGAAAAAAAGTCAGCAATAAAAACTTCTGTGATTTATAAAAAACTGCAGAAATGGAATTTAGAATAGTGGGGGAGATTAATGAAGTTTCATACTTGTAACAATTCTCTCGCTTTCCCAATCTAATGCTAAACTCTCTGCCCCATTAAATAGGAACATAGTCCCATTTCAAACTTTCAGGGGCATAGGATCAGGAGGAGGAGGAGGAGAAGTGCTGCAAGATACTTTTTCTCTGTCATTTACCCAGGCAAACAAAGGAAAATATTTTCTGGTTTTGTAGAAATGTATGGCATTATAAACTAATAAAAGACCAAATTTATAACTGAAATATACTATGTCTGCTGTAAATTTCCAAAGTATGGTTTGAATTTTTTTTTTTTGTAAATGCTGGTATATTTAAAGGAGAAAAGAATATGATACTGCCACCATAAAACTAAAGGTTTTTGCTCTCTCTCTCTCTCTCTCTCTCTCTCTCTCTCTCTCTCTATATATATATATATATATATACATATATAGCTCTATAATTTCAGTTGCTGGAAGCTAACAGTCCTTGGGAAAACTGAGATTTTGAATAATCTCATTTGTGATTGCAAACCCAGATCTGACTGAGATTATCCAAAAGCTATATTATAATGTGGTCTCATTTAAATTGAGATATGTTCTCCTATTAGGATAATTGTGTTGTTTGACCCTTACTCTACAAATACATCAAGAATTAATGGAAATATACTTGGTTTTGGCATTATGGTGATATGTTTAGAAATTTCATGAATAAGAATTAAAAGTGTAAGTATTCTATACAGTGTCTTTTGAATGTGATTAATATAAAAGGACAAGTCAATAACTGGATGAAGCAATTTACTATGTAAGATAATTTGGTCATGAATTCAACCAAGCTGATGCTATTTGACTGACAAAAAATTTTGTAGCATGTTTTAAAAATATATAATATTGTTTAGGTTCTTGTTAGGCTTCTAATTATTCTTGCATTGTGATATGTTTGGAAAAATCACTGGATAAGAAATGCTATTAATTTGGAAATTAATACCCAGAGGATGATTTGGAAATTAATACCTAGAGGGTGATACAATTATGTAATTAGAAAATTAACTCCTCTTTTGATAGAGACTGTTACCTGGTTAAAAAGTCAAATCTTTAATTGAGTATAGTTTGCTTAAAATTAATAATAATTACTTAGACTTTGAGAAGGTACAATAGACTTTGTAAATGTTTGAGAAGTTTTTTGGGGATTGGCCAGATTTTCAGTCCCTTGGATCTTTAGCCTTAACAAGATTACAAAATCTTATTAACTTTGTGAGACGAGTTGCTAAAAGAATGATGTAAGATCTCCCACAGCTTAAATAGAGTCTAAAAAGGTATTTTAGAAAGAGTGATTTTTATCTGATAGATTGGCCATTGCTTATCAAAATTTTGAAAGTGCACCTGGAATAGTATGTATTGAAGTTACATCTTTGAGCCAATCTAGTATTGATAGATCCTTGATTTAAGATTTTATGTTGGCTTTAGGTGCTAATATATGCTATCTTTAGATGTGGATATCTGTCAGCCTCAAGGATTTACTAGTGTTTTTTTTATGAGTTTGGGGTATTCACTATAGATATGTAATCACAGAATGTAATTATTTTCCTAATTTCTAATGATAAATGTCCACTGAAGAATGAATTGGACTAGAAAAGGACATATAAGGCTTGTAAGTGTTTATTATTAACAGTTATTGCAACAATATGAGAAAATTAATCATATATATATATAGTGACACGAGAAAAAATCTCTTGGAAATGTAATTTGATATCCTGAGTTTTGATTTCAAGTATGATTGAATTGTCACTGAGTCAATAATCAACAATTTAAGGGAAATGTCAAGTGCTGTTCAAAGGCAGTAAGACATGAAATGCAACAGGCGGATTCCATGTCCGGGAAAATTGAGAGGATGACCTTGCAAATGTGTTAATAAAATCACCTTAGCTCCATTTCCCCGCTGTGTTATTTCCTGCTGATCAAAAAATATTTTTCACTTGGTTAATTCTGAGACCTGTGAATAATGTGGAATTTTGCTTTATGACTGGCTGTTCCAAAATAAAGGTTAAGTATGACTCTTACTTAGAATCAGAGTTAAGGAGGCTTACGTCAGGTCAATCTGTGCCCTTTTTTATATTGTTATAATCATGTCTTTCCTTTTTCTCATAGGAAATTTCTATAACAAGTGCAGGTTAAATTGTAAAACTATAGATATTGATATATGCTCACATATGTTCACATATACATGCATACATACATACACACATAAAATCCTTTTCTTGCAATACTAAATACCTCTGGGCTATTACAATAGGATGTAAGTATGAAAGATGTCACTATTTTTAACTTTCCTAATCTGAATTTGTGGTCACTAATAGTCATATATTTATGTATAAAATTAGATTCTTAAAGTATCTCAATCCTTCTAGATGACTTGAGGAATATGTTATATGTCAAATCATGCAATACATATTTCCATCTGAATCATATTACAAAAAGCAAGAAAAACAAAGAAAATGAGAAAATTATACTTCAATTTACACTCAGGAATAATCAGTTCTCTCTCTGGGGGTGGATGAGTCTTTTGGAATTATCTTGGATCTTTGTACTGATCAGAATACCCAAGTCTTTCACAGTTGATTATCATTAAAATATTTCTGTTACTGTGAACAATGACCTCCTTGTTCTTCTCATTTCGGTTTGCATCAGTTCATATAGCTTTGCCATTTGTTTAAAGCATTCCCTTTATCATTTCTTATAGCAAAATAGTACTCCATCACAAATATATGCCACAACTTGTTCAGCAATTCCCCAATTGATGAGCATCCCTCAATTTCCAATTCTTTGCCACTAGAAAAAAAGCTGATGTAAATATTTTTGTATATCTAGATATTTTTTCCCTTCTTTGATCTCTTTAGGATGCAGATCTAAGAGTGATGTTGCTAGGTCAAAGTTTTGTAGCCCTTTGAACATAGTTCCAAATTTTTCTCCAAAATGGCTAGACCAGTTCACTACTCCACCAATAATTCCCTAATCTCCACTATCATTTCTTATTTCTGACAGATCTGAGCTAGTACCTCAGGGTTGTTTTAATTTGTCTTTCTCTAAGCAATAGTTATTTAGAGCATTTTTTTCACATGACTATGGAGAGCTTTGATTTCTTCTTCTGAAAAATAATACCTCTTTATAAACTGACTCAGATTATCTTAAACTTTAACCTAGCTATCTGTTTCTAGAATTGTGCTTATGCTGGTATAAGGCATACTTGGTATAGTATATATTTAGGACAATATAGCATAGTATATATTTGGTATGTATCTATATATGGCTTAACATGCAAAAGGAGGGAAATGGGAAAGCTTTATTAGATTATTTGAACCAAGCACTGTGTGTCTGAGAAACCAGACCTTTGCTTAGAGACCAGATTTATTTAATGTTTAACTCAGGAACTAGATTTTACTAATCAAGAAACTTTACATATCCAAAGACTTATGCAAGCAATGTAAAGAGTTTACTTCCATTATACAGTTATCTCTTTCTTTTCAAAAGGAACACAATGAGGAAACCAATTCAGGAGGATCTCATCCTAGACTGAGACTAAGATTGTCCTCACAGCTTTTCCCCAGATGTACAAGGGAACACAATGGGGAAACTAATTCAGGAGGATCCCATCTTTGTTACCAAATGTATCAGTAAGGCAGGATTCATGACCTTGAAGATGACCATAAACATGACTGTATAGTTTGGAATCACAAAGTATAAGAGATTCTCTAGGTAGAAGGCAGGGGAAGTTTAACATTTAGACACCAGAGGATCAAATCCCAAAACAAATAATCCCAATTCGACATAGCAGTAATTGTATTCCAAAACCAGTAAGTCCACCTCAATGTAACAATAAGGAAATCATAACACAGTATCATAGCAAGGAACCAAGTCATCCTGTAACCTTCCCCCTCCTGGGGCCTTCACATAAACCCTTATGAATCCCAGCTGTCTGCTTGCCTTCATTCTCTCCCCTCTCAGTTCCCTGGTCTTTGAAACTCTCTGGTCTCCACTCTCCTTTCTGCACTCTCTCTGTAGCTCTAGCATCTTGGAGTTCTTACTTCTCCTCCCTGGGCTGAATTCTGACCTTACAATGGCTACCTTCTGGGTATATGTACTTTTTTTAGGGCCCAAAGGCTTCATGCCCAATCAGCCAAAGGGTATAGATAGGCCTGGCACTTAGTACTTGGTAAATAAAGAGTGTAGGCCTGGGGCCTAGCGCCTAGCATGTAAAGGGTGCAGGCCTGCCTACAAACAGACTTCTAATCAAGCTTCCCTTAACTAGCTCCACCTGAGGCCTAGTGAATGGGTGGGAAAGGTCTTTAGTCACTGATTAACACCACACCCTTACACATCAAAACTTTCTCTATTGTGGTTTTGATATATCATGGGTCGGCATGAGACACTAAATGAGAATTTTCATGAAGACCAGCAGACAACACACAGTCTATGGCCAAATACTCAACCCAAATTTTACAATAAGATACTTTAAACACCCCATAAAAGAAAAAGAAAAGAATCAGACCCTTTTCTCTGGTACAAAGGGAGGGCCAAAATATTTTCTGGATCACAGGGGAATTGTACCCTGAACTCCTAAGATGTGGAACAGGTAACTCTATATTTCAAGTGAGCCATGTGTCTGATCTGTAAACTGCCTCCATGCTGGCAAATAAGCTGTTGTTTTCTTGTTCCTTTGTTTGAATTCTACATAATGTCTAACATACAGATACCCCTGGGATGGGCCACTCCTTTTTAAGGCTCTCTTCTCTGCTAGATGACTTAATGAACATCTTTCTAAATATTTCATTTCTGAGTTTTATTCTCTGCCATAGCAACTGCATCTTAATAAACAACAAAAACAAAACAAAACAGTAGTTCAGTTTTCCATGTTCAGTAAAATTATTGAATTAGAACAAAGTTAAAAACCAATGTCAAAATTAAATAAATTCTAAAGATAAAAATTTACACCATACTATTACAACTTCATTCTAATCTATTAAAATATTGCTAATGGCAAAGAAAAAATTGAAATGTGCAAATACACAGCACTTACTTTATATTACAATAAAATAAAAACAGGTTTGACATATATGTGGCAGTTATAAAAAGGCAGCTAAAAGTTACTGAGAAGTGTCTTGAAATTATACTAATATGGGAAAAAACTCGAATGATCTTATAAATAACTTTACTAAAATTATCATTTAACAGTCAACTAACTTATATTTATTGACATCACATTCATTTTAATATTCTTATTAATACTTTTCAAATCATGATTCATGTTTATATATAGACTAATACAACATTTATGATATGTCTAACTTCAAAACAGGTTAAAAGGCTTTCATGAATATGAATGTTGGGATGGCTAAACTGGCCTTCAACATCAATGAATCAAATCAATCCACTTTAAAGACTGAAAATGTGTTAATAGGAATTTTCTGGTAAGCTCCAAAAGTTAATAAAACGAAAAATAATGAGTTACTTACAAAATGCCAAATCAAATAAATTGAATTTAACTTCAGCTTTAGAACTTGGTTTTGAAGTTTTGTTATTTAAAGGGATTGCATTTCCCCAATTCTAGTTAAAACTTGTGAGATACATAAATGTCATTGGAAGGGTAACTAAAAGAAACAATTTAAATGAAAGAAAAGAAGTTTTGTAAAGTATTTTTTATCAATCTTAGTGATTCATCTGACAAAAGCAATGTAAAATGTTCCTTAGATATTAAAAACAAAGAAAAAAGAAAATTATAATTTGCCATACGTGTTTCTCTATTAATGTTACTTTAGATGTATTAAGCTAAAACTTTATGTGAAATTATTATTTTTTTAATAAATCTTGACTACTTCAGAAGGCCTGAGTCCATCATTAACAGTTTGACAGGTCTGTACCATTTTGTGTTCAGATTCTCCTGAACATTGTAAGGACCAAGATTTCCTATAAATATCTCAAACTATGTCCAAAGTAGAACTCATCATATTTTCCTCCAAATTTATCCCTTCTCTAAGCTCCCTATTTTTACTGATGTTACTACTATCCCTTTAATCACTCAGGTTTGTGTGCAGTTTGATATCAATCCTCACTTTCCTCCCTCCCTCAGTTTCCAAAATTTGCTAATCTCACCTCCACATTTCCCATATCTGTACAATTCTCTCCTATCACATGCCCTCTATCCCTATTAAGAATCTCATATGATCTTTTCAGGACCATTGTAATAGACTTCAAATTGTCCCCTCTCCAATCCATCATCCATCAAATTGATATTTCTAAATGGATTGAACCACATTTCACCCATCTTCCCTGCCAGTTGACCCCAGGATAAAATATAAACTCCTGTTATATATTTCAAGTCTTTTACAACCTAACTCCAATCTTATCTCATATTACTCTTTTTTCATTTACTTCATATTCTAGTCCAACTGAAATACTATATGACATTACTATTGCCACCTCCAAGCTTTCATACAAGTGGTCTCTGATGTCCAGGTAGGTCATGTTGAAGTCTTTCATATTCAGGAAACATTTCCTCCTCACCTATGATTCATAGACTCCTGACTTCCTTTAAAGCACAGTGGTGTGGGATTTCCCATGTGTGACCTTTTCTGATTGCCCAAGTTATTAGTACTCCCTTTCTCTTGAAATTATGTTGCATTAAATTGCATTTTTTTATACTTACTTATCTGCATATGTTATATTCCCCCAGTGAAATGTCTGCTTCCTGAGGAAATGGATAATTCCATGGCTTTGTAATCCTAGCACTGAACTAAGGGACTTGGATATGCTTTGTTGTTGTTCAGTTGTTCAGTTGATTTTCTTAGCAAAGACAATGGAGTGGCTTGCCATTTTCTTCTCTAGTCCATTTTACAGATGAGGAAACTGAGGCAAAGAGGGTTAAGTGACTTGCTCAGGGTTATATAGCTATTATCTAAAGCCACATTTGAACTCAGGTCCTCTTGAGTCCAGAGCTGAGCTCTATCCATAGTGCCACCTAGCTGCCCCAAAATATGCTTAATAAATATTTATTTAATTTATTTCAAGAAGAGGTTGAATCTCTTATGTCCAACTTTCTTCCAACATTTTTCAAAGTTTAGATTTTCTATTTAAGCTTTCAAATCCTTAAATTAGTATTTCACTTCAATTTGAAGTAAACATGAATATACAGCACCCTTGCAAACCGAAATCTCATAGAAAGCCTAAGACATATAGAGGTATGTACTTTAACATAATTGTAGAAAATTATTATATGGAATTTAATTGATCTATAATATTAATCACACCCAAATCATATTTATATCTGGGTTTTAAGGTTTATAGAACACTTCTTTTAAAATAATTTTTCCACATAATTACTACAAATAGTATTATTTGTATTTTACAAAGGAAGAAATTGAGGTGCTAAACAGTTTCATATATCCTCCAGCGTATCAGAGCTAGCAAATGGCCAAAATAAAATTCAAAGCCAGGTCTCCTTATTCTAATTCTATATCTCTTCCCATAATGTACTTTTCCTTCTCTGATCTGTTTCATATAATTTATATATTTTTTAAAAAAATCATTTTCTTCACTATTGCTTTTAGAATTTTTCACTTTAACTATAGTTCACTCATATAATTATAATGCACATTTATTTGCATTGCCTTCACAAAGATGAAGAGATACAGTGCAGCCACTATGCAGGTGAACACGGTATTACACACAAATCACTGACTGAAACGACAATGTCAACAGTGTGTTAGGCACTGATAAAAAGAGATGAGCAGCAGCTTCCCTGATAATTCTGGCTCCCGTTGTATTTTCCATGTAGCAATTTAGCCTTCATTTCTCCTTGATATCATTAATTGATGTGAAAACCTAATTACTTCACCTTCTAGTTCTTAAACTACGAATTAAGAATGGGCTAAATTACCTGTTAATTCTGGTTAATTTCTCCTTAGGAGGAGACTACTCACTTCAGGGAATGACAAAGAGGGGAGTATCCCTAATAAGATGTTCCCAGTTGCTATTTCTGCTGTTTCTCCTGTTCTAATTGTGTTCTCACCAAGCACACAAAGTCCACTGGTAGAACATTAAGGACAATCCTTCCCTGCTCTTTCTCATTCCTAAATAGAGCAAGCAGGAATTTTGGCCCTGGTAAAATTGTGAAGATAATTTTATTCTTTGCTGCATCACTTCTCTATTCACACCTTTCTTTCTCATGTGACTAGATGTTCTCTTTCCAATTTATTGCTCTGTTGTTCACTGATCTCTTGCTACTCTCTACATGCTGGTCACTTGACTCAGCATCCCAGCAGATCCTGTCCTTCTGATGAAAAAATTGGCAAGCTACAAAATCTCTCTTCCTTTTGTTTGACCTTTGAAATACATCAACACCTTCTTTCCTTTAGGTACAGAGGTTGTTTACCTGCAGTCTATGAACTTGATTACGAATAATAATCACTACATTTCCAATAAATAGCTTCCTTTGTATGTCAATGTATTTATTTTATTCACTTAAAAACATGAAAAGGGGCCTACAGGGGTCAACAGACTGGCAAAGGTATCCATCCAACAACTCATCTGCTAGTAAGAGACACTGATTTAGAGAATTTATGTATGGCAACTAACTAGCATTTGTGATTATTTTTTTGTTCGTTTTGGGAAGAAGTAAATATAGGTAACTACATTGAAGAAATTCTCTGTATCAATACATATATGCAAACATTCTATAATTTATAGTCTTAGAGATTTAAGATATTGAGAAGTTGTATCACCTTACCCAGGATCACACAGCCACTATGTGTCAGAGGGGTGACTTGAACCAGATATTTAGCAACTAGCAAGTTATTCTTTCTGAGGAAAGAATCTAAGTTAATTAATTTTAAAGTCATTCTGTCAGTCAATAAGCAACCATCAGGCAATTATTCTTTGCTAGGTACTCTGCTAAGATGAACAGAACTGATAACCCAACTTGATGCAACAACCAACTCCAGTAAGTGTATATCTGCCTATCATCTGTCCAGATGTCTATCCACGTATGTATGCATGTATATATTTATGTATGTATGTATGTATCTATCTATCTATCTGTCTGTCTACATCTTTGTCATCTATATCATGTATATCTACCCACCCAACCTAACAGAATAAATCACTAACATCAAGACATCACTAAGTATACAATTGGCCAGAGGCTCTTTTTGCCACCTCTGTTTCCTTTGAATTACATTATGTTGGCAAATAGCTATTCTATACATAACTGATTATGACAGCAGTGATGTCCCAAGTAGGAAATACAGACGCAACTCAGAAACATTTATTAAATGGCTGTAATGATCAGCCAACTTCACAAACTTGAAATTATTTTTTATTCTTTTCTCTTTCTCAGACTCTCATATATAATCCTTTCCCAAATTTTGTCAAATTCATTTCCTTCATATCTTTTATATCCATCTTCTTCTTTCTTTGCAGAGTACAAGCATTCTAGTCTAAAACCTCTCCATTTCTTGGCTTCCTTACCCCACACCATTCACTTCGCTCTCCAATTCATCCTCTATCCTGCTGCCAAATTGATATTTGTAGCAGATGTATGGCCATGCAACTTCCCTGCATGAAAATAAAATACAAATTTCTTGGCTTCACTTTTAAAATCCTTCATAATGTAGATTTACTTTCCAAAATGATTATTCATTATTCCCCCCCTTATTCTCCAGGGATGTGGACTGGACCTGTGATTTCACTGATGCAGGAAATGTTTGCCTGAGGCAACACCACCTACCCTTGCATGCTAGCATTTTTACTGCAAATTATATTCTTAGGGAGTGGTCTATACTATGAGAAGTTATCTGACTAACCCAAGGGTGGCAGACACTGTATGTTACAGCAGCAGATTTGTTGGAGTTCAAGTTTCACATTATCTCTCCTCTAAGCAATCTTTGAGCAAGGTTTTCTGGAAATCCTTCATAGAGCCTCCATTCAACTTGACACACCTCTTACTCTGATTATTTAAATGTTTTGTGTGCACCGTTACATCATTAACTAATGAGTAAGCCACATCATATTCTGGTCACAAATGTTTTTGAAATGTTTTATTCAATTTACTAGATGTAAGTGTCCATTGATGATATGCTTCAATCTTCTTAAATTGCCAAGCATGATTCTTTGGGTCTCTACCATTTTGATTCTTTTAAGGTTATGGTATTCTGTTTAGAAACAAATTAAAAATCATAAATCTCCTTCAAAATACATAGGAAGTTTAAAAAAAAGAATAGTATAATGAAACATTACAAGAAAACTGTCCATAACTTTTAAGTACAGAAAACAGAATACCAAACTAAAGAATCAACAAATTTGCTCCAGAAAAAGAAAAACTATGCCTCAAATTCCAAAACATAAAATGGCTACATTTCTTTTCTTTCACAATTCAATTTTTTTTATCTTCCACTCCAAATCTTCCTCCCACCTACCCTTCCTCCATACTGAGAAAGCAAGAAAAATACAATCCATTATAAACTTGTATGCTTAAGCAAAAGCAATCCCTTCATTAACAACGTCAAAAAAAAAAAAAAGGCTGAATCTGCACTCTGAGTTCATCACTTTTGTACCTGGAGGTGAGTAGCATGTTTCATCATAAGTCCTCTGGAATTGTGGTTGGTCGTTGTGGTATTCAGAGTTCTAAGCCTTTCTAATTTGTTTGCCTTTACAGCATTGTTGTTACTGCATACATTCTGCTTCCCCTGATTCTGTTCACTTTACTGAACATCAATTCATACAAGTCTTTGCAGATCTCTGAAATTGTCCCTTCACTATTTCTTAAATTTAAAAAGCATTTCATCATGTTTATATAACATAACTTGTTCAAGTATTCTGCAATCAATGGACATACCTCTCAGGTTCCAATTCCTTGCCGCTACAAAAAAAAAAAGCTGCAGTAAAAATTTTTTGGACTTATTGGTCCTTTTCCTCTTCAGTTTTTCTCCTCTTTTTGGGTCAGTTCCAAATTGATTTCTATAAAGGCTGAGCAAGTTTACAACTCTTCAAGCTGCACATTAGTGCATTCATTTTCCCGCCATCACTCCACAGACCTTCCTGCAATTGTTATTTGCTTTTTAGAAAGAAGAAAAGAAAAAAAATGATGGATTTGTGGCAGTATCTCATAATTGTTTTAAGTGGTAGTTCTCTATTAGTGATTTAGAACATTTTTATATATCTATTTATACATTAGATTCTTTCCTCTGAAAGCTGCCTGTTCATAAACTTTGACCATATTAATTGGGAAATGTCTTTTACTGTCGTAAATTTGAATCAGTTCTTTATATATCTAAGAAATTTGAACTTTATCAGAGAAGTGTGCTTTAAGTTTCCTCCAATTTCCTGCTTTCTTTTTATTTCAGCTACATTGGGTTTGATCGTACAAAAAAGGTAATGTGATATAAGCAAAATTATGCGACAGCACAATGGATAGAGTGTCAGATCTGGAATCAGAAGACCTAAGTTCAAATCTGACCTCAGACATTACTGTGTGACCTTGGACAAGTAAATTAACCTTGTGTGCCTCAGTTTCCTCATCCATAAAATGAGCTGCAAAAGGTAATGGCAAAACATTCCAGTAAGTTTGTCAAAAAAAAAAATGGGATCACAAAGAGAACAACTCAGAAACAACAATCAAAATGATCCATTTTACCTCCATTAAATCTGAATTTCTTGTTTCATCATAAACTCTTTCAATGCCCATATATTTGACAGTTAATTTAATCCATGGTCCTCTAATTTCTTTATGACAGCACCCTTTATGTCTAAAGCCTATACTGGCCTGGAGCTGCTTTCCAGTTTTCCCAATGTTAATGTCAAATAATGAGTTTCTACCTCACCTAGCTATGATCTTTGAGTTTATCACACCCTAGGCTAGTTTGCTCACTTGCTTCTGTATATTGTGTACCTAATCTGTTCAACTGATCAATCTTTTATTTTTTTTTTTGGTATAAAAGAAGCAAAAACAAAGTAGATGCATATTAATTATATAATGGATAAACAAATTGTGCCATGGAATATTACTCTGATGTAAGAAATGAAAAAGTATGATGAAAAGGAATATAGGGAGAATTTTATGAATTGAAGCAGTGAAGTAAAGTCAATAAACTAACATACATGACTACAACAACAGAAATAGAAAGAACAGCCACCAGCATTTGGAGATAAATTTTCTAGAATTCCAAAAAAAAGTATGGTTACAAAGAAAAAAACTATAAGACTTCACTTTTTCAGGGGTCTAAACATGGATAACATGGATTTCATATATGTTGAAATATTGTAATATCTGGTTTTACTGTTTTTTCCTCCTCTTTTTTCTTCTTTAAAACATATTCTTGGGGGCGGAGCCAAGATGGCAGCTGGGAAGCAGTGACTGGCGTGAGCTCCCCACCAAGTTCCTCCAAAAACCTATAAAACAATGGCTCTGAACCAATTCTAGAGCTGCAGAACCCACAAAGGGGCAGAGGGAAGCAGGGCTC
>CM053622.1:116796754-116813636 GCA_028646595.1 Phalanger gymnotis
GGGGGGGGTGGAAATGGGGAGAAAATCTGTAATTCAAACGCATGTGAAAATCAATGCTGAAAACTAAACATATTAAAAATAAATTTAAAAAAAAAGATGGCTATTTATAACGATGATATGGTAGTGATGACTATAGCTATACATTTAAAAAGTCACAATTATATGGTCAAAATTATAAGCCAGATTTTTACTCCCCTTCATAAAGTAACAGGTGATAAATCCCAGTACTACAAATATAGATTTCCTGCCTCCCCACCTCCCACACTATAAATATTTGGGAAAAAACAATAAAATATGGATCCTACAGCGTTTCTCCAGAGAACTGGTGTGCAGAAATGCCTGCAAATAACAATGATACATAAAATTTTGAGAACAAAGTTTTAATGAGTGGCTGTTATCCGAAATACTTATAATTTACTAACATAGAACTAACATTTTTCAAATTAAAGTCCAAGCAAAAGAAATGATAATTGTATGGAGATATGATCAAGTATATGGAGCAGTGGAGAGATTACTGGACTTGGAATCAAGAAGACCTCAATTCAAATCCAGCTTTAGTGACTTACTAACTGTATGATCCTGAACAACTCATTTAACCTTTCTTGCCTTGGTTTCCTCATCTCTCTAAAATGCTAAGAAGTGTTATTTGAATAAAATTGGATAATACTTTTAAAATGCTTGCAAACTTTGAAGTGTTATATAAAATTTTAATTGTCATTATCAATAATAATAACCCTTTCATTCTTTTTTTTTTCTCCAAAGATGTTTTTCGTAAACCTACAGAAAAGCTTTCATGCTAATTCTTTTATTTAATTACAAAAAGAAATCCTTTTGCCATCTGGACAATAGCTGATGGAACATTAAGTGCAAGGGAATAACAAGATAATGGCTTGTTCCAGGACCATTTCCCTCTGACCTTAATTGAATGAAATGATAAGAGCAAGAGAATATGAATTTAATGATGATGATAATTATGATGGTGAGGGTGATGATGCTGATAATAAAGACAATCTTTCAAATTGAAAAATTAAAAGAACTCGGCTGGATGTCTTTGTCATCTTTCCTCTACTAGAGACATTAGTTGCTGTATAGTCATGATTTTAATTAATTTCCTTTTGAGAATGTGGCTTATACTTAGGACATAATGCATAACTTTTGAATATGGATGTTTTAAATGGATAATCAAAATACTTATCACTGAATAGAATATTTAAGAAGAAATCAGAAGAGGTACTCATTCAAGGAAAAAAAAAAATTAAGGTAGACTAAACAAGGAATACATGTAAATACTATATGCATTGCCTGAGCCATCTAATTAAGTCTTTCCAGGTGACATATTCATTACACTGGGCTATCAATTATTTTGAGTTACTTTCATAATGCTGTTTAAATGTAACTATTCTCCATATCTCTATCCCAATTCCTGTCATCATTACAGATGTTACCAGTGATCTTATGCATTGTAATATATTCAATCATCCCTGCTAATAAGATCAAGAATCTCTTTCTCTCCTCCCCATCCCTCTCCCTCTCTCTCTCCCCTATCCTCTAGATATTAATCTTCCATCTACAAGTGCCACTTAGGTATTTATAATGATTTAATATCATTTGAACCTCAATAAGGGCCAGAGCCTGAACTAATCAACTAGAAGAAGAGCCTCCAACAAATAGATGTCCCTTTGTTCTCTGAGTAAACTCAGAGAATACCTCTTCCTATGTCAACAAGGCCAGATGGGGTGACTTAAGAGCACTTTTTCCTCTGTTTATGGACATTAAGGATAAGAACCTCAACCCCAGACACTACTTTGAGTAATGGGAATTTTCTTATCTTAATATTTTATGGATATATACTGTGTTATGCCATGTTAATGATAAAGAAAACACAGATCCTGGGTTGTAATTTCAACTGACACTTTGTCATCTCTCTTATCTTATTGTATTTACCACCTATTCAATTAAGAAAATTCCTTTCTCATGATATGGTTAAACATACATTGAGATCCTAAATTTGACCCTGATTTGGGATTGTTCTAAAACATATTTAAGGCTGGTCACTCTTTTACCAGACAGCCAGAACTTATGTTTTGTCTCTGTGCAGCACATATCTGCTAGCTTTAAGGGAGTAAACAATATGAATTTATATATCACCTAGCCTGTTTGCCTCTTTTAACCAAACTTTCAGGTCAATATCCTAAAAGCATCTCAAATTTACCATGTTTGAAACTACCTTCATCATTGTCCCTACTAATCCTATGCTTCATTTTTACTTAAGCTATTATCAGTCTGTCATCATTACTTACCAGGGTTTTATTAACAGCTTCTTAATTGAACTGTTTTCCCTTTGAAAACCACCTTTCGCATAGCAATTAAAATATTTTCATAAGGTAAATGTTTAATCAGAGTACTCTCTTACTCCTCAAAATCTCAATGGCTTCCTTTTTTATCTAGAATAACATAAAATTTCCTAAGTATGAAATTTATGTCCTTTCAAGGTCTGTCTTCAGTTTATGTTTAAAGCCTTATTTTTCACATTATATGCCTCATCAAAGTATAATAAACTTAAAAGTGGTGGGCCGTACCTACATATAAATATATATTTAACTCATATACATATTTTGGGAATACATTTTATATGATGGACTTCACCTTTAATAGGTTCCCTTTGCCAAAAAAGAAATTGTTGACAGAAATAGATACATTTATATTTATCAATGTACATGTTTTTTCTACCACACAAGAATATAAGCTGCACATGGGGAGAGATTGTATTTTAGTTTTAATTTCATCTCCTATATTGCCTTGGGCACTCTGCTCAATAATTATTTGGTGGATGAATGGCCAAGTGAATAAGTTTGTCTTTTTAAAATATAGATAAGTGGCAGCTAGGTGGCACAGTGAGTAGAGCACCAGTTCTGGAGTCAGGAGGACCTGAGTTCAAATCTAGCCTCAGACATTTGACACTAGCTGTGTGACCTTAGGCAAGTCACTTAATCCCCATTGCCTTGTCTTCCTCACTGCAAAAAAAAAAAAACAAAAACAAAAAAACAAATAAAATATAGATTCCGCTAAATAAATCACATTTGTGCTCTGAATTAAAAGCGTCATTACTAGTTTTTAAGAAATGGCATTTATCTTTTTTTAACATAGGTTTTAATTTGGTATTCTGATGTGGAATCAACATGCTTCACAATTATGATTACATAAATGAATTAGTCTAAAATATATCGAATTATTTTTAGACTACAACTCTCACTTAAACATATTTTAGAAACTGAGGCAACATTGTTGTTGTGTTGTTTGTACTTCTCAAAGAGGACCAATGACATCATGATATCTTGACTTGCAAATGAATTGGATTTAAGTGAGGCAGGGCTATGCATTCACCCACCTCACTTTCTCCTTTAGAGCTATATGGGTTTAGTGGCAAGAGATAGATCAGGGGGACTGGAGATGGTCCCAGATGTAGTGGGAAACCTTGGCTTTTTTAAGCTAAGGTCTTTCCTAGGTCTCAGTTGGTGTGATATAACACCCATTCAGCAATTAAGGCTAGGTAAGAAATGAGGTAAAAAATTGTCTCTTTTACCAACTCAAAAAACAATCAATCTGGGAGGGGAAGACCACAAGGTTTCTGACCAGAACAAAAACAATTGCTATTTGAACTCACTCTGAGCATACAAAACCCAAACAATGACCTACTGATGCTTGAGTTGGAGCCTATTATTGGCCAATCAGTGAGATCCAGGGTGATTTGGATTTAGGGCATAGTCAAGTAACACCATGTGAATCCAAATGGCTTTATCCATGCCTACATTTCAGTGCTCCATTTCAAGAAATTCATAGTCTTTGTAATGTCTTTCACAGGTCTCAGTTTGTCTGAGGCAATAGCCATTCAGTTATCTGAGGTTGGGTAAGAAATGAAGCAAAAGATGGCCTCCCTTTCCTATTAAAATAATCAGTTTTGAGGGGAAGACCCTCTGGATTTCTGGCCAGAATGGAAACAATCACTATTTACATTTGTTCTGAGCTATCAGAACCCAAACAATGACCAGCAGAGGATTGGGCTATCATTTGTTATTAGCCAGTCTGTGAGAGCCAGAATGATTTGGGTTTAAGGCATAGTCAAGTAGCTCCATTTGAATCCAAATAGGCTTTAACAAATCCTGCTTTAATAGAGCTCTATTTTTATAAATTTCTATTAATTTAAATAAGGAAATGTAAGAATGCGACCAATATCTTTTTATACATAACTAATTATCCCTCAAGCAAGTAGGTTTATTTGGATCTGTTGGTCATATGAATGAGCGTTTTATAATGCAAATTTTGGAAGTCAATACAGTTCTAGGCTGGAAAATGCTTATTCCTTTCCCAAATGATTAAACCTCTCTTAGCTTACTTCTAAAGATACTTTTGTTCCTACAACTGTGTATTAAGTTGATTCTGGACCTTTTAACAAATAAATATTGTGGTCCAATAGGGAGCTGAGATCAAACAAACTACAGATCATGCTTTGTTAATGACTCATCAGCTTTTCTCTACCAGGGGATAAATATTATAAGCCATCTGTCAGACATAAGGGATCTGGTAAGTACCCTAAAGATACTTCAAACTCAGTTAAATCTATGAATAGTGGATGCCATGGTACAATTACTTTAAAAAAAATGACACTTTCATAGGTTGCTATAGCCAATGGTTTTATCACTTAGCCACTAACCTTCTGATGATGAAGTTGTAAAAATTATATATATATATATATATATATATATATACATGATCATGTATATATATATATATATACATATGCATATATATGTATGTGTGTGTGTGTGTGTGTGTGTGTGTGTATAATTAGAAAAGAAAATAGGTTGTTCATTTGACTGGAGTGAGGATAACAGATGGCCAAAGTGCTATACCTGTACTAAGAAAATGTTTTAAGAGTACTTGAGTAAGTTTTCCAGTTTATATGGTAAGTCCCAATTGGAATATCTATGGAAAAAAAAGGAAAATAATTTCACAGGATAAGAAATTATAGGCTAGTTGGCCCTCATGGAGAGAGTAACACCACCAATGTAATCACAGATTCATTGATGTATGGAAGTATTAGTAGGATTACACATATTATATGCATGGTTTATGTGAATCTTGCTTTACCAACATCTAATGTTATTCATTTCAGTTGACATTCCAAGGTGACCAGAAAATGAATTTAGCTTTGAAAGCTTTAGAAATAGTGGTGTTACCAGGGAGTTTGGAATAAGTGAAGAGAAAAGGCAGCAAATGAAATTATTCTAGATGTGCCATAACCCATTCTTTTCTCTCTCCAGCAACATGATTAATATCCTGAATGGGAAAACAGGTTTCCTTTTATGTGGGATCATTGATTCTCTGAGCTGTCCATAGAAGTAGAGAAAAGAAGAAAAATAAAACAAAAGGAAACAAAGACAATACCTATGGGGAACAGAAAGAAACTTTACAGAACTAGCAGTTTTAGGAGTTGGTACTAAAAAACAACACATGTAAGCAGTTTGTAATTCATATTTATTCAATATAAAGAATTTGATAATAATCCATTTGTTTTTCTTTGATATTAAAAGCAATTTATTTCTTAATGGAATACAAACATTCTGTATAAAAGTGTAATGCAATTAAAATCAATTTTAGTTTGTATATAGTTAAGATTACTAATAATGACAACTCATAACAAAATAGAATCAGACAGAAATTTTGAATTGGAAGTACCTTTAAACGTCATGGAATCTAATTCCCTTATTTTGAAAAGTGATGTCATATACACAGAGATTGGTAAGTGACTTAGTTATATAGCTGAAAAGCAATTGGTATAAAAATTACCTAGGTCTTCTAGTAGTAGAACATAGGCGTGATGAAGCAGCAGGCAATTTGTCTTTGAATTCTACATCTTCTACCTGCTAACTCAAATTATCTTGGGCAAATGGCTCTACCTTCCTCTGTATCAGTTGTTTCACAGCAAAAATGGTGATAATTAGACTAGATAATCTGTAAGATAAATTCTATCTCTTTATTTGTGATTCTCATAATTTGTAGGCCAATATTTTTTTTAAAAATCTCTTATTGCTGCTCTATCATGTTCTTGCACAATGATATATATTGGTTTTTAATGATTTGGGATGGAATTTAAAATTCCTTATTAATATAACATAAATCATATAAGTTGGAGGATATTTTCCCCAAAATTTCCAAATTAAAAAGAAATTCAGTCTAAACAGAGAGGGTCCATAGACTCTTCCTTTTTATGAAATAATATTTAATACACTCATCTCCAGAGCTCTATAGGGACTTTTTAATGATGTTTACATGTTCACAGTGTCTTGAAAGATGCTGGTCTATCCAATCATAAAAAAGGGTGGGGAGAGTGAATAAACAAAACATATTTCTGAGATTAAGGCAAGCAATTGCATAGGAAATGCTTGTTATTCTTTCTAGCTCTAAATCTATCATCATATACCTTGGATTACTACAAATATATGATGAGCTGATTCTAGAATTTAATAAAAAGGAGATGAATTTGAGAAATCTCAAAGTACTTCTTTTTTCTGATTCCAAGTTATTGTTGTCTCAAAATCCCATCTTTTGCCAGTAATCAAAGAGACATTTTCTTTTCCTAGAAAGAATGTCTCTCTACTTCTTAGATTTTATGTGGGGGATTAGGAGGATGAGGATGCAGAGGAAGAGAAGATTCATATGAGTACAACAAATATAATGAGAAGGAATAAGGAGTGTGGTTAAGTGGAATCAGGGATGGAAATGGAGACAGGGATATGATCTTGAATCCTGTCTGCTATTTACCACTTGCAAGATACTGAACATATCACTCATTCTGCATATCACATTCCTACTATAAAATAGGTATAATGAATAAGTGACAAATAAGAGTCATTTGAGGGGTTTGCGAGAAGAGAGATGCTGTTCTTCTGGTTTCCAGCCTCAAGAGAGACTATTTATACATGGTTCCAAACTCTCTTCAATTTGCTGAATTGGAAGAGAGACTCCAGGAAGAAACTATCATATAGAGAATATCACACTTCAATCATGCCTTTATTACATGAAATTGAAGACTGAGGGGAATTTCTTCTCAGATGAATACTGAGGCTCTCTCTTTTGGTTGAGATGATTTATCTTGCCCTTAATGGGAGAATTAATTGTATATTGTTTGGTATATTTTCCTCTCTACAGTTTCTCTGATTGCTGTTTTGTTATCAACTTGGATAAAGAAGTTTACTTATTATTTGCAACACATTTTCATTGTGGAACTGGCATTTTAAGGGAAAGGAATCAAAGCTTGAGTATATAGGCTGAGGAACTCCTTCCCTGTTAAAGGATAGTAATCAGGAGTAAAGCTTGGATCTATTTTTTTCTTTAGACTAACAATATTTAAGAAAGGATTCTGGGAAGATGGCAGAGTAGATCAGAAAATTCCAAGCTCTCAAGATTTTCCCCCACAAAAGAGTTAAAATAGCACCTTAGGGTGAACAAAGTATGGATGGAGACAAAGAAGAATAGGGGCACAACTGGGATCCTTCTGGCACAATTTGAGAGGATCTCAAGAAAAATTCTAGGAGGAGGTTTGCATCCACGAAGAATACACACATCCAGGCTAGGTCCCATTTCAACAACAAGCTTGCAGTTAAACACCAAGTGGCAAGTCCTGGGGTTAGTTGGTTCAAGAGGCTGCCTTGGCCCCAGCCACAGGAACTTTTCACCCCAGAGGAGTTGGGCATTTGAGCCCAGGAAGATTGAGTGAGCCTATGCTGACAAGGATCACCAGACCCAGCTGTGCTCCTAGGCTTCAGCAGTGGGGGTGAGAAGGAACCACCACAGGCCCAGTGAGTGCAGAAGCAGTGGGCCAGAAAACCCCAGGCTATGGGTACTTACAGGAGGTTGGAGATTTGGCTTTGGATCCAGGCTAGAAAGGAAAACTGAAGATCTAGGGCAAGAGGCACCATTTCCCATACTTCAGGGGTAGCACTGATTACAAAAATCAAGCTACTTCCACAAAAAAATGCACAGGCAAAGGAGAAAGAATCGAACCATAGAAACCTATTATGGGAGTAGAGATGACTGGGGTTCATCTTCAGAGGAGGATATTGAAGCAAAGAAGCACCCAAAGAGTAATGTTATATGGTCACCTGCCCAAAAAGAATTTATAGATCTTAAAAAAGTCTTTAAAAATCAAATGACAGGGATGGAGGAAAAGCTATAAATGAATGAATGAATGAATAAAAATAATCCGAGAAAAACAAGAAGATTATGAAAGGAAAGTTAACTAATTAGAAAAGGAGATCCAGAATCTCAAGGAGTAAAATGACACCTTGAAAATTAGAATTGGGCAAAGGTAAGCCAGTGGAATTGTAAGAGGTCAAGAAATAATTAAACAAAACATGAATAATGAAAAAATAGAATAGAAAATGAAACATAAGAAAAACAACAGATTTGGAGAATAGATCAAGAAGAGTAAAATATAAAAATAATTGGACTAACTCAAAGTTATCATGAAAAAAGAATCTTGATACAATAATACAAGAAATAATTAAAGAAAATTGTCCTGAAACATTAGAACAAGGTGGGGAAGTAGAAATAGAAAAAAAAATCCATTGATCACCACTTAAAAGAGATCCTATGAGGAAAACTCATAGGAATATAGTAGTCAAATTCCAAAACACCCAGCTCAAGGATAAAATATTAAAAGAATCAAGATTAACACAATTTGAATATGAGGGTATCACAATCAGAATTACACGAGACTTAGCAGCAGAGACATTAAAGGAACATAGGTCTTGGAACACGATATACTGAAGAGCAAAAGATCCGGGGCTCTGGCCAAAGATATCATACTCTGCAAAGTATTATTTTGAATGAAAAGAATGGACATTTGATAAACTTTCAGATTTTCAAGACTTTGTAAAAAAAAATCCTCAATTTACTAGAAGATTCGACATACAAGAACCAAGAGAAACATAAGGTATATACCAAAGACTAATTATAGTGGATTCATGAGGACAGACTGTTTACCTTTTATATAATGTAAAATGTATGTCTAAGACTTTTATTAATAGCTGGCAAGCTCCTAAGAAAGATTGAGATAAACCTGACTATGATATGACTTTTAAAATGTAAAACCATTTAGGAACAGTTAAAAAGAGTAACTTTTATACAAATGAGGTACAAGAGGAAGAAAGGATACAGAGGAATTAGATGGGGGAGGAAGGCTGGTAATTCTGGTAACCTACTTTCATCAGGAATGGGTTTAAGAGGGAACAATACATATATATTTAGAAGAGTATAAAAGTCTTCTAAATTTAGAAGAAATAAAATGGTAGGGGCATAGAGAAGGAGGAGAGGACCAAGGAGGGACCTTTAGAGGGCAGAATGAGGGAATAGGCAAAAGGTGGCTATAGAAGGGTGTTTAGATTAATGGGAATGGGAGGATAGGGGAAGGATCCTTGGAGGGGGGAAGGCAAGTAATAGGAGGGCAAGGTGGGGATAGAAGTAAAGTGGAGGAGGCAGGAGGGATAGGAAACGAGATATGTAGAAACATAAAAACGAAGATCAAGAGTACCATATGTTTGGGAAAGTATATGTCTATATGCAGTATGAGGGTCAAAGCAAGCATAAACCTTCTGCTCAGTACAGATGGGAAAATTATAATGGAGGAAAAGGCATGCATACTCAAACTATATTTGTTTTCATTTTCTTTGATTTTTGGAATAGAGACAAAAAAGGAGGAAAAATGAATTTGATCCCTAAGATAGTGACAAAATAAGATAATACAAATAGTGACAAAATACAATGCCCAATGCTAACAGAGGTGACTTAAAACAGGAGTTTTGTAAGTTCAAGAGGGGCAACTAAGTAGATAGATGGAACTGCAGATCACCAGTTGTTAGCTACTTTTATGCCACTGTCATTGAAACAATTGGAAGTCTTGGGGCATATAGCCATCAAAGGGGAACCACAGGTACAGGGTGGTAGCATCTTCCTGGAAAAACCACAGGACGATTTTAAGATACCTTTAACCAACAGAATGGGGCCACTGGCCAGGTCCCAAGCCAGGGTCACCTATAGAACAGTAAAAAGAAGGCAGAGACAGAACAATGGTAGAACATTAGACTTCCACAAACTAAAGAATTCAAAGTTGTGATTCTTGATTCATTGTCAATGATGTCTTTATTTTTAATTATTTATTTATTCATTTTAGACTCAAACATGAGAAATCAAATACAGAATAGAGAAAAAGATAAAGAAACATAAACCTAAATATTGAAACAAATGCAAAGTAAGAAAATAAAAAAGCATTTCATGTGCACAGAACATACGAGAGCACTCAAAATATATAGTAATAAATTTTCTTTTCAAGAAAGCCTGTGCGATAAATGCTACATGTTGTGTTAAGAGTTGTCTACCTTTTCTTTGCTTCCTTCTAAGTTTTCTTTTCTTCTCTGCTGTGCACTTTTTACTTTATTCTTTTCTTTCCCCCTTCCTCCCTGAAATGGAAATTGAGAATTCCCCTTTAAATTAATAAGATCACTCAAATAAATAGGTTCAGTTCAAATCCCGGCTATGACCGCTCCATAACCCCTGAGTGTTCTTGGCTTAGCATTCCAGGAACTAGCCATTCCTAGGTCATGTCGACCTGGAGGGTTGGCTCCCCTCCTTGTGCAACGTGATGTTGTTAAAAACACATACCAAGCCTCAGGCGGATGGAACGTGATTGGACCAGATGTGTATTGAACCAGATGTGTAGTGGATGTGAATAGCGCACGTGCCAAAAACCTTCTTGGCCCTAAGCCTTCTTTGTTTAGAACAGTATAAAGACCTGCGTCCGGTAATTCCGCTTGGCCTCACCCGCGGAAAGGACGCTTTGCCTGGGAAAACTCTTTACACAATGCAAGCTGCGTAGGCTGTAACGGGGCTCCCAGCCATTGATTGATTCCGGAGGTTCCCTTGGATTGGTGATGTATTCTCTTCCTTTACCGATTATCTTGATTGGTATTGTATTATTGATTATTCTTATCATTATATGCTTCTTATGCAAATCTAAGCTACCTGTGCCTTGCTTTTTCTAAATAAATTTCTATTTTTTCTATTTTTTCTGGTGTGTTAAAGAGTGTCATTTATAGGAGTGGATCCAAACCTCATTAAATCATATTAATACACTCCCCCTGCCACAGAAAGCTACAATTAAGTGCAGATGTGTTTATGTATAAATATATTCATACTCATATACATACATATACACACATATATGCATATATATGTACACACATAGATAGACATATACTTTCCCTAACAAATTCTACTCCTGATCTTTACTTTTATGTTTGTATATATCTCTTCTTTTCTATCCTACCTGACTCTTCTACTTTACTTTTCCCTGCTACCTTGCCCTCCTATTACTTAGCCTATTGCCCCTCCAAGGATCCCTCCCCTATCCTCTCATTCCCATGAATCTAAACGACCTTCTATAATCCCCATTAGCCTGTTCCCTTACTCTTCCCTCTAAAGATCCCTCCCTTATCTTCCCAAGGATCTCTCCCTTATACTCCCATTCCCATTGCTCTAAAATCCATTCTATACCCCACTTTAACCTATTCCCTTACCCTCCCCTCTACAGATCCCTGTCTTGTCCTCTAGCCCCTCCATATCCCCTAATTATTTTTTCTTTTGATTTTAGAAGACTTTTATACTCTTCTAGATAGATACATATTGTTCCCTCTTAAATCCATTCCCAATGAAAGAAGGTTACCAGAACTACTAGCCCTCCTCCTCCATCTGATTCCTCTGCTTTCATTCTTCCTCTTGCATCTCATTTGTATAAAATAATTACTCTTTTTAGCTCTTCCTAAATGGTTTTACTTTTTAAAGTCATATCATAATCATGTCTATCCCAATCTTTCTTACAAACTACCCAATTACTAATTGACAATCTTAGACATGTTTTACATTTTACATATGTGAAAGGTAAACAGTATGTCCTTATTGAATCTCTTATAAACTGTTTTTGATATGTACCTTATATTTCTCTTGGCTCCTATATGTCAAATCTTCTATTAAGTTCAGGTTTTTTTTTAAACAAAGCCCTGAAAATCTGACAGTTAATCAAATGTCCATTTTTAATTTCTGCTCAGAATTATGCTTAACTTTGCTGGGTATATTTTTGGCTGGAACCCTGGTTCTTTTGCTCTCTGATATATAGTGTTCCATGACCTGCAGTCCTTTAGAGTCTCCACTGCTAGGTCTTGTGTGATTTTAGTTGTGGCATCATATTTAAGTTTTTTTTTCTTGTTGCTCTTAATATTTTATCCTCAAGGTGGGCATTTTGAAATTTGACTATAATATTTCTATGAGTTTTCCTCAAAGGATCTTTTTCAAGTAGCAATCAATTAATTTTTTTTTTCTGCTTCTGCTTTCCTACCTTGTTCAAATGTTTCCAGACACTTTTCTTTAATTATTTCTTGTATTATTGTATCAAGATTCTTTTTTTGACTATAGCTTTTAGGAAGTCCAGTTATTCTTATGTTTTCTCATCTTGATCTGTTCTCCAGATTAGTTGTTTTTTTTTATAAGATGTTACACTTTCTCTTCTATTTTTTTCATTCTTTATACTTTGTTTTATTATTTCTTGATCTCTTATAAATTCTCTGGCTTCCCCTTTACTAATTCTAATTTTCAAGGTGTCATTTTCTTCCTTAAGATACTGGATTTTCCTTTCTAATTGGTTTGACTTTCTTTTCACAGTTTTCTTGGATAGTTCTAATTTTTTTGTTTGTTTTTCCTTACTCTCTCTCATTTGATTTTTAAAGTCCTTTTCTAAGTTCTTCTATAAATCCTTTTTCAGGCAGGTGACCATTTGGTGTTACTCTTTGGGGTAGAAGAAGGTTTCTTTTCTTCAATATCCTCCTCTGAAGATGAACCCCAGTCTTTTCTATTTCCATAATAACTGTCTACTGTTGGATTCTTTATCCTTTGCCTGTGTGTTTCTTTTTTTGTAGTAATAACTTAATTTTTGTAATCACTTCTAGTCCTGGGTTATGGGATATAGTGCCTTTGGCCCCAGATCTTCAGTTTTCCTCTCTAGCCTGGAACCAGAGCCAAACTTCCATCACCTTATAAGTGCCCACAGCCAGAGGCATTCCATCCCTCTGCTTCTGCACTCACCTGGCATGTGCTGGTTCCTTCTCATCACATAGCTGGGTCTGGCATTCCTTTTCAGCAGAGGTTCCCTCAATGACCCCCAACTCCCCTTGGTATTCTGTGGGTAAAAGTTCCTTTGGCTGGGACTAAGGCAGCCTCCCAACCTAGCTAACCCCAGAGATTGCTGCTTGTTGTTTAAGCAACTTGCCTCTGCTTTTTTTATAGGTCCTCTAGCCTGGAGGTGTTTACTCTTCACAGGGACAAAACCTCATCCTAAAATTTTTCTTCTGATCTTGGATTGTGCTAGGAGGACCCCTGTTGTGGCCCTATTCTTTTTTATTTTTACTCACCTTTTGTTCACCCTGAGGTGATATTTTATCTCTTTTGTGGGGGGAAATCTTGAGAGCTTGGAATTTTCTGACCTACTCTGCCATCTTCTCAGAATCCTCTCCAATGGGAATCAAAGCTAGTATTTATATAGTGCTTTATAGTTTGCAAAATGCTTTATATAATTGTAATGGGGGTCTTTGGAGCATGCCCAGTTCCTAATATGGAAGTGTCCTGAGGGGACTTGCCTGGAAATTATCAGATCTCCTGAGGTGGAAGCATTCTGTGTCCCCTTATCATTTGGGTGAATGTAGTCTCTTTTAACTGGCTGCATAACTGGGACATGGAGTGTCTTTAAAACTGTCAAGACAAGGATGATATTTCTCATTTTCTGCCTTTATTTCTGCCTCCCTTTCTGGGTCGTGATCTTTCCTGTGGCACCCAGAAGGTGAAGATCAAAATTTTCCCGTAGTGGGGGGTCACCATGAACTGAACTAGTGAGAAAGGGAGGTCTTCCTTCTCTTGGTCCCTCTTTTTCCAGGGCTATTTCTGTTCCTCTCTTGTATCATTCATTTGCCTTCAGTTTCAGGGGCATACAGTGATCTCCAACAGATCTAGAAGTTTATTTCATAGTAACATTGGAGCCAAGACTGGATATGAGATGAGTGTAGCCAGACCAATCAGCAGGAAGGCATAGAAAAACCTGAGATTTGAACACAGAAGAACTTTGGAATTGGAATTGAGACTGTGATTTAAAGGAGCTGAGTTTAGTTGTGATCATAAAACTCTTCCAGAGGTAGTGGTGAAAGCTGTGAATTATGCCTCCTACATGTTGGGGGAAGTATCTTTGAATATATTCTTTGATATATCTTTGAGTAAATATTTCATAGTAAAAGCCAAGCCAAATGTCAGTGGCTAAATGGAACTGAGATGCAGGGGAGCTGCTTCTTACAGTTGGAAGAAATACTACTAGTCAAGGTTTGAATCAATGGTAGAGAGCCTAGGTACACAAATTTCTATGAGTACTGGTGAGTTTTGGGTGAAATGTAACACTATTATTTTTGTTGTTACATAAGTATCTTTATCTGATCCTCACCACAACCCTAACAGTTAGGTGCTATTATTACCCCCAATTTTATAGATGAAACTGAGACTTAAGTTAAGTGACTTGTTCATGGTCACATAATAAGTAGCTGAAGCAGAATTCAAATTCAGGTCTTCCTAATTCCAACTTCAACACTCTATTCACCATATCAAATGGTTGAATTGGAAGAACTTGAGAAACATAAATCTTTTGACTTTCAGAAATTAGAAAAAGAATTTTCAAATTATAGGCTAATGAGTTTGATTCTGATTCCTAACAAATTTCTTGGGTATATCACCTGATAGGTAATGTGCAACAACAGAAAGAGTCCTGGACCTGGAGTCTGAAGATGGGTCCAAATACTCACTCTGTTGCTCACAGTCTACGTGACTTTACAAAGTCTCTGTGACTTTGATTTTTCTGGGTCTCAATTTTCTATGAAATGATTATTTTGGATTATATTGGACCACATGAACTGATACTCCTTCTGGTTTTAAATATATGATATTATGATCCTATAAAAGGTTTGGTTCTCAGATATCTTAAAAAAAGGAGAGGGTGTTCAGAAAAAAAGCCAATATAGCTTCACAAATTCATGCCGGATTATACCCACTATATTCCCTAAATAATTAAACTGGTAATCAGTAGAATCATAGTTAATTGACCTACAGCTTTTTAAAGAATTTCTTAGAAAAGATAGACATGGGATTACCAATAAGAAAGTTAAGCAGATTCAAAAAAATTTGTTAATGGCTAGTCGTAACCAGTAACCATTAATAATTCTATGGCAACATAATATTAGTTGTCTAATGAGTTGACTCTATCGTGGATTTATGACTTGGTTCTATGCTATTTATATTTTTTGTCAATGGTATATACATTAAGAACTAATTGCTATGCTTAGTTGATCTGTAAATGATACAAATCTAGGAAGATAGCTATACCTCAGATACTCGAGGAGAGATTCAGGATGTGCGTGCCTGCGTGCGTGCGTATGTGTGTGTGTGTGTAATTGCATAAGCTAGAATCCTGGGTAGATTTAAATGAGAAAAAATAAATTCCGATAAGAATAAAGTTTTGCACTACATAAGAGTAAAAAAAAAATAAACCTCACAAATATAAGATGAGAGCAGCATGACTGGACAGCTATTCAGTTTTTGGGGCGGGGGCAGGGAGTATGACATAGAAGTTTTAATATACTTCCCGTAGTTAGTCATGTTGTATACTAGCCAAAAACAAAACAAAACAAAACAAAAACAAAGACAAAACCCTAATTTTAAGGGAGGTAATAATCTTTTTTAGTTCTATTTCCTTGAATACCTTTTTTGATTCATTCTCCCCAAAATAATTCCTTATATGGCATACTCAAGTCATAATCTATCCTTTGCTTTAAAACTATCAAAATTGTAATTCACAAATTTCTTCAGATATTTTTACAGATGAACTGCTACTCCACATTCCATGTTCCTCCAGCTTGTTATTGTGAAGTTGATTCATGTGTGTGTGTGACATAACATGTGTATAGATACACTAACAGACAGACACATACATATTTGTATATAACCTGTAAAATATACATAACTTGAGATATGGCAGCCCTTTGAGTGTTTCAAACTCCATGCCACAATGAGGGATCAGCTAACATCAAAATTTAGTGGATTAACTGTCACATCCAACTAAGGAAATCTTTTAGTAGCTCTCATGTTAAAAAAATAGGCTCACTGGTGCACTTTAGATAGAAACTCTAAAAAAGTATTTAAACATCTTGAAGTTCATTCATTTACTGTGATAGACTTAATTGTTCAGAGTGTCACAGTCTGAGATCAAATTGTTATATGCCCATTCAATATTCATCTCATCTTTCTTGAATAACTACTACTCATTTTGCTCAATTTAGCCCTTGGTAGGGTGGCAAAAAAGCATAATACATCGTCCCTGAAATCTAGTGAGTAAACAAAACGCATAAAAGTGTTATGATGTAGTTCATGATTAAGTGCTAAGTAGTATACACAAATTCTTTATGAATTTCTAAGAAGAGATCATTCTGAGATATTTTCACCAAGAAAATTCTTCATTCAAATTTACTTCTTTATTGAAGAAGTAAGACTTGAGAAGGGTCTTGAATAATGGATATAATTTCAATAGAAAAAGAAGAAGGTATTCAAAGTGAAGAAATTGAACAAAGGTGATAAAGAGGGAAAAGTCTATTGAGCTTGTCCAATGTTAAATACTAAAATTTAAATTTAAATTAAATCTCCTATCTATGCACTTTATGACATTGAAATTGTGCATATTGACTTATCA
>CM053622.1:116814136-116833116 GCA_028646595.1 Phalanger gymnotis
AGCAGGGTATGACTGCTTGTAGACTAAAGAGTTCTATGTTCCATGCTTGGGCAGATGCGCTGTCTCACCAGCACTCCTCCTTCCCCAAGAACCCCCTACCTGGACTGGGCTTAGATCTTCAGCAGGCTCTTCACTCCTGCTCTGATCAGCCACTTAATTCCTCCCACCAGGTGGGCCTGGGGCCAGAAGCTACTGCAGCTGTAGTTCTAAAGCTGCCCCACCTCCGCTGCCCCAGGGGCAGTGGCCGAACCGCAAACTCAGCTTTTCTCACTAACCTTCTCTGATGTCTTTGCTGTTTGTGGGTTGAGAGGTCTGGTAAATGCCACAGCTCAGTAATTCAGGAGGCTAGGGCACTCTCCGCTCGGCTCCTGGTCTGGTCGGTCCCCGCCGCACATGCTGGGCTCTGCTCCTTGCAGCTCCGCTCCCCTCAGCTCCCAACTCCGTGTGAGATAGATCTTACCCAGAGACCATCCAGGCTGTCCTGGGCTGGAGCCCTGCTTCCCTCTGCCGTTTTGTGGTTTCTACATTTCTAGAATTGGTTCAGAGCCATTTTTTTTATAGGTTTTTGGAGGGACTTGGTGGGGAGCTCACGCCAGTCTCTGCTTTCCAGCCGCCATCTTGGCTCTGCTTTCCCCCCCCCAATTAGTCTTATTGTAAAAGAAAACATAGACACCCAAAAGGAAGAAAAAAAAAGAATTTTTTTACAGTATGTTTAAAACTGCATTCAGACAGTTCTTTCTCTGAAGGTGGATAGCATTTTTCATAATTAGTTCTTTGGAATTGTGTTAGATCATTGATATGTTTTGTTGATATGTTGTATTATTGATATGTTGAAGATTAGGGGTGTTCAATTCAAGCCTTCTTTCAGGCAAAGAAAAAAAACAAAGTTTATTAAAGATTCACCATAATGGGTAGACTCTTAGAGAGCCTGAGCATTTGTGATGCTAATGCCAGTGGGCCAGATTGAATCTAAGCTGAGCTAGACTGAATCTGAGCACGTTCATAGAGGCAAGATGGATTTTATATACAGAAAGACTGTGGGAGGGATTTGAGGGTGATTCTGGGGTGATTGGGAAGAGGTGTTTAAGTAAGGTCTTGAGGAGGAGTATTAAAAGCATTTTGATGGGACAGGGGTGACTAGAGGTCATTCCAGGAATGGGATTAAGTATGGGAAATAGACAGAAGGCAATCTGGAGGTAGTCTGGCAATGGAGGGCTAGGCTAGTTTAAGGGGAAAGGATTTGGGTATAAGTATATTGATAGGATCAATGGTGGGAAGTAGAGAATGGAGGGCTAGGCTAGGTTAAGAATAACAGAGATTAATGAAAAGCTTATGGCCTCAGGCAAAAGCTTCATCAAGTGGGAAGATTCAAGGAGAGTTCAAGGGGGTTCCCAGATTCTACACCCCATAAGTATTGCTGAGAATAGCTAAGTCATTAACATTTGATCATACTTAAAATATTGCTTACAGTTGTGCAATGTTCTCGTGACTCTGCTCACTTCACTTTCAATCAGTAATGTAATTTTTCCAAGGTTTTTTTTTTCTAAAAGCATCCTATTTGTCTATTCTTATAGCACAATAGTAATCATTACAATTTTTTTTTAGCACCATTCATTCACATATTTCCTATTGATAGGCAACCCCTCAAATCTCTGATATTTTGCCATCCCAAAGAGCTGCTATAAATATTTTTGTACATATAGGACCTTTTCTTTTTTTTATCTTTTTGGGATACAGAGGTAATAGTGGTATTGCTGGAGCAAAAGATAGGTACAGTTTTATAGCCTTTGGGGCACATTTCCAAATTGTTTTCCAGAATGGATAGATCAGTTTACATTTCTACCAACAGTTGCATTAGTGTCTCAATTTCCCCAAATGCCCTCCAGCATTTGTCACTTTTTCCTTTCTGTCATATTAGCCAAAATTATAGGTGTGGAATGGACAGTTGTTTTCCTTTGCATTTTTTTAATCAGTAATGATTTAGAGCCATTTTTTTCATATGACTATAGATAGCTTTGATTTCTTCTGAAAACTGTCTGTTTCCATCATTTTTTACCATTTATTAATTGGGGAATGGTGCTTATTTTTATACATTTGATTCAGTTCTTTATATATTTGAGAAAAAAGGCCTTTATCAGAGAAACTTACTATGAACATTTTCTATTATCCTTCTAATTTTAATTGTACTAATTTAGTTTGAGCAAAACCTTTTAAATTTAATGTAATCAAAGTTATCCACATTACACCTACCAATGCTTTCTATCTTTCTATCTTTACCATAAATCTGCTTATAGTATTACCCTTTTTTAAAAAATCATGTACCCATTTGTAAGTTATTTTCTTATACTGTGTACAATATTGGTCCATACCTAATTTATGCTACATTCGTTTTCTAGTTTTCGCAGTAATTTTTGTCAAATAGTAAGTTCTTGCCCTCAAAACTTGTATCAAATGCTAGATTACTGTGGTCATTTACTACTGTGTATTGGGTACCTAATCTAATCCATTGATCCACCATTCTACTTCTCAGCCAATTTCAGACGGTTTTAATGATGACATTTTTGTAACACAGTTTGTAATCTGGTCCAGGTAAGCCATCTTCACCTTCTTTTTACTGATTCCTTTAAAATTCTTGAGCTTTTGTTCTTTCAAATGAGCTTTGCTATTATTTTTTTTTTCCATCTTAGTTTTTGGTGTTTTGATTGGTATGGCTTTGAATAAGTAAGTTAATTTAGATAGAATTGTCATCATTATTATATTGGCTTGGCCTACCCATAAGCAATTGTTATCTTTTCCAGTTCTCTAGATACCACTTTGTTTTTGCGAAAAGTGTTTTGTAATTGTATTCATGTAATGCCTAGGTTTGTCTTCGCAGGTAGTCCCAAGTATTTTATACTGCCTGCAATTATTTTAAATGAAATTTCTTTTTATATCTATTCATGCTGGACTTTGTTAGTAGTATATTGAAATGCTAATGATTGTTTATTTTATGTTCTGCAACTTGGCTACAGTTAACTATTTCAACTACTTTTTAGTTGATTCCCTAAGATACCTCAAGTGTACCCTCACATTATTTGCAAAGAGTAATAATTTTGTTTCTTCTTTGCGTATTCTAATTCCTTCAATTTCTTTTTCTACTCATTGTGATACCTAGCATTTCTAATACTGTATTGAATAATAGTCATGATAATTGACATCTTTGATTCACTCCGATATTGTTGGGACAGCTTCTACCTTATCTCTATTAAAGATAATACTTGCTGATGGCTTTATATAGATGCTACTTATATTTTAAGGAAAGTTCTATTTATTCCTATTCAGTATTTTAAATAGGAATGGATGTTGTATTTTGTCAAAATTTTTCTATCTATTGAGATAATTATATAATTTTTATTGTTTTTGTTATTGATATGGTCAATTATGCTAATGGTTTCTTGTAATATTGAACTAACCTGATATTCCTGGCATAAATCCCATCTTGTCATACTTTATGATCTTTGTGATGTATTGCTGTAATCTCTTGTTGTATTTATTTAAATTTTTGGCACTGATATTCATTAGGGAAATTGTTCTACAATTTTGTTCCTCTATTTTTGATATTCATATTTTAGATATCAACACTGTTTTTGTACTGTAAACAGAATTTGGTAGAATTCCCTCTTTGCTGAGTTTCTCAAATAGTTCATATAGTATTGGAATTAATTCTTCTTCAAATGTTTGGTAGAATTCATTTGTGAATCCACAAAGTCCTGGGGATTTTTTTCTTAAGTTGCTCATTAATGGATTGTTTAATTTATTTTTTCTAAGATTTATTTAATTATTTTTGCCCCTTCTGTTAATCTGGGCAATTTATGTTTTTGTAAATATACATCCATTTCACTTAGATTATATTTATTGTCATATAATCAGGCAACATAGTTTCTAATGATTGCTTTAATTTCATCTTCATTGGTGGTGAATTCAGCCTTTTCCTTTTGATACAGGTAATTTTGTTTTCTTCACTTTAAAATCAAATTAACATTTTTTCCCATTTTACTGTTATTCCACCATAAAACCAGCTCTCTGTTTTATTCATTAGTTTAATGGTTTTCTTACTTTCAAGTTTATTAATCTTGCCTTTGATTTTCAGGATTTTGAATTTTGTGTTTAATTGGATATTTTTACTAATTTCTTTTTCTATTTTTTTAAGTTGCCTGCAAAATCCATTGATCCACTCTTTCTCTATTTTATTGATTCAAGCTTTTAGAGATGTAAACTTTCCCTTAAGTGTTGCTTTGTTTGCATCACATAATTTTTTTTCTTCATTGTCTTTGATGAAGTTATTGATTATTTCTATGATTTGTTCTTTGATCAACTTATTCTTTAGGATTAGGCTATTTAATTTCCTAGAAATTTTACTCTACTTGTTCATAGCCTTTCAATTAATGCAATTTTTATTGCATTATGATATGAAAAGAATGTATTTAACACTTTTGCTTTTCTGCATTTGGTTGTGGAGTTTTTAAGCTCTCACACAAGGCCAATTTTTGTGTAGGTGCCATGAACCACTGAGAACAGTTATAATTCATTCGATTCCCATTTAATTTTCTCAGGAGGTCTAATATATCTAACTTTTCTAAAATTCTCTTTATTTCTTTAACTTCTTTTTTGGTTATTCTTTTGGTTAGACTTATCTAGTTCTAAGAGTGGAAAGTTGAGGTCCTCCAGTAGTATAGTTTTACTATCTATTTCCTCCTATAACCCATTTAACTTTTCATTTAAAAGTTTGGATGCCATTCCATTTGGTGCATATATGTTTAATACTGATATAACTTCATCATCTGTGGTACCTTTTATCAAAATGTAGTTTCCCTACTTATATCTTTTCTGAGATCATGATTGCAACTCTTGCCATTTTTACTTCAGCAGAAGCATAATGAAATTTGTTCCACTCCTTATCTTTACTCTGCTTCTGTATCTCTGCTTCAAATGTGTTTCTTGTAAACAATGTATTGTAGAATTGAGGTTATTAATCAACTTTGCTGTCTGTTGTCTTTTTATGGGTGAGTTCATCCAATTAATATTTACGGTTATGATAACTAACTGTGTATTTCCCTCCATCCTGCTTTTTTTCCCGTTGTTTATCCTTTTCTCTCTCTCATTTCACCCTGTGCTTCCTCAAAAGTGTTTTGCATTTGATCATCACCTCTCCCTATAGCGTCTCTCTTTCATCAGCTTTCCTCCCATTTTGTTATAAACCTTAACCCTTTTTCCTTACATTATAAAATAGATTTTTATACTCAACCAAATTTTTTATGTTTTTCCTTCTTTGAGCCCATTTTGATGAGAGTGAAGTTCTAGCATTGCCTGCCCTACCCTAATTTCCTCTCTTTTGTAAAAGTTATTTTGTACCTCTTATATGTAAAAAAAAAATTCCCATTCCGCTTCCCACCCACCCCACCCCCGCACTTCTCCTAGTGCATTTCTTTTTTCTCACCCCTTAATTTTGCTTTTTTGGATATCTTCCCATCATAGTCAACACAACCCATGCCTTCTTTCTATGCACAGTCCTTCTAACTGCCTTAATAATAATAAAGTTCTTAGTAAGAAGGTAGGAATGTAAGCATGTTATATTTATTGAAAACCTTATGCTTTCTCTTTCCTTTTTTTTATTCTCCTCTTGCATTTCAAAATCAAATTTTCTCTTCAGCTCTGGTCTTTTTACTATTAATTTTTAAAAGTCCTCTATTTCATTAAATATACATTTTTTTCCCCTCAAGGACTATACTCATTTTTCTGGGTAAGTGATTCTTGCTTGTAATCCTAGTTCTTTTGCCCTCTGTAATATCATATTCCAAGTCCTTTGATCATTTAAGGTAGAAGCTGCTAAATCTTGTGTTATCCTAACTGTGAATCCTCAAAATTCAAATTGTTTCTTTTTTGACTGCTTATAGTATTTTCTCCTTGAGCTGGGAGATCTGAATTTGGCTATAATATTCCTAAGAGTTTTCATTTTGGGATTTAGTTCAGGAGGTGAAAGGTGGATTTTTTTTTCCAATTTTCTATTTTAGTTCTTGGTTCTAGAATATCAGGGCAGTTTTCCTTGATAATTTGGTAAAAGATGATATCAAAGCTCCTTTTCTTTTTATTATAGCTATCTGATATTCCTATGATTCTTAATTTACCTCTCTTTGATCTATTTTTTTAGTTATTTTTCCAGTGAGATATTTCACATTTTCTTTTTGTTTATTTATTTGTTTGTTTGTTTCTTCATTCATTCATTCATTTATTTTTCTTGATGTCTAATGGAGTCATTAGCTTTCACTTACCCAATTCTAATTTTTAAGAAATTATTTACTTCAGTGAGCTTTTGTACCTACTTTTCCATTTGGCTGATTCTACTTTTTAAGGAGTTCTTCAGTGAATTATTGTACCTCATTTTCCATGTGGCCAACTCTGCTTTTTTAATGACTTCTTCTATTTAATGAATTTTTGTACATCCTTTTCTGTTTGTCCAATTTTTCTTTTTAAGGAATTCTCTTTAGTGATTTTTTTTGACCATTTAGCTTATTCTGTTATTTTTTGTTTGTTTTTTGTGTTTTGGAGGGGAAAGGCAGGGCAATTGGGGTTAAGTGACTTGCCCAAGGTCACACAGCTAGTAAGTGTGTCAAGTGTCTGAGGCTGAATTTGAACTCAAGTCCTCCTGACTCCAGGGCTGGTGCTCTACTCACTGAGCCATCTAGCAGCCCCTGCCTATTTGGTTTTTAAGATTTTTTTTATTCAGTATTTTTTTTCTTCCTTTTACCAAGCTGTTGACCCTTTTTTTTTCCCATGATTTTCTTGTATCACTCATTTGTTTTCCTATTTTTCCCTCTATTTCTCTTATTTTATTTAAAAAAAATTCTTTTGAGTTCTTTTATGTCCTGAGACCAATTCACATTTTTCTTTGAGGCTTTGCATGTAGTTGTTTTTATTTCATGGTCTCATTCTGAGTTTGTGTTTTAATCTTCCCTGTCAACATGATTTTCTGATATCATGATTTGTTTATTTTACAAACTATTTCTTAACCTTTAACTTTATGTTAAATTTAGGCTCCATCCCCAGAATGGAGGGAACATTGCGCCAAGCTTCAGGTTTTTTGTGTTGCTTTTTTTAGATTAAATTCTGAGGGTGTGTTAGTTTTTAGTTCTTTCACGTCGGTATGATCTAAGGATTACTGCTTTCCTGGCCTACGCTCTGGTCTGTGAGAGATGACAAACACTCTTTCCCACCTTGGAATTGTGACCAGAGTCTTTGTTCCTGCTAGTGATCCTCTTTGCCCTGGAAATGTGTATAGGCAAATGCAACAGTGTCCTGCTCCCAGGGCCAGCAATGGGTCCCCTGAAATCTCCCTCCGATCAATTGTCCTACCTCCTTTACTGACTGAGGGCTTAGAGCTCCAGAAGTGGTGGCTGCCACTTCTGAGCAGTCATTTCCCAAGGCTTTCTGATAGCTTTCCATGACACAGTCTTTATTGATGGAGCCTCTCCTGGACTGCACTCTGCTCTCACCACAAAGAGAAAGTCCTTTACTGCTTACCTTCCAAATTTTCTTGACTGCAAAATCATTTCACTCTTTATCTTTTGTTGGTGATCCCACTACAGAATTTGTTTTGAGGTTTTATTTTAATGTTGTTTGGAGGAGAATTTGGGGAAACTCAAGTAATTTCCTGCTTTGCTCTGCCATCTTGGCTCTGTCTCTTGCTCTGTTCCCTTTTCTCATTTTTGAGCCACTGTTTCAAAGAAAGGAGTACCAGAAAGAAAAAAAAAATGTTCTAATTACAAAATGAGAGAATGAGAAATGGATGGGATTGGTGTGTGGAGCATCTATATCTTTTCATAAGGCTAGTGGATGGTAGATACATCTGTCTGACTCTCATGACCAAGTGAAAAGCATTATCCGATTATAAGGATATATATATATATATATATATATATATATATATGCATATATATGTATATATATATATATATATATATGTATGTATGTATATAACACTCTCACAGAGGCTCCTGAAATGTTTTTTCTGTTGTTGTTGTTGTTGTTGTTGAAGTGTGTGTGTGTGTGTGTGTGTGTGTGTGTGTGTGTGTGTGTGTGCATGCTCACATGTGTTTGCCAACAAGGAAGGTGCTGTACTAAAATGACACTGTAGGGTAAAAGTAATTATCTATTCAGTGTATAATATATGGCTCATCCATCCATCTATCCCTTACTCCCTCCAACTTTTAATTTAGCCATTCCTCTATCTATCCATAGATTTCTTCATTTAGCAAATATTTATTAAGGATTTATTGCTTTTGATTTATTATACTAGGCACCGAATGAGATTAAAGACAAATATGATGGGACTTTTGCTCTCAGACAGATTCTGGTCTAATAGGGGATATACAGCATGAAGATCTGTGTCCAACAGATTAAAATATAGATGCCTAAATGAACAGAAGTGCTATGAAATCAAATAAAGGAGATTCAAGGGGGCATCAGGGAAGGCTTTTGGGGAAAAGAATGTAGTTTTTTGGGGCCTTGAAATGTGGATACGATTTTAACAGGTGGAGAGAGTATCTTAGGTTTAGAGACAGAAAAGAGCCTAAGTCCAACCACCTCATTTTATGGATAAGAAAACTAAATCCCTGAGGGGACAGGTGATTTATACAGTTTAATATAGCTGATCGGTGTCTAGGGAAGGATTTGATGTCAGTTTTTCTTGAATCCAAGTCTAACACCAAAGTCACTGCACCATTTAGTTGACATGAGTCATCGTCAGTTGCATGAACAAATGTACTGAGATTGGAAAATATAAAGAACATTATTCAGACAAGCTCAAATTGTTTATCTGGCTAGAAAATAATGTAGGAGGGAGGCCTGAATATTACATAAATGATCAATCCCAAACTCTAAAAATAAGGCTTCTGCAGTGTTGATTAATGGTTAGAGAACTAGTTTGGGAGCCTTTCCAACATTGCCTTTGACACCTGCTAACTGTGCAATCATGGGCAAATCACTTAAACTCTCTGACTCATAGTTTTCTCATTTGTAAAAAAAAAAAAACAACTGAACTATAATACCTGCATTATTCACCAACCAGGGCTATTGAACACAAATAATATAATATAGGTAAATGAATTTTCAAACATAAATGTGCTAATTGTCAGTCTGATCATTGATGGCCTTTAATGCCAGTGTAACAACGAACAAAAATTATGCCCACCCATTGCAGGACAAATTAAGTGTGTGCATGTGTGTGTATTAAAAAAATGAGAAAAATCTGTCTCTGACAATAGGAAAAATGGTCTTTTAAAAATACTTGAAGTGCTATACTGATATCTTGGAAGGATAATTCTTTAGGTGGAAATATCAGGCATAAAAAATACAGCAGTTAAATAACTTGATCTAATTATTGTTAGAGAATTAAGTTCTTTATATTTTGTTGATGGGAATGATAGAAGGACTTCAGACCATTTATTCTAAGGCTTTAATCAGAAAACATGATTTCTTCTATTTCTTTGGCACATGCCATTTGCCACTAATGACACTTCATTTCTTTCCTGTCTTGCAGTATCTTTCAATATGGGTTACTGTATCCACTATTTCCTAGCTGCTTCGGCACTTGACTTATTCCTAAGTTACATCCAAAAAGGTACTACCTTATACCCTATATGAAGACTCTCTTATTTTTATAAGTGTACTATAGTTAGCCTGTTTGTTCTTTTCACACAGACTGGTTTTCAACTTTTAAGGCAAAGAGCAAATGTAATTGATTCTTTTGACTATATATCTTGTTGTACATGAAGGAAAACATTTTTCTTTTATTTTCTACATGAAACTGTATTTACTTTCATGGTTTGATATATAACATTTTTTTCTTTGACCTGTGGCTAAAACATTTTTCTATTTGTTTAACAGCTGTGTTTCCTGAAAATCTTATGTTAACCATGAGCATTTGATCTTACCCCCTGCCAGTTTTCATTGATAAAAGGAAATTCCAAATTTCTCACTTTTTGTTCCTATTACAGAACCATGGTTTGTGCTAAAGTTTACCTTTGCATTAATAGAGAAGAGTTGTCTTCCTAAGCAAATTAGTGAAGTATACAAGTCCACAATGAGATTCAGTTAACCTAATTTATTTTAAAGAAATTCTAGATATTAAGTATATATAAATAATGCTATGATTATAATTTAATATTATCTGTTCCTTTCAGAAGATAGGCATAATCTCCATAATATGAAAATCCGGTACAAATATATATATATACACATATATTCATATATACATACATATATGTACATACACACACACATATGCTACAGTCCAAAACACCTGGGACAAATAAGGTTTGTGGGAAATTCTAAAGATACCTCCTCATTTTGCCCCTATCCAGTTAGAAAACATATGATTTCTATCTACTAATTTATTTGATCAAAACTAAAACAGTAAAAGATAAAAGCTGTAGAATATATATGTGTGCACATATATGTGTATATATGCACACACATACATGTTTATATATGTAGAAATACATATGCATACACAAAAATATATCTGTTTATATATGAACTATAGATGTATATACATATATCTTTTTTTTTAATTTTAGACTCAAACACCGGAACACAAATACAGAATAAAGAAAAAAAATCATAAACTTAAATACAAAGTAAAAAAGGGAAATAAAAAGCATGCCATGTGTATAGCAGAGCATGAGAGCATTCAAAATATGTAGTGTTAAATTTTCATTTCAAGAAAGCCTGTATGATCAATAATACATATTATGTTGAGAGTTGTCCATCTTTTCTTTGCTTCCTTGTAAGTTTTCTTTTGTTCTCTACTGTGCACTTTTTACTTTGTTCTTTTTCCCCCTTTTCTCTAACTCCCCCACTACAATTAAATGTGGATATATTTATGTATAAATATATACATATACATACAAACATATATAGACATATACTTTCCATAACAAATTTTACTCCTGATCTTTCTTTTTATGTATGTGTGTATCTCTTACTTCCCATCCCTCCTGACTCCTCTACTTCTACCTGCTACCTTGCCCTCTTATTACTTAACTTACCCCCCTCCAAGGATGTAATGTTAATCAGGGTGGGACTCTTTTTTTACTTTTTTATCTTTTGGAATGCTAAGGGAATCAAGTGCCTTTAATGAGTCTTTGTTTGAATTTGGCAAGTAAAGTGGGACCTTTCGTTGTCTTTTGTTTTGGAGTGCTTCTCAGCACTGAGAGTGTCTTTGAGTCTTGCCTTTCTTTGAATCAAGAGTTGTTGATTGGAAACGATGTTTATGATGTGGTGCTAGTGATTGAAGATCTTCCCCACACCCTTTTGCTGAGTAAGTGCTGAGCCCTCAGGGCCCTGAACAGAATATATGTGATCTGAGGTTGATGTTTTTTGAGGGATTTTCAGTTACTAGAAGAGTGACATGATTTTACCAGACAAGACTCTGGGTAGCCACTGTTAAGGAGCCCCCTGACTTTGAAAACCTAGATGTTGGTGCTTCTCTCTCTGGTAACTAAGTATGTAATGTCTAATGGAAGCCTGTCTGTTGATTTGTGTTATTTTGCTCTGTTTATAATTTCTGCTTGTGATTTCTGTTTGTATTTGCTCTGAAGTTCAGGGTGCTGACTTTTTCCACCAAACTAATTGAATGATATATGTATGTTTAATTAAAGTGAGATTGTTAACCCCCTAAAGTTACTTTCCTTAGAAAAGTAAATCAAGGAACTTGTGCTATCTGCCCTCTTGTGTGCTCTTGCTGCTGGTCTTCTGCCTCCACAGCAGCTGCTAGCAATATTGTTGTTACAAAAGATCCTTCCCCTGTCTTCCCATTCCCACAAATCTAAGCATCCTTCTGTAACTCACTTTATTCCCAAAGCATAAGGAATAGGGGTAACCCACTAAAAAGTCATTGAAGAAGAAACAAAACAAGAAGAAATTGGACACTTAAGACAGGTTGATAAAAATTATATCTTTATCTAGCAATTATTACCAACACACTAAAGTGTTTCATAAAAATTAAAGTGCCACATAAATGTTAGTTATTATTATTAGGAATAAAGTAAACAAGGTTTTTTTTGGAAATTGATCTTTTATTTTTTATTATTTAATATTTTTAGTTTTCAACATTGATTTCCACAAGATTTTGAGTAACAAGTTTTCTCCCCATTTTTACCCTCCCCTCCAACCTAAGATGGCATATATTCTGATTGCCTCTTTCCCCAGTCTGCCCTCCCTTCTGTCACCCCACCCTGCCTGCCGTTATCCCTTTTCCCCTTATATTCTTGTAGGGCAAGACAGATTTCTATACCCCATTGCCTGTATATCTTATTTCCTAGTTGCATGTAAAAAATAATTTTTTTAACATTTGTTTTTAGAACTTTGAGTTAGAAATTCTCTCCCTTCTTCTCTCCCTATTCGCCCTCCTTGAGAAAGCAAGCAATTCAATAGAGGTTACACATGTATCATTATGCACAACGCTTCCATAATAGTCATGTTGTGAAAGACTAACTATATTTCCCTCCATCATATGCTGTCCCCCTTTACTCAAATTTCTACCTTGACCCTGTCCCTTTTCAAAAGTGTTTGCTTTTGACTATCTCCTCTCCCAATCTGCCTTCCCTTCTATCATCCCCTCTCTCATCCTCTTCTCCCCTTCTTTCCTATAGGGTGAGATACCCAATAGAGTGTGTATGTTATTCTCTCCTTAAGTCAAATCCAATGAGAGCAAGATTCACTCATTCCCTTTCACCTGCCTCCTCTTCCTTCCCATTATAACTGCTTTTTCTTGCCACTTTTATGTGAGGTAATTTACCCCATTCTATCTCTCCCTTTCTCCTTCTCCCAAAATATTCTTCTCTCACCCTTTAATTGTATTTTTAGAAACATCCCTTCATATTCAACTCACTCTGTGCCCTCTGTCTATATATATATACACATATATACATATATATATACATATATACATATATATACACATATATATACATACATATAGAGATAGATAGATAGATATAGATAGATATAGATATAGATATGTAGATACATAGATATAGATATGGATATAGATGTATGTATATTCCCTTCAACTACCCTAGTACTGAAAGAGGTCTCATGAGTTAAAAATAACTTCTTTCCATGTAGGAATGTAAACAAAATTGTTCAACTTTAGTAAATGCCTTATGATTTCACTTTTCTATACATATTTTCATGCTTTTCTTGATTCTTGTATTTGAAAGTAAAAATTTCTATTCAGCTCTGGTCTTTTCATCAAGAATGCTTAAAAGTCCTCTATTTCATTGAAAATCCATATTTTGCCCTGAAGTATTATAATCAGTTTTGCAAGGTAGGTGATTCTTGGTTTTAATCCTAGCTTCTTTGACCTCTGGAATATTATATTCCAAGCCATTTGATCCCTTAATATAGAAGCTGCTAGATCTTGTATTATCCTGATTGTGTTTCCATGATACTCAAATTGTTTCTGGCTGCTTGCAATATTTTCTCCTCGACCTCAGAACTCTGGAATTTGGCTACAGTATTCCTAGGAGTTTTCTTTTTTGCATCTTTTTCAAAAGGTGATTGGTGGATTCATTCAATTTCTATTTTACCCTCTGGTTCTAGAATATCAGGGCAAATTTCCTTGATAATTTCTTGAAAGATGATGTCTAGAGTCTGTTTTTGATCATAGCTTTCAGGTAGTCCAATATTTTTAAAATTATTTCTCCTAGATCTATTCTCCAGGTCAGTGGTTTTTCCAAAGAGATATTTCACATTATCTTATTTTTTTCATTCTTTTATTTCTTTTTTATAATTTTTTGATTTCTCACAAAATCACTCACTTCCACTTGCTCCATTCTAATTCTTAAGGCACTATTTTCTTCAGTGGTCTTTTGGACCTCCTTTTCCATTTGGCTAATTCTCCCTTTTAAGGTATTCTTCTCCTTATTGGCTTTTTGGAGCTCTTTTGCCACTTGAGTTAGTCTATTTTTTAAAGTATTATTTTCTTCAGGTTTTTTTGGTCTCCTTTAGCAAGCCATTTATTTGTTTTTCATGATTTTCTTTCATCACTCTCATTTCTCTTCTCAATTTTTCCTCTACTTCTCTTACTCGATTTTCCAAATCTTTTTTGAGCTCTTCCTTGGCCTGAGGCCGATTCATATTTTTCTTGGAGGCTTTTGATGTAGGACCAGTCTACTCTGGCCTGGTCTGTTCTGGTGTGGCCCATGCTGGACTGTGCTCTGCTTCCAGCATAGTGTGATACACAGTTCACAGTGACCATCCAGGCTGTCTTGGGCTGGAGACTTGTTTCCCTCCACTATTTCAGGGGTTCTGTAGGTCTAGAATTTGTTTAGAGTCATTTTTACAGGTGTTTGGAGAGATTTTGTGGAGAGCTTAAGCAAGTCCCTGTTTTCAAGCCTCCTTCCCTAGAATTCCTTTTCATCAATTCCCCTGATATTCTGGACTTTTTGTTCTTTCAGATAAAATTTGTTATTATTTTATACAGCTCTGTAAAATAATTTTTGGTAGTTTGATTGGTATGTCACTGAATAAGTAAATTAATTTTGGTAAAATTATCATTTTTGTCATATTAACTCAGACTAACCACGAGCAACTGACATTTTCCCATTTATTTAGATCTGACTTTATTTTTGCTAAATGTGTTTTGTAATTGTGTTCATATAGGTCCTGGGTTTGTCTTGGTAGGTAGACTCTCAAATATTTTATAGTGTGTACAGCAACTTTAAATGGAATTTCTCTTTCTATCTTCTGCTGTTGGGCTTTGTTAGCAATATATAGGAATGCTGAGGATTTATGTGGGTTTATTTCATATCTTGCAACTTTGCTAAAGTTATTTATTATTTCAAGTAGTTTTTTACTTGATTCTCTAGGATTCTCTATGTAAATCATCATATCATATGCAAAGAGTGATAACTTACTTTCTTCTTTGCCTATTTTTATTCTTATAATTTTTTTTTGCTCCTCTTATTGCAAAAGCTATCTTTTGTACCAAATTGAATAATAGGGAGGATAATGGAATCCTCGTTTCACCCCTGTTCTTTTTGGGAATGCATCTAACTTATCCACATTATGTATAATGCTTGCTGATGATTTGAGGTAAATGTTACTTATGATTTTAAGGCAGACACCTTTTATTCCTATGCTTTCTAGTGTTTTTTAACAGGAATAGGTGTTGTATTTTGTCAAAAGCTTTTTCTGCATCTATTGAGATAATCATATGGTTTTTGCTAGTTTTTTTGTTGATGTGATCAATTATGCTGATAGTTTTCCTAATACTGAACCAGGCTTGCATTCCTGGAATAAATCCTACCTGGTCATAGTGTATTATTCTCTGGATAAGTTACTGCAATCTTTTTGCTAAAATTTTATTTACAATTTTTGTATCAATATTCACTAGGGAAATTGGTCTATAATTTTCTTTCTCTGTTTTGACTCTTCCTAGATTAGGTATTAGTACCTATTTGTGTCATAAAAGAATTTGGTAATACTCCTTCTTCACTTATTTTCTCCAATAGTCTATAAAATATAGGAATTAATTTTTCTTTAAATGTTTGAAAGAATTCACAGGTAAATTCATCTGTTCCTAGAGATTTTTTTTCCTAGGGAGTTCTGTTAACCTGGGCAATTTATATTTGTGTAAATATTCATCCATTTTCCCTAAGATTGTCAAATTTATGGGCATATAATTTGGCCAAAGAGTTCTTAATTATTGTTTTAATTTCTTCTTCATTGGAGTTGAATTTTACTTTTTCATTTTTGATACTGGCAATTTGGTCATCTTCTTTCTCTTTTTTTGAATATTTCTTTTCTTTTTGTTTTTTGCAGGAGACAAGGGAAGGCAAGTGGACTGAAGTGACTTGCCCAAGGGCACACAATGTGTCAAATATCTGACGCTGGATTTGAACTCAGGTCCTCCTAACTCCAGAGCCAGTGCTCTACTCACTGCTTCAACTAGTTGCCCCTTCTTTTTTTTTTTAAATCAATTTGACCAAAGGTTTATGAATTTTATTGTTTTTTTTCCATAAAAACAGCTTTTAGTTCTGTTTATTAGTCCAATAGTTTTCTTGATTTCAATTTTACTAATCTCCCCTTAAGTTTTCAGTATTTCTAATCTGGCATTTAATTGGGGATTTTCAATTTGTTCTTTTTCTAGCTTTTTCAGTTGTATGCCCAATTCATTGATCTCCTTTTTTTCTATTTTATTCATGTAAGCATTCAGAGATATAAAACTTCTCCTAAGAACTGCTTTTGCTGCATCCGATAAGTTTTGGTATATTGTCTCATTATTGTCATTCTCTTGAATTTAGTTATTGCTTGTTTCCATGATTTGTTCTTTAACCCACTCATTCCTTTGGATTAGATTATTTAGTTTCCAATTAATTTTTAATCTCTCTTTCCATGGTCCTTTATTACAAATAATTTTTATTGCATAATGATCTGAAAAGGATGCATTGACTATTTTTGCCTTTCTGTACTGTACTGAGAGGTTTTTTATGTCCTAGTATATGGTCTATTTTTGTGTATGTGCTAAGTACCATTGAGAAAAAGTTATATTCCTTTTTATCCCCATTCAGTTTTTTTTTTCCAGAGGTCTACCATATCTACCTTTTCTAAAATTTTATTTATGTCCTTAACTTCTTTCTTGTTTATTTTAAGGTTAGATTTATCAATTTCAGATGGCTGGAGGTCGAGGTTCCTTACTAGTATAGTTTTGCTCTCTATTTCTTCTTGTAACTCCCTTAACTTCTTTTCTAAGAATTTGGATGCTATATCACTTGGTGTATATATGTTAAGTAATGATATTACTTTGTTGTCTATGGTGCCTTTTAGCAGGATATCATTTCCTTCCTTATCTCTTTTATTTAGATCTATCTTTGCTTTGGATTTTTTTGAGATTAAGATTGCTACCCCTGCTTTTTTCACTTCAGTTGAAATATAATATATTTTACTCCAGCCTTTTAACTTTACCCTATGTGTATCTCCCTGTTTCAGATGTGTTTCTTGTAAACAACATATTGTAGGATTATGGTTTTTAATCCATTCTGCTATCTTCCTCCATTTTATGGAAGAGTTCATCCAATTCACATTCACAGTTACGATTACTATATGTTTTTTTTGGTCATCTTGTTTCCCCCTGTTTATGCTTTTATTTCTCCCTTCTCCCTTTTCCTCCTCAAAACTTTTGCTTTTGACCACTGCCTTCCTCAATTTCCCCTCTTGATTAACACCTCTCCCTTATCTTACGCTTTTCCCATTATTACTTCTTCTCTCCTTTCTAACCACCCTCCCCCCTTTTCTTTTCCCTTTCCCTGCATTTTGCCTGTGGGACAGGTTTGATTTACATACTTATCAGAGTATGTTATTTCCTCCTTGAACCAACTCTGATGAGAGTAAAGCTCAAACATTGCTTTTTCCCTGCCTTCTTTCCCTCTAGTATAATATGCTTTTGTGCTTTTTCATGTGATATAATTTACCCTTTTCTACCTCCTTCTTCTCTCTTCTCCCAGATCCCTTTTCACCTTTTATTTTTTTTTATCATCACATCAGTTACTTTATACTATCACATTCTGTCTAGGTGTTCCCTTTTATTTGGCACAATAACTGTATCATTCTCAAGATTGACATAAATATGTAATATATATATGTATATATACATATACGTACACACACGTATATATGTATGTACATGTGTGTGTGTGTGTGTATCCTATATAAAGATGTAAACAATTTGCCCTTATTGAATAACAAGGTGTTTTTTTCCCCTGTTTACCTTTTTATGTTTCTTTTGAGTTTTGTATTTGAAGATCAAATTTTCCATTGAGCTCTGGCCTTTTAATCAGAAGGTCTAGAATTCCCTTATTTCATTGAATGTCCATCTCCTTGCCTGAAAAATTATGTTCAGTTTTGCTGAGTAGTTGATCCTTGGTGGTAGTCCAAGCTCCTTTGCCTTTCAGAATATCATATTCTAATCCCTCCTATTTTTTAATATAGAATCTACAAGGTCCTGCATGATCCTGACAGCAGTTCTGCAATATTTGAAATGTTACTTTCTGGCTGCTTACAGTATTTTCTCCTTGACCTGATAATTCTGGAATTTGGCTACAATATTCCTTGGAGTTTTCAATTTGGAATCTCTTTTAGGGGTGCTCAGTGGATTCTTTTGATGACTATTTTACCCTCTGGTTTAGGACCTTGGGAAGTTTTCCTTGATGATTTCTTGGAAGATACTATCTAGGTTCTTTTATTTTTCCATCATGGCTTTCTGGTATACAAGTAATTCTTAGAGCATCTCTCCTGGATCTATTTTCAAGGTCAATTGTTTTTCCCATATGATATTTCACATTTTCTTCTATTTTTTCATTCTTTAGATTTTGTTTAACTCATTCTTAGTGCATCATAGAGTCATTTGCTTCTACTTGCCCAGTTCTAATTTTTAATGAATTGTTTTCTTCATTTAGCTTCTGGACCTCCTTTTCCTTTTTAATTTTACTTTTCTTTTTTTTTATTTCAATTTATTTTTGACATGTTTGGTTTTCAGCATTGATTTTCACAGGCGTTTGAATTACAAAATTTTCTCCCCATTTCCACCCCCCCACTCCAAGATGGCGTACACTCTGGTTGCCCTGTTCCCCAGTCTGCCCTCCCCTCCATCGCCCCATTCTCCTCCCATCCACCTTTCCCTTCCTTTCTTGTAGGGCAAGATGAATCTCTATGCCCCATTGCCTGTGCATCTTATTTTCTAGTTGCATTAAAAAAAAAAAACTTTTTTACTTTTGAACATCTATTTTTTTTAAAACCTTGAGTTCCAAATTCTCTCCCCTCTTCCCTTCCCATCCACCCTCCCTAAGAAGTCAAGCAATTCAACGTGGGCCATATGCGTAACATTATGTATAACCCTTCCACAATACTCATGTTGTGAAAGACTAACTATATTTTGCTTC
>CM053622.1:116833616-116868858 GCA_028646595.1 Phalanger gymnotis
AAGGAAGTCTTCTCCGGACCCAGGCCTGTGTTCTGGGCTGGCACAGTGACATCACATGGGGCAATGGCACCGGCACGGGCAGCAGCTGGCACCTTATTGGCCAGAAGCATATCCTTAATCTCGGTCAGATCTTCCTTGGTGAACACAAAGCCCACATTCCCCCGAATATGAGGCAGCAGTTTCTCCAGGGCAGGGTTGTTCTCCAGATGCCCACGAATGGCTTTGCGCATCATGGTGTTTTTTCCCATCAATACCACAACCTTCCCACGGAGGGACATCTGGATCTATTGCATCTGCTTGGAGCCCACATTGTCTGCTCCCACAATGAAGCATTTTGGATAATCATCCAAAAGTTGGATAATCTTGAGGAAATAATTGGATTTCCAGGTAGCCCTGTCTTCCCTGGGCATCTCGAAGGTGCTTCAGGGATTGCCACGCGGGGTTTAAAGACGATGTCACTCACACGAGGACGCCTGGAGAGAGCTCAGTTTTACTTCTTAAGTTGTATTAATTTCATTTACCTTTTCAAATAGAAATCCTGCTTGAAAAATAAGAAAAAAAGGCATGTCACTTTGATGTCATGACTTGAAATAACTCTTTGCAGTAAGTTATACAGTTATTATTATATTAATTTTACAAATATACAATCTGAGATGCAGAGAGGATAAAAACTTATGCATTATCACACAGCTAATAAATACCAAAGTCAGAATTAGAACACAGGTCTTCCTCGCTCAAGGTCCAGCATTTGATCCACTACTCCACAAAACTTCTCATAGGTGCAACATAGCAGGCACAAAAAAGAATAATTAAAATATGGTACACTGAGGAGCGTGTAAAGAGGTAGGAGAACTAAGAATAAAAATGCAGAGATAAAAGATTATCTTAGAGGAGAAAGTGAACAACAGTGTCAAATACTACAAGCAGATGATGAAGAATGAGGATTAATAAAAGGACATTAGATTTGCTAATTTTAAAATGACTCGTAACTGGAAAGAATAGTCACAGATGAGAAACCAGATTTTAGATTTAGGAAAGAGTGAGCAGAGCCAAAGCAAAGGCTGCTAAGGACAGGCTTTTTTTTTTTTACTTCCCCTAAAGTCTGGCTGAGAGAAAGGAGTAAGAGGCCTAGAATGATAACTTGAGGGGACTAATAGAATGTGTGTGTAGGGGGTGGATTTTTAGGAATGGAAAGACTAGAGAATGTTTGTTGGCAACAGCTTAGAAACTAGTATCTAGAGAGATATTAAAGATGATCTTGAGGATAATCTGCAATAAAAAGAGGAGCAGATAGGATCATGATACATACAGAGAGCAAGAAGGGCTATCTCTTCATCAGAGACTGGAATAAAGAGTCTATGTGTGTGGGGGGGGAGGGGAGTAACACCAAGGGGCCATGAGATGAAGAATAGTAGAGGAGAATTCAGACAAAATGAAGTTTATTTTGTAGGTGAAGTATGAATATAGATTTTTAGCTGAGTTACACAGAAAGGAATTGAGTGCAAAGTTTCAGGAGAAAAGGAAGGATTGAAACTAAGACTATGAGAAGAAAAATAGTCATTTAAGTAGGGAAGAGTAAAAGGCTTACCTTACTCCACTGAGGGCAGTAAGTACAATAGTTGAAAAGAGATACCATAAATTTGTAGTAGACCTAGTCATAGTTTCATGACATTCTTTAGCTCTATTCAGATGGGAATTGTGGCAGTAAATCAGAGTTGAGGTTTGACAAGGCAGGAATGGCAATAGAATAAGAGAGCAAAGAATAAGGGCAGAGGCTTCACTAGAACTGAATTGGTCAACTAAAGGAAAGGAGGAAAGTCAAGCCAGAGAGAGAATGATAATATGAGAGAATACTGAAGGAATGGAGAGTTTGAAGGTCATGGAGAGGATAAGAATAGTTTTATGAGGATTAAGGCATGGGAAAACATAAGAGTGATAGAAGATTATGATGACATAAAGAAATGTGGATTATTGATCATAAAAGTAGAACACTTGTACATCGTGGTGAAATCATAGATTTTCTATTTTTGTGTGTAGCTGAGATGAAGGAGAAAGAAATGTAGGTCATAGGAACAGAGTAGATTGAGAAACTGGAAGGTAAGTGTATCTGAAGCAATATCAATGTGTACGAATAGGGATAGTGGGGAAGACTGAGCTAGATAGTGAACTCCTTGAGAAAGGAAGGAAAATGTCATTATTATTAATTGTTGTTTTGTTATTAATATTATTATTGACAAGCATTTATATCTATAATGTTAATGGAATAGGAACATCTTCCTCATCCATTAATAGGCCTATGTGACCTGCTTTGAGCTTTCGCCTAGCTCACAGCTGTGATACATCCTGAGGCACAGAGCCCACTGGGGAGAGAAACTTGCTTAGGAGAGGCTTGCTTATAGGAAGGTTTTCATACCTTTTGGTACTAAGTTGATTAGGCACTGACTCACGAGGGTTGTGATGCCTTCTGTCTCTGAGAAGTGTATATACACTCTGAGTTGGTATTTTGCTTTGGGAGCTCGCTTATAAGAAGGACCTTTTGATTTCCTGTTTGAGACTCTGAGTAGCATTATGTTTAAACCTTTCCCCCACCCCCATCCCTCCACCTCGACTGCTCAGATGTAAAGGCTCTCTCAATCCAGCGATGTATGTAAAGTGTATAGCAATATTGCTTTAGTCATGCAGTTAGAGCCCTGTCTGTTGGTCTTTATGTGGAGTTCTCTGATTGTGTTTTCTCCGATGTTTGACTTTTCCCATGAACTAGTGAATGTAATTAAAGAAGATTGTTGACCCCATTAAAATTGCTTTCCTTTAAAAGCAGATCTAAGAACCTGTGGTAGCAGGCCATCCTGGGTATGTTAAGGTGCTTGCTGCTACAACATCATGTCTATTATGTGCCAGGAATTATGTTGTTTTACAAATATTATTTAATTCTCACAATAATTTTGGGTAGTAAGTGCTATTATTATTCCCATTTTGCAGTTAAAAACTGAGGCAGAGGTTCACATAGAAGTTTCTGATAGGAGCAGCTAGGTGGTGCAGTGGGTAGAGCACCGGCCCTGGAGTCAGGAGGACCTGAGCTCAAATCCAGCCTCAGGCACCTGACATACTTACTAGCTCTGTGACCTTGGGCAAGTCACTTAACTCCAATTGCCCTGTCTTCCCCCCTCAAAAAATGAAGTTTCTGATGCCAGATTTAAACTCAGATCTCCCTAACTCCAGGTCTAGAACTCTATATACTATACCACCTAGCTTCTTCAGAATGACTGCAAGTTGTAGATAAAAGCCACAGATCTAGACTAGATTATAAACCAGCATATTTTGAACTCCATAGAAGGAGAGATTATTGAGTGATGGTAGCAAAGGGAGAGACTGGAAATGGCAATGGGGAGCAAGGAGAATTCCAGTTCACCTCCAGGGTGAATGTTCTTCCAGGTACTCTTCCAGAAGCAGTTTTCAGATTGGAGAGTATAATTGTCACTGGAAAAGATAACCTCAGATGCAGAGGCAGAACATGAAAGGAATAAAAAATATGTGAGACAGATAGACAGATGGGTGAAAAACGGAAAGAAAAACATTTAGATAGAAAGTAGATAGACATACGGACAGACAGATTAGATAGATAGACAGACAGACAGACAGACAGACAGACAGACAGACAGACAGACAGATAGATTGATAGATAGAATGTTTATCAAGTGCTTACTATGTGCCAGGTTCAGTGCTAAGCAATGGGGATAAAAGTACAAGAAAAGTGATAATGGTTAGTCGTAAGAGGCTTATATTATAATAGAAGATGTCATCTCATATAGGGCAAATGGAAAGCGGGTTACACAAGTTGTGGCAAAGTTATTGGTAAAAGAGTAGAGAAGATTAGACAGTGAGCAGAGAATAATATGAGAATGGTCTGGGTGACTCATGAAATGCTAATTCAGGTTGGGACTTGCCAATCATAAGGGAGGATCACAAGATAGATGCTTCCTTAGGATGAGAGGATAAAAAAATCTAGAAGGAAAGGAAATTTGTTACCTATGAAAAAGGAAGGATCATAGAGAGCTGGAGTGTGGCAATGGAGGCATAGGGATTGATTAAAGATGAAACAATGTGCATTGGAGATGGGGGAAAATGTCTATTATGGAGAATTTGGGGGAGTTATAAAATCACAGGGACTGAGAATAATAGGAGGGTGGTTCCATAATAGGGGGATGGTTCCAATTGTGTCATGGTGGTCATTGGGCTAAATACTCACTTGGTGATATGGAAGGTCTGGCAGGGCTTGGGACTCTATTAGTTCCTCACCTTTTCTAGGTGCGCTAAGTTGCAAATGCAAATACAAAAGTCTCTGTCTTTGAGAAGCTTCTATTCTAATAGGAGGAGAAAACCTTTACAGGGGAGTAGTGCTCGGGAAAGGCTGTAAGTAGCAGGGATGATCTGTGGAATGGTAGGAGAGAGTCAATTTGAAACATAAGACAACTTGTGCAAAGGCATAGAGGTGAAAGAATGGAGGGCTAAACTTGGCATGGCATCAAAACAAGTAGGCTAGTTTGGTGAACACAGCAAATGAGAGTAATGTGAACTATATTTGGAACCATAGATTGAAGATTGGTATTGAAAGGTTTTAAATGATATACACAATTTATTCCACAAGTAAGAGGGAACCATTGAAGAGCAGGGAGATAGCCTGGTCATAACTGTACTTAGGGAAGATTATTTGGGCATATCTAGGATAGATTAAAGAGGGAAAATTATTGGTGCAGGTAGTGGCAATAATAAAATTATGAAATATGCCTTCTGCCCCCTAGTCTTCTATTTCCATGACTTCATTCCAATCTGCTTAGCTCAAATGATTGAAACACTATGATAAGAAACACATAACTACTAGGTAATTTTGCTTTCTATCATATTCATGAGAGACAACTTGATGTAACAGATTAAAAAAATCATTGATGAGCTGAAAACATGGGTTCAAATCAGGCTTCTCTGATATATAGATACACACATAATTCCTCATTTGTCTAGGCAACATGTTAAGACAAGAAGTGGTGAAAAAAGTACTGCCCTACATTGGTAGAGGCATTTCCTCAGCTAGGAGTTCCCTAGATCAATGAAATAATAGATCCAGTGGCTACCTCGATTCTGTCAAAAACCACACCTTACACCTTATCTCCAACTAGCTAATGGTAATTATGAAACAACTAATAAAAAGAAATTAGATTGGCAATACAAGTCGTCAATGTGTAATGTCAAGAGCAAGGAGTCAGAGAAACTAGGTTGGAATCCTGGCTGTTTTATTTGCTAGTTGTATGATCTTAGAAAAGTAACAACTTATCTGGGCTTCAGTTTTCCCTCTTATAAAATGAGGAGGTAGATCAGGAGTGTGTTGGTAAATGTTTAAGCAATGACAAGAGAAGAAGGAAGGAAGGAAGGAAGGAAGGAGGGAAGGAAGGAAGGAAGGAAGGAAGGAAGGAAGGAAGGAAGGAAGGAAGAAAGAAAGAAAGAAAGAAAGAAAGAAAGAAAGAAAGAAAGAAAGAAAGAAAGAAAGAAAGAAAGAAAGAAAGAAAGAAAGAAAGAGAAAGAAGAAAGAAAGGATAGAAAAAAAAAAGAAAGAAAGAAAGAAAGAAGGAAAGAAAGAAAGAAAAAAGAAAGAATGAAGGAAAGAAGAAGAAAGGAGGAAAAGAGGAAAGAAAGAGAGGAAAGAAGGAAGGAAAAAATGTTGTATGATATACTTTTAAGTTTACTCTGCATCCTTAACACTTTCTCAAGACTAGGCATTTCAACACAACAATAAATTAAGCTGTAATTTGTAACATTTCCCAATTTCTGAAGTGTAAATGTTCACAAGCTGCCTTCGGTACACCTCTGGACTAAATGGAATCTGAGGGACTATCCAGCACTAAAAGTGTACAACTACTATTAACCGATTAAGACAAAACCATAACTACCCTTGGCATAACAGTTCTAGTGTACACACACACACACACACACACACACACACACGCGCGCACACACACACACTCCATAATTATTCTTTTTATTTTTATGGTTATTTCTTGAGTGTCTAGAGGTGGTGTTTCACTGGATGAGGATAATAATGGAAAACTGGAATGGCCTACTTTTTTTAAGTAACTAAGAATATAACAAGGGAGAATATAACCTTTTTGTTAAGTCGATTTCAGGACACAATTGGATTAAAACTGACACAAAAATCAATTATCTAGATAATTTAGAGATTTTATTTTGACTGATCCTAAAAGCATGGTAATTTAAGGAGAATAAAATATGCTAGAGTTGAAAGAGTCTGTGATATACTTGTGTATAAATAGCACTACCTGATAATCCATCAATAGCCCAGCTGCTTTTCCTACAGAACTAGGACAATCAATGAAAAACAAAGGTAAAACATTTATAATTTAAGCTTTCCTTGAAATGTAATATTTTCTCAGACACTAGATTAAAAGTGAAAAGGAAAAAGAAAAGGCTACTTTGGAACGGAGCCCAAAGTAAAATTGGGAAAAAAACAAAGAAATGTATACGAAAACCCCTACAATGTTTTATTGCTTGCAATTCACCTTTTTCAACATTTAGAATATAAACTATGGGAAGGGTTTCTTTTAGCTGGATGAATAGGGTGCTAAGTATCAGAATTGTATGAGGACTCAGTGGTCAGCCTGTTCTTAAGTTTTTACACAATTGAAAATAATAATAATAAATTATTGCATCTGCAGCAGTTTGAAAAACATTTTGATGATATTAACCTCAATTAAAAATGTAAATATATTGACAGAGAAAATGAGTAAATAGATGTGGTAGTATTTTAGCATTCCAACCAATTTCCTTAATAAAACACAATGAAAATTCACTTTCAAACAAACAAAAAAAACTTTCATTTCAAGGGTTTTTTTTCTTGCCAATATTATTTTTTTTGTCACACAAGTACTAAATGGTCTGTTGTAGAGACATAATACAGCCTAGCCAGATGATTTTATTTTGAGAAGGGAGGTAACAGAAGTAGAGGTCACATAATTGTTCTACAAAATGCCTGAGGAACCTCATCATGTTGAGTTGACTCAAGAATATTAAAAAATGACATCTATTGCTAGTCAGTGAGGTCAATGTATTCCAGTTTTCTGCATGCTTTCCCCAGGGATTTTTTGCAATGTTTTACCCTACATTCTTTAACTGGAAAAAAAAATAAATATTATCAGATCACTCTTCTATGGAGCACATAGTAGAGATTAGATAAATTTAAAAATGCAGTGGAATTCATTGCTTCCTCTTTACATAATTTCACATATGGTGGGAATCCTGGGAAATATGGCCTTTCTTATGTATAGATGGAATAGGTGACCACTTATATGATGCAATTTAATGGACTCTGGAAAGGCCAAAGTGTTTAAAAATAGATACAAGAACTACCTTCTAGGACAGAGCCTGGAAAATTGGCAAGAGTGGCAGGAAAGACTAAGTTGCCTCTGATACTGCATGTGTGACTCTAGCAAAGTCATGTCATCTCAATGGGACTTGTTTTCCTCCCCTTTAAAATCAGATAACAATAAATAGTGTAGTCCTACTCTCATAGAACTGCTATAAGCATCAAATGAGAGTGTGAATAAAAAGTACCTTGTAAGTATTAAAGCACCATATAAGTGCCAATCACCATTATTAATAGTATTATTTTCATTATGAAAGACATCCTATGTCTTTCATTACCTCACATGTAATTTACTACTTTAGATAAAGCTAATGCAAATGCCACTGTGATTTTAAAGAATTATGTATATCTCTATTAGCTCTTAATATCGTTAGGCTGGAGCAAGTAACTTACTCATAAGCCCATACCTTTGTTCATTTTTTTTTACTTTTGTTCCTAGAATGTCATCTTCCTTCACTTTATGTGGTGACATTCTACTCATATTTCAATTCCCAACTTCATTGTACCTTGTCACAGGAAGTGATTCCATTAATATTATATTTTTTGTTTTGCATATTGTGATTTATGACTAAAACGAATCTAGAGAATTCCTAGTGGAATCTCTCTTGACCAAAGCAGATTATAACCCATCTATGACTTACAAAATAGAAGACTATGAAGTTGCCTAAAAAATAAAAGGTTCAGTGATTTGTGCAGGAACATACAGAAAGTGGTATTTGCATTAGAAGTAAGGTCTAAACACCATTCTATTTGATCCTGCTCCTGCTCCTATCAACTGTGTCTTATTGAATTTTTTTCAGTATTGTTTTAGAATTTGCATTGCAGCAAATTGCATTATTATTTTTTCATAAAGTGTATACCTATAAAGTCCATTCTTTTTTTTTGGGGGGGGGTCTTTATATCTCTTCCCTGTAACCTAACAAAATGCATATACATAACAGTTGTTTAAAAATTGATACTTGAATATTGTTCAATTAACTGCATTCAATTTTACTTCTATATAAATAAGCAAAGCCTCAAGAGAAAAACAAAACATTTTTACTGGGCAGTTGAAAACATGACAGAATTGGGTACTTCCATGACACAACCAAAAGAATGGAGTAAAATGAAGACAAACACATAGACTAGACTAGAGAGCGTGGGGTCACCGAAGACCAACTTTGTTTACATGAACATTTATTAGATAAAGACTGACTCTCCTGGAAGAAAAACAAAAATATATTTTATTATCAGGTCTCTTGGAATATCAGACATATCTACACTCAACAAGAGGGCCAATCTAGTTCAAAAGACATTTTCTATGTATAGACAATAGAGGAATCAGCCATTTACATCTCTTACTTTCCTGGGCTCCTTTTAGTAGGCCAGGAATAACTGACAATCCAAAGAGAGTTTTTGTTATCTCCAAAGCTGGCAGAAGGGAAAATATTTTTGTATTTGGAAGTTCATTCTGAAGACTGAGAAATATCTATGCAAATTTCAGTGAGGAAAATCCATCTTTGGAGTCAGATGATGAGTTCAAATCCTGCCTCTCTCATTTAACCTTTCTGGATTTCAGTTCCCTTATCTATAAAATGAAGAGATTGAACTAGATGGGTCATAATGTAGGTTCTACTCTGAAACCTTTTTTATGTGATCCTATGATCCTATTTCCTTTTGCTTTCTTATTACTTAGAGAGTTGCTCCTGGAAATCAACAATGCATTTGAAGCCAAATAATAAGTAAAGTATTGTGTAGATGCCCTTGGAGTACTAACAATGTTTGATATTCATTTGCTTGGTTGTCCTAACTCTAACTTTCTTTCTCTTTCCATTGCCCTTCATAATTGTGTATTTTTTAATTTAGCAAAAAAAATTTTGCTTTGTTTCTGTTTTTTTTTCTTATGCAATAGAAGAGATGAATGAGCTCAGATATATTTAATGGTGTGTTCAGAGTGTAAAGAAAGGTTGATTCAGTCAATATTCCTAAAATAATTTAAGCAAAAAATTGTGCTTGATCTGAATTATACAAATCATAATACAGTTAGCTGAACTCCTCCCTTTTTATTTAACCAGTTTTACAAAATGTTGCCTATTTTATGCAAGGCACAACATAGGCAGTAAAGGCTATCTTTCAATGTAAGTATTTATAGCAATGTTATACTCACATACTTTAAAGATAATGAGTATAATCTTGGACATCATAAAAAGCTAAAAAATTGAGCATATTAATGTATCTGGACTTTCATTAATATACATATTCCTCTTAATGGTGTAAGAACACATCATTGTCTTTTTTTTTGTCTTATGAGTCTTGTCCATGTGGTCCTGAAAATCTCCCAGGCAGGGTCCATTCACCATACCTGAGTGCCTTTTTCTAGGGTTTTTCCCCCATTGTTTAGATAAGAGCACAGCCCACAGACTACTTAGTAATATTTTACTCTTGTTAAATTATTAGCCAACTTCCTTTTCTGGTCATATATCTCTTGAATATAATATTCAAGATGTGATTATCTCCGTTCTGTGATTTTACATGTCAGAAATGCTTTCTCTTCTCATCTTTGCCTCTTTGAATCTCTAATGTTATGTTACATTGATTGTATATATCTTGTTTTTACCTATATATTTACATATTATCTTCTCAATTAGCTTGTGAACTGCTTCAGGACCTGATTTAACTTTCTTTGCACCCTTAGCACAACATAGTGTCTGACACAACCTTGAGAGCTTATTCATTGATTGATTGGTTCTTGAGTACAGTTCTTGTTGGTAAGATGCTGCAGCTTATGTATATACCTATCATTGTCCTTTGGGGATTGTGTTGTTCTATGTTTCAAATCCATTACTAGAATGATATTGATGGAAAAAGATAGATTTTTGATTCAAGGAGAATCTGGAATCACTATTTGTGATTTCCCCAAATCAACACAACTTGCTCTCTCCCTTCTGATCAATTATACAGCTAACTTTTCACTATTTTTTTTATACGCACATGCATACACATACTTTCTATATATACATATGTACATATGAAATATTTAGATAATATCTCACACATGTGTAACATACATGCATACATATATACACTATGAGGTCTCTAGTGAAATATTGAAATGGCCTCATTCTATTGAATCATGTATATGTGAGTGTATTGTGTATACATATGTATATACATATATGTGTGTGTATGTGTACACATGTATAATATATGCATCTATTTTCTCTATTCTCTGTTTCAGAGAGAGCTGTTTTACCCAACAATAGGTAATCTTAATCCACTTGAAGTTTGCTTGGATTATTAGACTCATGGCTTCTGAGTTATATGAATATCATTTAAGAAAATCTGTACTATTCCTGGACTTTATGTAATACATTCAGTTCTATCCACAAATAAGAATATACACAGAAATGCAACATCTTTACTGATTCCTCTTCAATTTCAATCATTCCAGTAGGATATAAGCTCCTTAAGAGTAGGGGTCTGGGCAGCTAGGTGGCACAGTGAGTAGAGCACCGGCCCTGGGGAATCCGGCCTCAGACACTTGACACACTTACTAGCTATGTGACCTTGGGCAAGTCACTTAACCCCAGTTGCCCTGCCCAAAAAAAAAAACAACAAGATTAGGGCTCATTTTATTTTTTCTCTATTAATATTCCTTTCTCCAAGTTTAGCACATCATATTCACAAAGGAAACCTATATGATCAAAATAATTAAACAGAAGAAACTTTGATGGGAGAATATTTAAAGCAGCATTTTGCAGTAACATATGAGGTTATTTTGTGGTGTTTTTAACCAACAAAAAATAATCACAGCCGGATCTTATAATCTCTGCACTATTCAGTCAATTATGGGACCCTAAACATATGGTCTGTGTCAGTCTATTTGCCAGAAAGTTATTCTGATTTTTTCCAGTATTCTGCATATTTCTAACGTATTTGTCACTATCTTCTCCTATGCCTATCTTTGTTTTGAAGTCATTGATTTGCTTTTTTCAGGTCTGTTCTCTATCCGTCCAAGTTAAATTTATGGTAAAGTTGTGTCCAGTCTTTAAGTCAGATTGTCCTGTGTTGTTCTTGCTCTTTTTTAAAGATCTATCAAAAATTGATTCATGAATTAAGCTACATTAATACTATGATGAATAAAAAATAGGAAGGTAAAAAGGATTAACTATTGACACCATTTGGCTAAAGAAGAAATCTGGAAAGCATCAAACACCAACGAGCAACAAAACAAACCTCTTATGGAAGTGAATGTTGGAAACTAAAAATAAATAAATTAAATTAAAAACAGCAGCAACAACAAAAACAAACAAACAAAAAAAACAAAATGAAAATCAAACAAACCAAAAACAACCCAGCACTTGACACAGTCAGCCTGGATAATAAATCTCACATTGTTTCTTTGAATTTGGGGAGTGGGGAATAACTTCAAACAAATTTCCAATTACATTCATTGCCTTTTGGTCTTAGTGCTAGAAGCAGGGTTATTATAGGTTACTTCTCTTAATGCTCAAGAGATTTGCTTTAAACTACTTGTTGTTGCAAATTTTTGTTGGGATCTCTGACTATCTTGGTATAGAAAAATCCCAATGAAGAAACTCCCTCTTCCAAACTGGATCAGCACTTCCATAGATTATAGGATTAGAGAAATATTGGAGGCTTTGAAAGGTTAAGTATCTTCCCCAGAGTCACACACCTGGCATGTGTTAGAGGAGGAACTTGAACCCATCTTTCTCTTAGGTTTCCTCCCTACCTACTAGGTGATAGCACCTTTCTTCCGTCTGTACTTGGCCAAATTTGAGCATGAAATCAGTCAATCAATCAATATTTATTTAGTGCCTACTGTGCGTCAAGTACTGTGCTCAAAGCGACTAAAAGACATTTCCCTGTTCTCATTACATTCTAATGGGAGAGACAACATACAAACAAGCATGTACAAACAAGCTATATACAAGGTAAATCATATGATTCAAGAGAGGTAAGAGAAAATTAAGAGAAGGTAAGTGGCACAAAATGAAGGGAAGAGGAATAAATAAATGGAAAATTTTAGAGTTGAAAGGCATCAGCAAAATGTCTTTAAAAACCATGTCTCTCAGAGCAGACTTACATATGTGCTGAATAAGTGAGGAGACAAACTCAAGAGCCCTGATGCACCTCATAGTAGAAAGTGCTCTGGAGTGCATAATACCATATTTGGGAAATTTCCTGATAGAAAAAAAAAAGCTTTTCATTGATTAAAAAAAAGCCGCATTTGTTATCTGTACTGTAGAGGTCACTTTTGAAGCTTACCTAAGGACATTTTTAGAGAAATCACCACTCCTAATGAAAATAAAAACATATTTTCCTTGGGACAAATAAATCCCTAACAAGCATAATTTACATTTCTGTAAAGCAGATCATTTTATATTAAAGTTTTCCTTCTGAATAATAGAAGGTGCCATAGGAGCTAATCAAGTAGTATTTTCTCTCAGTTGAAATAGAGAAACAGAAAGGTTAATGAATTGTTCATTTCCTTAATTTCAGGCCTGAAAGTCACAGATTTTTAGAGCTGAAGGATCCAAGGGATGACCTAGTACTACAACCTCAATTTTATAGAGACTCTGAGGCCTATGGAGATTATTTTTCCCAAGGACACACAGCTACTTACTGGCAGTTTCAAAACTAGAAGTCAGGTCTCTTAATTCATAGTATTGCTTTCTATTATGTCATGTGAATACTCCGTTTGAATATGCATAGATGGAAACAAAATAAACTTCATAATCCTACAAATTAGTTTGTGGTCATAGGTCAGTGAGACTAATTAGAAATAACTATATCCTAGAATTCTACTACTAATCCCTGGTATTTACTTCAATTATTTTTTTTGTAATTGTGATATGGGACAGTTGGAAGGATGAAAACAAATCATAAGGGAAACAAAAAAACAAAGCATCAATGAAAATATTCCCTAATTTGAGCAAAGAGCATGATGAATTTTCTCTAATTTTTTATCATGCATTTATAGGTATTTTCTAATAGAAAAAAAATCATTCAAGTTTGTTTCAGTAAAATTATAATGCAAGTTGGTTTTAATAAAACTATTGCCATACACATTTGTATCACATATATTCCCAGCAAACCATCAAGTATTATAGTTGAATGAGATCCAAATTTTACCTGAGCAAGTATCTATTGAACAATGTGCCTGAGAAGTGGGTATCCAGACTTTGTTGGAAGACCTCCAGCGAAGGGAAGTAGCCATTTCCAGTTTTAGATAAGGTAACACCCTGTAGAAAGAGCAAAACTCCAGAGATTAAAAGCATAGACCCTTGGGAAATTTGGTTCAACATCATGATGTACAATTTGTAGACAATATTGCCAGAAACTGGATATAGCAGGGGTTGAGAGAGGCAGAGACAGAGACAGAGAGAGACAGAGATAAAAAGAGAGAGAGTTAGAGAGGGAGAGGCAGAGGCAGAGCAAATAGGAAATCAAAAAAGCAGCAAAGAACATAATGGTAAACATGGTATCAGTAGGAGCAGTGGGGTAGTGGTATCCCTTCGCAGCTTCAACAGGGTGAAGGAAGACAAATTTGCTTATCAGAGAGTAGACTGATTACTCTTAATTAAAGGAGCCGGACTTTGCGACTGAAGCTCCAGTCAGATTATAGTAGATACCATGGCAGGAGTATGTAGCCACTCATATTCCCCTCCCCCTTTCCACTTCTCTGTTCATTAGCAGAAAATTCTTTGTGATTTGTTTTCCTTTTATGTACTATAATGTTTTCTGTATACTAACTTTTATCGTTTCTGTACTCTGACTTTTACTCATTCTGGCTGTATGTTTGACTGTCCAAGGAACATGTTTGCACCTTTAACTGTGGTCTGGTGACATGGAGGAGAATGTTCAGTTGGGTTACTCACAGGGGGTACCAATTGAAAACTGCTGCTTCCATCTTGGGCCAGCTATGCATCCTCTGAGGATCTGATGAACTGCTATTTAGTTTTATGACTGATTGTTTAACTCTCTGAACAAATAGAATCTTAAACCTAAACCCAACTGTTCATTTTCAGTTTCTCTAGAACAATGATTCTCAAACATTATAATCATAGGATGCTTTTGAACACTTGTAAATTATTGCTAACTTCAAAGAGTTTTTGTTTATATCAATCATATCTGTTAGTATTTACCATATTAAAAATCAAAACATGTTTGTTTAAAAATTAGTTGTTAATTCATTTGAAAATAGCAACAGACTAATTAAATGTTAACATTTTATGAAAAACAATATTTTCCCAAAATTTTCTGAAGAGGAAAATTGGTTAACATGTTTTTTTCAAAATTTTTAAACATTTGATTTCATATCTGTTGCTGCATTAAATGTCTTGTGATATGTGGTTTGGGTCCAAGTATAAGAAGAAAATAAGGCCTCATGCAGATTTGTAGTTTAAAAAGTTTTTTTTTTTAGTCTTATTTTGTTTTTTCTTGATTACATGTAAAATTTTAAGTAATTTTTTTAAACTTTTGTGTTCTAAATTTTTCCCTTTTTGTTTCCTCTCCTCCTTTCTTGAAAAGGCAAGTAATTTGCTATAGATTATACATGTGATGTCACGCAAAACAAATTTCCATATTAGCCATGTTGCAAAAGAAAATACAGACCAAAAAATGAAGAAAAATAAAGAAAAGATACTTCAATCTGCATTCAAGCTCCATCAATTCTGTCTGTGGAGGTGAGTTATGTTTTTCAACATGTCTTTTGGAATTGCCTGGGATCACTGTATTGCATAAAATAGTCAACTCATTCACAGTTGATCATCATTACAATATTGCTGTAACAATGCAATGTGCTCCAAGTTCTGCTCATTTCACTTTGCATCAGTTCACATAACTATTCCCACACTTTTCTGAAACCATCCTGCTAAATATTTCTTATGACACAGTAGTATTCCATCACAATCATATATCTTCATTCATTCAGTCATTCTCCAATTGATGGGAGGGCATCCCCTTAATTTTCAATTCTTTGCTATCACAAAAAGAGCTGCTATGAATATTTTTGTCCACATAGGTCATCTTCCTTTTTCTTTTATCTCTTAGGGATGCAGACCTAGTGGTTTTGTTGCTGAGTCAAAAGATATGCACAATTTTACTGCACTTTGGCCATAGTGCCGAACTACTCTTAAGAATAATTCGAGCAGTTCAAATAACCACCAACTGTTTACTTAGAGTCTCAATTTTTCCCCATCCCCTCCAACATCTGTCATTTTCCTTTACTGTCATATTAGCCAATTTAAACCTGAGAGTTCTTTTAATTACGGATACCATGAAGGGAATATGCAGCCGCTAAACTTTTTCATTTTAGAGTTGTTTCAATTTGTCTTTCTCTAATCAAGAGTGGTTTAGCACATTTTATGTGACTATAGATCATCTTAATTTCTTCTTCTGAAAAGTCTCTGTTTATATATTTTGACCATTTGTCACAAAAATGTGACTTAAACCCACATGGTCCTAAAGCCTCTGATGTCACAAACATGTCACTCAAACCTGTGTATACTAGGCATTCCCTTGAGGCAAGGACTCCTAATTTAATCAAGGAAACAAAGGCCAAACTCTTCAAGGTCACTTGGTTAAATAAGTACTAAGAGCCCATCTTGATTCCCAACACAAATAGGAGCCAATTTCTCCATTCTTCCTTTCCCTTCCCCCTTCTCCAGTGCATCCCTCTTTCTCACCCCTTATTTATTTTTTTCTGAAATTAACTCATAATAGTTAATTAACCCTCTCTTGCCCTCTGCCCTAATAATGAAAAAGGAGTTACAAATATTACCTTCCCATGTAGGAATGCAAACAATCTAACATTGTTAAATTCCTTATGAGTCCTCTTTTTGATGTTTACTTTTTAATACTTTTCTTGCAGCTGGTATTTGAAAGTCACTATTTTCTATTCCTCTCTTGTCATTTTATCAGGAGTGCTTGAAAGTCCTAGATTTCATTAAATATCGTTTTTCCATCTCAAACTTATACTCAGTTTTACTGGCACATTAATCTTGGTTGTTACTGTAGCTCATTTGTTCTCTGGAATATTGTATTTAAAGCCCTCTATTCTTTTAATGTTGTAGCTGCTGTATCTTGTGTGATTCTGACTGTAGCTCCATGATGTTTGAATTGTTTCTTTTTGAATGCTTGCAATAATTTCTTTTTGACCAGGGAGCTCTGGAATTTGCTGTAATATTCCTGGGAAAATTTTGGGAGGTGATTGTTGGAGTCATTGCATTTTTACCCTTTTTTACCCTCTGGAATTGGCATATCAAGGAAGTTTTCCTTGATAATTTCTTAAAATATGGTGTCTTTGCTGTTTTTTAATGCCAGTTTTCAGGTAGTCCAATGATTCATAAATTATCTCTTCTCAATCTGTTTTCAAGGTTAATTGTCTTTCTGATAAGATGTAGCACATTTCTATTTTATTTTACTTTGTTTTATTCTTTCTTGATGTTTCATGGAATTGTTAGCTTCCACTTGCACAATTCTAATTTGAATTGAATCATTTTCTTCAATGAGCTGTTGTACCTCTTTTTCCATTTGGCCAATTCTGTTTGTTCAGTTTTTTTCTGCAGTGAGTTTTTGTGCCTTTTGTTTTTACCATTTGGAAAATTCTCACCTTTAAGGTTTAATTTTCTTCTGTAGTTGTGTGCATGCATGTGTATTCATGTGTGCCTCTTGTATTAAGCTGTTCACTCTCTTCATAATTTCTTGCATTACTCTCATAATTTTCCTATATCTCTGTTATTTGATTTTAAAATACTTTTTGCACACTTCCAGTTATTTTTGTTGGAATTCTAATTCATATTATTTTTTTCCCTTTAAGGCTTTGCTCATAGTTGTTTTGACATCATTGTCTTCTGAATTTGTGTATTGATCTTCTCTGTCACCATAGTAACTTTCTATAGTCAGATTCTGTTTTTTCCACATTTTTTTTTTCACCATCTCTTGACATTGAAATTTATGGTAAAGTTATATGAAAGTTGGGCTTTTCTTCTGGGGAGGAGGAGACACTGTCCCACTCTCCCACTGTGTGTTTTTAGTTTTTATTTTTTTTGGTGAAAGAACAACTTTCTTTTTTAAAGAAATATTTTTAGTTTTTGATGTTCATTTACACAAGATTTTGAATTACAAATTTTTCTCCATTTCTACTCTTCCCCTCAACCCCAAGATGGCATGTATTCTGATTGCCCCTTTTTCCAGTCTCCCCTCCCTTGTATCACCCCACTTCCCCCATCTGCTTATCCCCTTCCCCTTTACTTTTTTATAGAGCAAGATAGATTTCTATACCCCATTGCCTATATATCTTATTTCCCAGTTGTATGTAAAAAAGAATTTTTTTAACATTCGTATTTAGAACTTTGAGTTCCAAATTCTCTTCCTTCTCCCCTCCCCACTCACCCTCCTTGAGAAGGCAAGCAATTCAATAGAGGTTATACATGTATCATTATGCAAAACACGTCCATAATAGTCATGTTGTGAAACACTAACTACATTTCCCTCCATGTTATCATGTCCTGATTTATTCAATTTTCTCCTTTTAAGCTGTCCGTTTTCAAAAGTATTCACTTTTGACTACCTCCTCCCCCAATCGATCATCCCTTCTATCATCACCCCCTTATCTCCTTCCCCCTACTTTCCTGTAGGATAAGATACCCAATTGAATGCATATGTCATTCCCTCCTTAAGCCAAATCTAATGAGAGCTAGGTTCACTCATTCCCTTTCATCTACCCCCTATAGTAGCTTTTTCTTGCCACTTTTATGTGAGATGATTTACCCCATTCTATCTCTCCCATTCTCCTTCTCCCAATATATTCCTCTCTCACACCTTAGTTTTATTTTTTTAGATATTGTCCCTTCATATTCAACTCACCCTGTGCCCTCTGTCTGTATGTATATGTACGTGTGTATATATATACATATATACATATACATATATGTATATCTATATATTTGTATAAATAGATAGATATAGATAGATGGATGAATATAGATATAGATATATATGTATGTATAGTCTCTTCAACTACCCTACTACTGAGAAAGGTCTCATGAGTTACAAATGTCATCTTTCCATGTAGGAATATAAACAAAGCAGTTCCACTTTAGTAAGTCCCTTATAACTTCTCTTTCCTGTTTACGTTTTCATGCTTCTTGATTCTTCTATTTGAAAGTCAAATTTTCTATTCAAATCTGTCTTTTCTTCAAGAATGCTTGAAAGTCCTCTATTTCATCAAAAATCCGTATTTTACCCTGAAGTATTATACCCAGTTGTGCTGGGTAAGTGATTCTTGGTTTTAATCTCATAAAGTCACTAGCTTCCACTTGCTCCATTATAATTTTTAAGGCAGTATTTTCTTCAGTGATTTTTTGGACCTCCTTTTCCATTTGGCTAATTCTACTTTTAAGGCATTCTTCTCATTGGCTTTTTGGAGCTCTTTTGCCATTTGAATTAGTCTATTTTAAGGTGTTATTTTCTACAGTGTTTTTGGGATCTCCTTTAGCAAATCATTGACTTATTTTTCATCACTTTCTTGCATCACTCTCATTTCTCTTCCCAATTTTTCCTTTACTTCTCTCACTGGATTTTCCAAATCTTTTTTGAGCTCTTCCATGGCCTGAGACCAATTCATATTTTTCTTGGAGGCTCTTTGACTTTGATGACTTCTTCTGGCTGCATATTTTGATCTTCTTTGTCACCAAAGAAAGAATCTATAGTCTGAGTCTTTTTATGTTGTTTGCTAATTTCCCCAGCTGTAACTACCAGGAGGACTCCCTTTCCACAGCCACCACAAGCTCTGCCACAACAATGCTCCTCCTTTCCCAAGAACCACCAACTAGGTCCATGACACAGATCCAAGCATCAGCACCAGCAAAGAGATCCTTGCACTCCCACTCTGATCAGCTGCTTGACTCCCCCTACCATGTTGGCCTGGTGCTCTGAAAGCAGCTGCTGCTGCGGCTGCTGCTGCCCCACTGCAGCCACCTCTGTAGCCCTGGGGCTGCCACTTCTCTCATCCAGGTCCAAAAGTTTTCCCACTGACATGTTCTTTAAAGTTTATGGGTTCAGAAATCTGGAAACTGCCATAGCTCAGTGATTCTGGGCCCTGAGGCCTGCTCTGCTTCATCTACTCAGACCTAGTTTCTTCCAGCATGGCCAATGCTGGGCTGTGCTTTGCTCCCAACATGGTGTGATAAACCCTTCTCAGTGACCATCCTGGCCGTTTTGGTCTGAAGACTTGTTTCACTCTGTCATTTCATGGGTTCTGTAGCTCTAGAATTTGTTTAGAGTCATTTTTTACAGGTGTTTGAAGGGATTTGGGGGAGAACTCAAGCAAGTCTCTATTTTGATGCTTCTGTCTTGGCTCCACCCCCCCACCTCTGCTTTGTGTGTTTTTAGATGTAGTTCCAAGGTTCTGTGAGTTTTCTGTCCGTGTTCCATTCAGATATCAAACTGACAAATTGAAAATCCCTAATTGAACACCAAATTAGAAATCCTGAAAAGCAAAGTGAGATTAATAAAATTGAAAGTAAGAAAACTATTGAGCTAATAAATAAAAGTAGGAGATGTTTCAAGGGGGAGGGAACCCAGTAAGATAAGCCATTGGTTAATTTGGTTTAAAAAAGAAAGAAAGAAGACCAAATATCAAGTATCAAAAATGAAAAGGATGAATTTACCACCAATAAAAATGAAATTAAAGCAATCATTATGTATGCCAATAAGTCTGACAACCTGAGGAAAGTTAAAGAATATTAATGAAAATATAAATTACCCAGATTAACAGAAGAGGAAATAGAATGCCTAAATAACCCCATCTTAGAAAAATAAATTGAACAAGTCAGTAATGACCTTCCTAAGAAAAAAATCCCCAGGGCCAGATGGGTTCAGAAGCAAATTCTACCAAGCATTTAAAGAACAATTAATTCCAATATTATATAAACTATTTGGGAAAATGGACAAAGAAGAAGTCCTAGCAAATTTCTTTCATGACACAAATATGGTATTGCAACCTAAACCAGGGAAAGTTAAAATGGAGAAAGAAAATTAGAGACCAATTTCCTTGGTGAATATTAATGCAAAAGTTTTAATAAAATTGTAGCAAAGAGATTGCAGCAAATTATCATTAGCATTATATACTATGACTAGGTGGGTCATAGATAACATGATAATATCACAGATAATGTGCCATTCCAGGAAAGCAGGTCTGGTTCAATATTAGGAAAACCTTCAACATAATTGACCATATCAATCACAAAACTAACAGAAATCTTCTGATTATCTTAATAGATGCAGAAAAAGCTAATTACAAAATGCAGCATCCATTCCTATTAAAACACTAGAGAGCATAGGATAAAAGATACATTTCTCAAAATGACAAATAGTATCTAAATAAAACCATCACCAAGAATTATATGTAATGGGGATAAGCTAGAAACCTTCCCACTAAGATCAGTGGTAAAGCAAGGATATCCATTATCAGCATTATTATTCAATATTGTACTAGAAACATTAGCCATATCAATAAGAGAAGAAAAAGAAATAGAAGGAACTAGACTACGAAATAAAGAAACAAAACTTTCACTCTTTGCAGATGATATGATGATATACTTAGAGAATCAACTAAAAAAGACTACATGAAATAATGAGCAACTTTAGCAAAGTTTCAGGATATAAAATAAAGCCATGTAAATCATCAGCATTTCGATATACCAAGAAAGCCCTTCAAGAAGAGATAGAGTAAGTCCATTTAAAATAATTGTGAACAAAATAAAATATTTGAGAGTGTACCTGACATGACAAATTCAGGAACTATATAAACACAATTAACATATTTCACACAAATAAAATCAGATGTAAACAATTGGAAAAATACCAATTGCTCATGCGTAGGGTGAACCAATACAATAAAAATGACAATTCTGCCTCACCTGATGCACTTATTCTGTGCCATACCAATTGAACTGCCAAGAAATTATTTGATAGAGCTAGGAAAAACTGTAACAAAATTTATGTAGAACAACAAATAGTTAAGAATATTGTGGGCATTAATAGAAGAAAGTGCAAAGGAAGATCACCTAAAAATAGCAGGTCTCAAACTACTTTATAAAGCAGCAATCATCTGAACTTTCTTTTATTGGGTAAGAAATGGAGTGGTGGATCTGTGGAATATATTAGGTACACAGGATGCAGTAGTAAATGACCATAGTAGCCTCATGTTTGATAAACCTAAAGACCCTAGTCTCTGGGACAAGAGCTCATTATTTGGCAAAAAGTTCTGTGAAAAGTAGGAAAACATGGCACAAAGCAGATACAGATCAACATCTTACACCATATATCAAGATAAGGTCAAAATGAGTACATGATTTAGACCTAAAGGGTGTTGGCACAAACAAATTAGAAGAGCAAGGAATAGTCTACCTATTAGGTCTATGAAGAATGGAAGAATTTATGACCAAATAAGAGATAGAGAATCTTACAAAATGTAAAATGGGTAATTTTTATGATATTGAAAAAGTTGCTGCAGTTACAAAACCATTGCAAGCACATTTAGAAGTAAAGAAGAAAGCTGGGAAACAATTTTTACAGCAAGTGTCTCTGATAAAGTCTTCATTTCTCAAATATGTAGAACACTGAGTCAAATTCGTAAGAATACAAGCTATTACTCAATTGATAAATGATCAAAGGATGTGAATGGCCAGTTTTCAGATTACTAAATCAAAGCTATGTATAATCTTATGAAGTGCTTTAAATAAATTTTGATTAGAGAAATGAAAATTAAAACATCTATGAGGAACAACCTCAAACCTATCATATTGGCTAATAGGATTAAAAAGAAAAAATGATGAATGTTGGAGAGGATGTGGAAAATTGGGACACCAATGCACTGTTCCTGGTGTTGTGAACTGATCCTGCCATTCTGGAAAGCACTTTGGAGGTATACTGAAAGGGCAACCAAACTGTGTGTACCCTTTGATCCAGCAATTCCACTACTGGTCTGTATTCACAGTGATCATAAAAAAGGAAAAGGACCTACATGTGCAAAAATGTCCATAGTAGCTCTCTTTGTGGGGGCAAAATATTGGAAATTGAGGGAATGCCAATCAATTAGGGAATGGCTGGACAAGCTTTGTATATGAATGCAATGGAATACTATTGCCCAATAAGAAATGATGAGCAGACAGATTTCGGAAAGAACCTGGAAAGACTTACATGAAATGATGCAAAGTGAAATAAGCAGAACCAAGAAAACATTGTACACAGTAACCACAATACTGTGATGATCAACTATGAATGACTTAGCTATTTGCAGCAATACAATGATATAAGACAATTCCAAAGGACTCATAATGAAAAAATGCTATCCATGTCTAGATAAAGAATTGATGGACTCTGAAGGCAGAACAAAGCATATTATTTTCACTTTATTGTTTTAATGTTTTGTTTTGTTTCCTTTTGGCCTGGTTTTTCTTTCACAACTGTAAGTAATATGCAAATATGTTTTACATGATCACATATACGTAACCTATATCAAATTCCTTGCCATTTTAGGAAGTTGGGAGAGGAAAAATTTTGCAACTTCAAATCTTATAAAAATAATGCTAAAAATTGTCTTTTTATATAATTGGAAATAAAAACTATAAAAAAAATTAAAAGAGAAAGAAAAATAAGGAAAAAAATTAATTCCCTCACAGCGCATTCCAAATGCATAAGAAATTGGGATCAGGCCGCTTCAGCTTTGATATTGGACCCAAAATACAAGGGGATACATATTGTTATGCATTACATGATAACAATAAGCAGGGAAGAAAACAGGATACAAAATTATGTAGTCTGATTTCTAATTGGAGCAAAAATTAGGGCTTTTCCAACCTGAGAGGGGGGAAATAAACAGGTACAATTCCATAAAATCAGAAAAAGAGAGGTTGAACTCATCCCCCATCCCAGTATCTGTATTCAATTAAAGTTCAGAGACAATTACTGATTGACCAGTATAGAGTCAGCTTTCAAATGAGATATGTGGGTTACTTGAGATATACCATTGGGCAGGGGGAGTGACTCCTTGCATCAATCTCTGGATCTGATTGGGTTTCTGGTCAGCATAAACTACTAGCTCCTCAATTGTGGATCTCTAAACAACAGGAAGAGGTGGTCCAGCTTCCCAGCCATGCAGGGCTAAAATCAAACAATGCAGCAAAGTTTTCTCACAGTTCCCACAATTGAATAAAATTTTCTCAAAAGACAGAAACTGAGACAATCCCATAATTGAATAGAAAGGAAATTGAGCTAAAATTGAGTCACAAGATAAACTTAGTATGATTCACTTGATTCCCACAATTTTCTTACCAGATGAGATTGAGGAAAGTAAAGGCAAGTGATTCTCCCTTTACATTTGTGCTTCATTCTGAGCTCCATACCTTGCTATATTCAGGAGTACTTAGTAGTTGTAATGGCAAGAACTTCCTTACAGGGAACCAAGTTAGATTAGGGGTTTTGTAATTACAGTTGTTTCTTTCTGGCATCCATAACTTTAAGGATGATAGTCCTCATCTCTATCCTCACCCTCCCCACTTCTTTCCCCCTGCTGACTCCACAAGGCATTATTATACAGTATTTAACTCGATTCTTTTCATAAAGTAGTTAAATGTCCACAACTACTGCCAAGAAATTAAAAGATGCTTGCTCCCTGCAAGAAAAGCCGTAGCTGGACAGCATAGAGAAGTAGACATCACCTTGCCTATAAAGGTCTGTCAGAACTATGGTTTTTCTTATACTAATATATGGCTGTGAGATTTGGACTATACAGAAAACTGAGTGCCACAGCATTGATGCTTTCAAATTCTGGTGCTGGAGGAGACTTTAGAGAGTCCTTTGAATAGCAAGGAGATCAAATCAGTCAATGTATAAAGAAATCAATTCAGTATTCACCCAAAGATCACATACTGAAGTTAAAGCTTAAATAATTTGGCCAAATAATGAGAAGACAGAAATCAATGGAAAATCCCCTGATGTTGGGAAAGATTGAGGACTAAAGGAGAAGGGCATGACAGAGGATGAGAGTCATGCAAGGAATGAATGTGAACTTGGAAAAACTTCAAGAGATAATGGAGGCTAGAAGAGATTGCCAGACTACAGTCCATAAGGTCATGAAGAGTCAAACATGACAATGACTGAACAACCACAAATTGCTTTGTTGAATATTTGAAAATATTATTAATTTTTCTGAAGTATTAGTGGATTTATGTGAATAATAATAGCTAGCATTTATATAGCACTTGAAGGTTCACAAACATTTTTCAAATATTGCCTCATTTTATCCTCCAAATGACTCTGAGAGATAGGTATTATTTTTATCCCCATATTACATTGAGCAAAATGGGTCAGACTGAGGTTAAGTGAAATCAGAATGGTCCATGGTCACAGCGGCAGGCTGGCAAGTGTACTAAGGCTGGATTTGAACTCAGGTCTTCTTGACTCCATGTCTAGTTCTGTATGCATTACAAAACTGAGAACTTTTAGTTTCAATTCAATAAACTTTGATTTATTAAACTATCACCCTGTTTCAAGTGCTATCCCAGGTGCTAGGAATGCAAAGAAAAAAGTTTCTTTCCTCAAGGAACCTATGCTGTCCTGGAGAAAGTTTGTGGTAGTGAGATTTAACATGTACACAGAAAGTCAAATATAAGAAAAATGGGTTGGGAGAGAAAGTTAAAAATTACAACAGGAGCGATCAAGGAAGGCTTTTGGTGGAGGTAATGTCTTAACTGTGTGCAGTTAGGGCTATTTCCTGGGTAGTTGAGTTAAAAGTAAAGGATTTTGTCTTGGGCTTTGTGAAATAAATATTTCTTTCCCTTATTTTGTAAAATATATGCAATCAAGTTAAGGAGTTGCAATAATCCAGAGATTGGTAACAAAATCAGGTGTATCCCATTTCATATGAAAAACAGAGCTGAGTGAAGATTTTACTTGAGAAAAGAAGTTGCCAAGCAATAAAATCAATCTCTTGAATGCAAGCAAAATAATAAAAGTATCATAATAAAGTTCTAAGAGAATTTGAGAATAATAAGCTTATACTTGAGTTTACACGAGTCGTTAGTCCTATCCTGGGGCATCTGGGTGGCACTCTGGATAGACCTCAGTCCTGGAGGCAGGAACACCTGCTTTTATATCCAACCTCAGACACTTAGGACATGTGTGACCCTGGGCAAATTACTTAACCCTGCTTGTTTCTATTCTTCTTTCATAAAACGAGCTGGAGAAGGAAGTGGTAAGCCACTAGAGTATTTATGCCAAGACAACTCATAACGACGTTATGGAGAATGTGACTCCAGTAAAATGACTCGACAACAACAACAATCCTGGGGCAGCTAGGTGGCAATAACAACAATCTTGGGGCAGCTAGGTGGTGCAGTGAGTAGAGCACCAGCCCTGGAGTCAGGAAGACCTGAGTTCAAATCCAGCTTTAGACATTTGACATACTTATTAGCTGTGTGACCTTGGGCAAGTCATATAGCCCCAATTGACTTGCCTTCCCCTTCCAAAAAACAAACCAATAACAACAACAACAACAACGGTCCTGTCCTATGAGGCCAATTTCCTTAAGGGTACCATGTTACTTAGCAGATTTTTTAAAAGCTTGATTGAATGAATCTTAAAGGAATTTCATTGTGTCAATTAATGTATGCACATTACTGAGTGAACTATTAAAAAAAACAAAAAGAAAGAAAACTCCTGAGCTCAACATCTTAAAAGTGATGTTCTCAGAGAAATAACTACCAATATTGAAGGAATAGAGTGAATAACACCTTTTTATATCTCATACCTCACTACATGTGTTCAGCTGTGGTATGGGTGATAAGGTGGAGATTCCGAAAGATCTTTTGGCATTGGTGGGAGAAACAGTGGCAAAAATGACAAAAAATTGCTTGTATTTGTATTTGCACAATGCACAGTGTCTGGCACATAGTAAGCATTTGATGAATGCTTATGGATATGACTTTTCTTAATAGTGTCACAATTTGGCCAATCAGTAGGAGTGAGTTTTGAAAGCAAGAGCAATTCTCATTAAGAGGCAGAGCTCACTACTTACTGATAAACTAGAGAAGCCAGAGGAAGACAACATGTATAGTGAACATTTTCAAGTCCCTCTTGTATGATCAAATTAGGGAGTTGCAATACTCTAGAAATCAGTAACAAAGGCAGGTGTATTTCATTTCATATGAAAAAACAGACCTGAATGAAGATTTTACTTGAGAAAAGAAGTTGCCAAGCAACAAAATCTGTCTGTTGATTGCAAGCAAAGTAATATAAATATCATAATAAAGTTCCAAGAGAATTTGAAAATAAGAAGCTTATACTTGAGTTTACACATGAGTTGTTAGTCCTATCCTGGGGCATCTGGGTGGTACTCTGGATAGACCTCAGTCCTGGAGGCAGGAGCACCTGCATTTATATTCAACCTCAGACACTTATGACATGTGGGACCCTGGGCAAGTTAATTAACCCTGCTTGTTTATATTCCTTATTTGTAAAGTGAGCTGGAGAAGGAAATGGTAAACCTCTTTGAATGTGAAGAAACTAGGGATATTTAAACTAAAGAAAAAAAGACCGACGAAGAGTAGAAAAATGAATGTATATCAGCAAATTAGCTTTATCCAAGTATTTGAAAGGTTATGTAGAACAGGATTAGATTTATCCTTCTTTTCCTCATCCTGAATAAGGGTCTTGTTAGTTCCATCCTACCAGTGGCCTCTAGATATTCTCTCCACTAAACTTTCTTTTCACCGAATTAAGGGCAGCATGAAGAATGATGAATAGAAGATTCAAAGAGGCAAATTTAGGTTCTGTTTGAGGGCAAAAACAAAACAAACAAAATTAAAAGAAAAAAAAAAGAAACCTCCAAAAGATAAAACCTATCCAAAAGAGGAAAGGGCTACCCTGTGGAGGCAGTAGGGTTCAGCTATATTGAAAATCTTCAACCATGTATTGGATGAACACTCGTAAGGAGAGGCATAATGGGATAGAATTAGGGTATGGATTGGTCTAGAATGCCTGATAGGGTCTCTTTCAAATCTAAAATTATGGTATTGGGATGATTTTTAGCTCATACTTAATGAACCTGAGGCAGATAGGTGGCCAAGGGGATCAAATGCTGGACTTGAAAGTCAGGAAGACCTGAATTCAAATCCTGACTCAGATACTTAATACCTGTGTGCCCTAGGTTATGTCACTAAGTTTCAATTCACCTCAGTTTCCTCTTCTTTAAAATGGAATAATAATAGCTATATCCTAGGGTTGTTTGCAGATAACATGTGATATATTTAAAATGCCTTGTAAGCCTTAAAGCATGATATAAATGCAACTCTTCTTCCTCCTTTTTCTTCTCTCTAAGGAGTGTCTCCATGAATTATATTTGTTATATACTTAGAAAGTTCAACTTAAAATAAGTAGAAGTTCCTCTCTACTAGTAATATTATGGAAGTCAGCCTTTAACCCACAATTGTGGAATTCCTTTCAGGTGATTCATGTTATACAAATTCCTTTGGCTTTTTAAAATTTATAATACAAGCTGAACTTTTTCACCGTAAGTTTTCAAACACTGTGATTTTCGCTAACAGTAAATGTCTCACAGGTATTACATTGTGACATGCACATGTGTTATTGCTAATGACATCCTTTCCTCTCAGCACCTTTACTACAGCTTTATTTGGTATAGATTCATCTCCATGAGATCAGATGGCAAGAGAGAATTCGTCATAACTAATTGCCTCAGGGAAATCATTTATATTGACTTGGATTAAGAAAAATAGAAATGATGGAAACATATGTTGTATATAACGTCTGAGATTGTGTTGCATAGTAGAGAGTGGATGAGCCTTTAAGTCAGGAAGACCTGGCTTCAAATCTTGCATCTGACATAAAGTCATTTACTGAACGAGGAAGACATTTCATCTCTTTGTGCAATAGCCAAATCTCTAGAACTCTTAAGTGACAAATGAGTTGCCTCAGTAGAGACAGCTCCCACACCTAGATTTCCCCACAAACTATCAGTCTAGACCAAAAAGAAGACATGTACATATGCATACACCTACAACCCCCCCAGCCTCCCCACCCCAAACAAAACCCCTGTGATATCTACTACCCTATAAGTAGACTACAAGGCTAGGCCAATAGCAGAAAATTTGTAGTTGCATATGATATGTTTTAACTTACTGTGACCATGTCTTTCAGTATATTTGAAAAAAATACACAGGGAGTAGACCTTCTAATTGGGGGATGAGAATAGTCAATTACATGGCACCTACTATATGCCAGGTATTGTGCTAAGTGCTTTTTACAAGTATTTACAAATATTTTATCTTCACAACAAACTTGCAATGTAAGGTTTCAATGCAAAGGCTATTATTGTCCTCTTCAAAGCTGAGGAAATTGAGGCAAACAAAGGTTAAGTAACTTTCCCAAGGACTTGCAAATAGTAAGTGTCGGAGTCCAGATTTGAACTTGAAGCTTCATGACTTCAAGCTCCAGGACTCTCCCTCCACTGCACCATCAGCTACCTCTAGTCCTCTAATACATTCAGTGTGAGTTGGGCAGTTCTGTGTGGAATGACTGTAAATCATACAATATTCCTTAATGCCATGTTCAAGGACATTGAATATTACTGCAAGAGTTATTTCTTTAAGGAAAATATTCTCTATTTTATTCATGAGTATCTGAGAAAATGAGAGGTGGGAAGCAATTAGAAGCAATTATCTTTCTTCCCTTTGTTTACTTTTGGAGATTCCTGGCTGAGAGCTGGGTGGGGATCATTTCCAGCAAGCCCATATATCATATAGCACCACTGGTTATTAACCACTTTTGTACAGCAACATTTCTTGCTTTCCTCTCAAAGCATATCCTGTGAAAATTCTATCTTGTTCAATTGTATGTAGTTTGTATTCTGAATAACTTTAGAACAGAAGCCAAGGGCATTAGTATGTAGGTCACAAGAATAAGAAATTAATCAGATGAAATAATTTTGTTGTTTTTTTTTCCCTCAGCAAAATGGACAGTTTTTTTTTTATTTGCAGAAGCTTAATTCATTTAGATACTTATTATCAGAGGCTTTGAATAATTACAAGGAAAGTTCTCAAGCATGTAATGTTTTGGCTAAACTAAACAGCAGCTGCAAAATTCTTAAAGAATTTGAATCCATCAGTAAAAGTTCAGGATTTAAATATCAGAAAAACAAAACTAGAAAAAAGAAAAAAAAAGAGTACCAATATATTTCAACTTCTGAATTATGTTTACTTAATATATATAATAAAGCAAACTTTATGGAGGGATAAGGGTGAGGCATGGAAGGTACTTCTAGTCAGACACTAAGTAGTTGTAATGGTGCAATGGTGGCACCTATTGGTGTATGATATACATGAATCTGAACTGCAGAGATGTCTTTTTACCAGGTTGAATCTTCATCCAGTTCACCATGCCAGCATGCTGAGACCAGTACTGGAAAAAATTTTTCCTTGTGAAAATAAGGCATTGCTCAAACCTCCCACAGATATTAATAAACTATTCCCCACAGTGGGCAGGGGATTTCTGGGACCACAGGATATTTAGTTCTGTATATCCTCATATCCTTCAGACACTGACATTTTATTTTACTTTTCCCTTTATTATTGTGATTTTTTTACTTGTAAAAAGTGCTTGAGAAGTTTGTCCAAAGCTTAAAACTGGTTCCTGCCTGTGGGCTACCTGAAAAGAAATAGAAAAAGGATACCTTGGTTATTTCACCTTTAGCTTCACATTATCCATATCAAAAGGAGGTGCAGTATTTTCCATGGCTCCCTAGGAGGTCTTATTTCACGTGGAAATCTGCGGAAATATCCTTATTTTAACTGTAATAACTTAGCTAGGAAGTAGCATGGCATGGGCAATGAGGTGGGACAGTGGATAGAGTAGTGGGACTGAAGTCAGGAAGACTAATCTTCCTGAGTTCAATTCTGGTTGCAGACACTTATTAGCTCTGTGACCCTGGCAAGTCACTTAACCCTATTTGCCTTAGCTCCTCATTTTTAAAATGATCTGGAAAAGGAAATGGCAAACTATTCCAGTAACTTTGCCAAGAAAACCCCAAACAGGGTCATTAAGAACCAAACCTGACTGAAACGACTGAAGAACAATAACAATAAGGTATAGGACAGTGAGGTATAAGGGAAAGATTGCTGGGTTTGGGTTCAAGCTCACTGCTACTTGGTATTTCACCTTGGACAATGCATTTCATCTCTAAAGTCTCATATTCATTATCTGCAAAACTAGAATGCTATACAATATTATTTTAATTTTTTAAAAAAAATTCTAATTACTATGAGACTATGACCAACCTTGTGAAAAGGAAATTGATTTTCTAGTATGAGTTGAGATTCTGTGAGTATAGCTCTTCCTACTTCTTTTTTTTTCCTCTTCAGTTGACTTCAAGCATTTTGATTTTCAAAAGAGGGGGGAAAAGAAGGGGAAAAAAGTAGCCTGGGAGAGGCTTACCATCAAATTTGTAATCATTTAATCATGGGACTGAGGCAGCTAGGTGGCACAGGGGATAGAGTACTGGGTCTGGAGTCAGGAATACCTGAGTTCTAATCCAGCCTCAGACACTTACTAACTATGTGACCCTGGGCAAGTCACTTAACCTCTATTTGCCTTAACCCATTGGAGAAGGATATGGCAAACCACTCTATCTTTGCAAAGACAATATTGACATTATATGATCCATGAGGTCAGGAAGATTCAGACAAGACTTAATGACTAAATAACAGCAATAATCATAGGATTATAGAGAGTAAAAAGGACATCACTTCAGATACAATCTGGTCCAATTGTTTCATTTTTCAGATAAGCAAACTGAGACCTAGGGATGCTATGTGATGCTCCAAGGTCACACAAGTTAGTATGCATAGATTAACTTAACACATCATTTTTTCTAGATATTATAGGTATCTGAGAGCTAGCCCCTGTGGAAGTAGGTAGGATATATGGGAAGTTCTTGAGATAGAATAAGGGACAAGCAAGGAGGTATAACTGTACTTTTTAATTTCTGTCGATAAATACATGCTAACTTTAGCCTGGCATTTGCACCAAATTCATGTGTTTTATGTTCATTCAGCTTACTTGGTAATACACATAAAAATACAATAGAGGAAAAGGAATTTTAAAAGGCCTTCATTTCACTCCACTCATAGCATATCCTATATTTTATGTGAAGATGCATGTCTATGCACACAGGAATATGTACACATACATATACATGTATGTATGTATATATAATCGCACCGACATCCATACATACACATATACATATATGTAGAATATGTGTGTGTGTGCATATGTATATTACACATTTATATATATATATATAGAGAGAGAGATTTTTATATAGGTATGTAATTGAATATTATATATACCATATTATAGATCTCTATCTTTCTATATAATCTCATTGAAGATCCATAGCAAATGTTTGAGGCCAGTGTTAGTCTGAGATCCATTTTACAAATGAGATTATTCAAGATAAGTAACTTGTTCAGAGTCATACTGCTAGTAAATCTCTGAGGCAAAATTGAAACTCAGGTCCTCCTGGCTCCATTTCCCATCCTCTATCCACTACTAGAACCATCTAACTGCTTTTGATGAGAGAAATCAATCCCCACTTCCTAATGTTTAGGCAAAAAACTCATACAGAGGCAAGGTGGGTAGCAGTATAGATGTAGCACTGACCTCAGAGTTATTTGCATGGAGATAATATTTTTATTACTATAGTTCTAAGTTTTTTTATTTCATATTTTATTTTCATTTGTTTTAGTAAATTATTATTAATTAATATTTATTTATTTTACTTTTGCTATTTACACGTAAAGATAGTTTTCAACATTCACTTTTAGAAGATTTTGAGTTACAAAGTTTTCCTTCTCTCCCTTCCTCCCCAAGATGGCAAACAATATGATATAGGCTATACATGTGTAATCATATAATCGTATTCAACATATTTCCACATTAGTCATGTTGTAAAAGTAGAATCAGAACAAAAGAGAAAAACCACGAGAAAGAAAAAAAACAAAAAAAAGACAAAATAGTATGCTTCGATTTTCATTCAAACTACATAGTTCTTTCTTTGGACATGGATAGCATTTTCCATCATGAGTCTTTTGGAATTGTCTTAGATAATCGTTTTGCTGAGAAGAGCTCAGAGTATCAAAGTTAGTCATCATGCAGTGTTGCTTTTACTGTGTATAATGTTCTCATGGAGATAATGATTAAACCTATAGGAGCTGATGAGAGAGAGAGAAAGAGAGAGAGAGAGAGAGAGAGAGAGAGAGAGAGAGAGAGAGAGAGAGAGAGAGAAACAGAGAGAGACAGAGAGACGGAGACAGAGAGAGACAGAGAGACACACAGAGAGAGAGAGAGAGAGAGAGAGAGAGAGAGAGAGAGAGAGAGGTAGTGAGCAAGTATAGTATGATGGGGATACACTCACAAGTAAGGAAGATGACATAAAGTTTGCTTTGACAAAGGAAACTGAGAAGTAGTCAAACTAGTGGGAAAACCAAGGGAAAAAAATGTCATGAAAAGTCTAATAGAAAATATTCAGGAGACAGTGAACAACAGTGTCAATTTCTGCAGACAGCTCAAGAATGAAGTGGGAAGACTGACAAAAATGCCAAGCTTTTTGCCTGTGGCATTAGGCATAATAATCAAATCAATATACTAACATTGGTACTGAAAAAGGCATTTCAAAGGACTGCCTTATGGATTACCTTTCTCATTCTGACTTCCAAAACGAAAACTCCAACACTCTGTGTAGATTCCTATTAAAATGTAACAACTTTGATGAGGGATTGTTTCCTGCTCCCCCCCTCGCTTTTTTTATCCTTAGTACTTGGCACATAGCGAATGTGTATGTGTGTATTTGTGAGTGTATGCAGGCAGTACACAATGTATATATACGCATATGAACGTGTACATATTCATGTGTTCATATACATGCTTGTAATACACATATGCATGTTCTCACTATGCACTATATACATACAAAAATATATGCACACACATACATATATGTATATGACATACCTATATGTTCCATGCGTATATGAACATACATATATGAATATATATTTTCATACATTTATACATACACCTATGTATGCATATATAGGTATATGTTTGATTCATTCATTATTTTAATCTAGTGATAATAATCATTAAAGAAAAAGGATAAAATCTGAAAATGGCTATGATCCTTTTGAAGATAAGGAAGAAATATTTATATAATGCCTACTATGTGCCAGGCACTGTGTTAAGTGCTTTTAAAAATTATCTCATTTAATATAACATCCCTACAAGATAGGTACTGTTATTATCCCCCATTTTACAGCTGAGGAAATTGAGGTAAATAGATTTTAAGTGACTTGCCCAAGATTGCACAGCTATAAGTGTATGGGGCTAGATCTGAACTTAGGTTTTCCTGACTGCAGGCTCAGTGCTATATCCACTTGCCTCCTAGAAGTCTTTATTTGCAAGGCAATAGAAGGGGAAGTGGTCACATAAAAGTCATCTGGTGGTTGGGAAGGCTATTAATTGGTAATTGACTTCTAAATATATATTTTCTGCAATAAGACAAGAAATGAAGACCTTTTCCAAAATAAAGATTTCCCTTTCAACAACATAGTGAAGGCCATTTTTATTCCTAATTATAAAACAAAAAAATCATGAAATACATGTTTATATTTCTATTGAAACCATTTTTTTTGCTATACAAATCTTTATGACTGACACTGTACTGGTTCTACATGGTATTAGAGGATTAATTTCATTCATGTAGTTTTCTATCCTGTTACTATGTATGTAGACCAATCTATAGGAATACTGAAAAACATATTGAGTGAATTCAAACTATGTCTACACAGTGTGAATTAGAAATATAATATTGTGAATATGTTTGTGTATATGTATATATGTGTGTGTGTGTGTGTGTGTGTGTGTGCGTGTGTGTGTGTGTGTGTGTGCAATATAGGACAGCTAGGTAGCACAGTGAATACAGCACTGGGCTTGGAATCAGTAAGACTCAGTTTCTTGAGTTCAAATCTATCCTTGGACACTTACTAGCTGTGTGACCCTGCTCACTTAACCCTGTTTGCCTCAGTTCTTCCTCTGTAAAATGAGGTGGAGAAGGAAATGGTAAACCACTCCAGTATCTTTGCCAAGGAAACCCCAAATGGGTGACAAAGAATTGAACATTACTGAAACAACTAAATGACAGCAACAAATATAAAAGATTTAAATATGTCTTTGTCTGTTTGTTTATTTGTTTATTTTTATCCAGGAAGAAATTCTATCATCACCATGATTTAATTTAAATTTTCTTTCTTTTTTTTGATTTTTTTAAATTTATTTTTAATATGTTTGGTTTTCAGCATTGATTTTCACAGGCGTTTGAATTACAGATTTTCTCCCCATTTCCTCCCCCACACCCCACTCCAAGATGGCATACACTATGGTTGCTCTGTTCCCCACTCTGCCCTCCCCTCCATCACCCCATTCCCCTCCCATCCCCCTTTCCCTTCCTTTCTTGTAGGGCAAGATAAATCTCTATGCCCCATTGCCTGTGCATCTTATTTTCTACTTCCATGAAAAAAAAAAAACAACTCTTTTACTTTTGAACATCTATTTTTTTAAAACCTTGAGTTCCAAATTCTCTCCCCTCTTCCCTTCCCATCCACCCTCCCTAAGAAGTCAAGCAATTCAACATGGGCCACATGCGTATCATTATGTACAACTCTTCCA